>CATNEM010000316.1:380000-407500 GCA_950096795.1 Macrostomum cliftonense | reverse complement strand
CATAAAAAAAGGAAGGGATAATTGTCCCAGACTGGCTTGTGTGGCAACACGGAGTAGCTTACTGATCCTTGCGATCAAATTTGCATAAAAAGCATTCCAGACTGGGGAAAAAATTTCGTCACAGATGATTCGCATCCAGCTTTGCAGCTGTCACGCGCAGTTACAAAAAAAACTGATTTTTGAAGCGGCCAGCTCTGAGCCCCGCATCGACCTCCAACTGGAGCACTCGGGGCGGCTGGCATTTCAAATCTATCGGTTGCAAAAGCAGACCGAAAAGCAGAAGCCTAAAAAAGCGGCTGAAGAAAGTCGATCCAAGCCACTTTCTGGACAGATCGATGACAAGAATTTCTACGAGAAGCCAGAGGCGAGCCAGTCATCCAATTTTTTTCAGCTTAAATTTTCCGGCCTTGAGAAGGAAATTCGAGATCTCCTGGAGCGGAAGTAAAACTAACATGAAAATTAAATTAGTTTTTTTTCACACTAGATTTCCCCCTGATGCGGCGGAGGCTGGGTGCGCTCAACTAAAAGCGGAAATTGAGGCTGAGCCGGCCTGGCTCTGACTGGAAAATCCCATCTATTCCGCTATTAAATCAGCCGCTTGTTTACCGTACGGGGTCTCCCCGGCCAGCCTCCCAGAGCTGCATCGCTCGCTGAAAGACGTTGTTAATAATTAATGCAAAACCAGTTGAACAAACTGCGCACCCTCGTTATCGGCTCCGGTTTCAAGCGGGATAAACAAAGCTCTACGGAGGGGGGAGGGAATTCATTGCCTAAAGTAGGGGCTGATCAGTGTGTGTGTGTGTGTGTGTGTGCGTGGGTGCGCCAAGCTCTCCGCCGCAGATGTTTCATTCCAGCCTCTCCGGCGTCCCAGGAGAACCCCAGCTGACTGAAGGGAATTGAGAGCTCAGCAGGGGGGGGACACGGGGAGAACCATCGACTACTCAGCAGCAGCGCCTCAGGCCATGCATTATTCATGGCGGATGGGAAGGAGCCGCTGAGCTGCTGCCAGGAGGGGCGCTCAAAAACTTCAATGCCGTTGAGTAGACCCCCGTCCACCGGGTTTTTTGCCTTGTTCGTCAAAATAAAAGCCTCCAAGAAAACTGGCTGCGCTGAAGAAGAGAGAGAGTTCTTCCTCTTTTTATAAAAAACGGAGAGGCTGACAGAACGGGCTGGGAAGAGGACGAGGGGATGAAGGAGACGGAATGGACTGCCCGAGCCCCACCCCATCAGGAACCAACTGGATTCAAGCGGATGCCATCGGGGGCGGGGAGAGAAAGATGGGAAGAATAAACTGGCAGGGATGAAGTACGACCGTGTAGGGGATTGTATGGGGCATCGCCTCGTCCTCGCTGAGCTGCCCTCGTGTGCAGTCAAGCTGAGCTCTGCCCAGCAGCACCGATGAGCGTCGACGAGGAGCTGCTGGTACCAGCCGAGCCCGGCTTCGAGGCCTGGCGTCTCGTGCTGGTCGGCCGGCTGATCCTCAACTCGTTGGCCATCGCGCTGAACCTGCTGAGCTGCCTGCTGCTGCGCAAGCTGTGCAGGAAGCGCCGGGCGCACACCAGCCTGCTCACCCTGCTGTACCTGAGCTACGCCGAGCTGGGCTTCACCGTCACCTCCCAGCTGTTCTCCGTGCTGTTCCTGGCGTCGCACACCGGTGGACGCGACGACCACAGCCGGAGCAGCCCGCTGGAGCATCAGAAATTCTACGTGCTGGTGGCGCTGGCCGGGTTCGGCAGCCTGAAGCACAGCTCCCTGTTCGTGCGCCAGTGGTGGCTGGTCAGCCTCGTCTGCCTGCACGCCGTCGCCAAGCGCTTCAGGGCTCTGGCGCACCGCCTCGCCGCTCGGCGCTTCGTGCGCGGCCTCTACGGCCTCTGCATGCTGGTGGGCGCCAGCTTCGGCCTCGTCCGCCTGGTGGCCGAGAAAATCCCCGAGTACTTCGGTAAGGATTTCGTTAGCAAGGCGCAGCACGAGGTCATTCACCGGGCGCTGTACACGCTGGAGTTCGGCGTGCCGCCGCTGCTCGCCGTGCCGTTCGTGGCAGCCTTGGCCGCCTTGGTCGCCTGCGCCCGGAGGCGGAGCCCGGCCTGCGAGGCGGACGCGCCACTACCGGAAGTTGATGCGGATGCTCCGCTGTCCACGGCACTGCACCAGCAGCAGCCGCAGAGCCAGCAGCAGCAGCACCGATTAACCTGGTCGTGGCGCAGCTCCCAGCTGGTGCTCATCATCGGCCTGCTGTTCGTCCTCCTGCAGGGCCCGCTGATCCTGCTGGACCGGGCCGGCGCCGAGTCGCCGCTGTTCATCAACCTGCAGGACCTGGTGATCTCGCTGTTCAGCTGCAGCTACTTTGCTGTCTTCTGCGCCAGGAGCGCCGCGTTCCGGGCCAAGCTGACCGTCATGTGCACCTGCACGGTGACCGCGGGCACGGCCGAGAGAGACACCACCGTGCTGGACAGCGCCTGCGAGATGGTGCCGAGCCACCGCGTCTGAGCGTCTCTGCAGCTCCGCCCCG
Organism: Macrostomum cliftonense; assembly: GCA_950096795.1. Classification (NCBI taxonomy): domain Eukaryota; kingdom Metazoa; phylum Platyhelminthes; family Macrostomidae; genus Macrostomum; species Macrostomum cliftonense. The sequence continues at coordinate 404,991 of CATNEM010000316.1, read as the reverse complement.
ATCTTCGCGATACAATCAGAAAGTACATCGACAGCTGATCAGTCGCAGACCATTCAAGCAGTGCATGAAATTTTATTATTGTCAAAATTTGGTTCTTTAAAATCGCTGCTTTGAAGTGCAAGCTGATGTCGCATACTATCCCCAACAAATGGGATTTTATCAAGCCTATCTGGTTGTTCATCTCAAATAAGAGTTCGTTATTTGGGGCAGATGGATTGGACAAAAGCGGTTGGTTGTTGCTAGCCGCAACCAATTCAATAGAGAAATTTCCCATAAAGTACAGCCGAGCTCGGTCTATTGCCTCTCGGAGCACTTTGCCGACCCACCAGGCTGAGCCGACAGCCTCTCCAACCGCCTGGCATTTCTTGGAACTCATCTAGTATGCAAATTATTTTTCTGGCCCAAGGAACCAAGCTGGAGGGGATAAGCTCTGACTAAGAGGATGCTTTGTTGCTGTGGCGGCACGTTAAAGTGTGCGAGTTCAGTTGAAGACGATGAGGTTTGTGGGGATCCGCAGACGGGGATAACTGAGCTGCAGATGTTGGAATTCAATTATTTGGCAACAGACGCGGATGGCAAGCTGACTGGTTGAGCTTTTAGCGTGGGCTGGAGGCACTGAGTGATGCAGAGCATTCTTTCAAGCGTTTTTATTGGCTGAAACGGGGATTTTCTGGCCTTGAAATTTGCAGCTTAGATAGGGGTTGTAGCCAAGATTAAGGTTGTAGCCTAGATTGTGGTTGTAGAATAGACAGGGGTTGCAGTCTATATAGGGGTTGTAGCCTAGATTGGGGTTGTAGCCTAGATTGGGGTTGTAGCCTAGATTGGGGTTGTAGCCTAGATTGGAGTTGTAGCCTAGATTGGAGGTTGTAGCCTAGATAGGGGTTCTAGCCTAGATTGGGTTGTAGCCTAGATTGGGGTTGTAGCCTAGATTGGAGGTTTTAGCCTAGATTGGGTTTGTAGCCTAGATTGGGTTGTAGCCTAGATTGAAGGTTTTAGCCTAGATTAGGGTTGTAGCCTAGATTGGGTTGTAGCCTAGATTGGAGGTTGTAGCCTAGATAGGGGTTTTAGCCTAGATTGGGGTTGTAGCCTAGATTGGGGTTGCAGCCTAGATTGGGGTTCTAGCCTAGATTGGGGTTGTAGCCTAGATTGGGGTTGTAGCCTAGATTGGGGTTGTAGCCTAGATTGGGGTTGTAGCCTAGATTGGAGGTTGTAGCCTAGATAGGGGTTCTAGCCTAGATTGAGTTGTAGCCTAGATTGGGGTTGTAGCCTAGATTGGAGGTTTTAGCCTAGATTAGGGTTGTAGCCTAGATTGGGTTGTAGCCTAGATTGGAGGTTTTAGCCTAGATTAGGGTTGTAGCCTAGTGTAGTGTCTGAGCGGTCGGATTGATCTCACCCCCACTGGTACACTATTATATATTTTATGTTCTAAGTCCCAGGCTCTGGGGAGCACTGAGAACACCGATATGATTACAATCAGGCGCTGGGGCGCACTGAATAAGTAGTTGCCTGCTCTGGCGTGGGGACGCACAGAGCGTAGCCTGGATCCGATTGGTGTTGGGACACTCAATGGACCTTCTAACGTAGTACCGGTAGATAGCAAATAATTGTCTCACAGTAAATAGTACAGGCGTAGGGACGCACTGGCTAAGTCCGTAACTAATTATAAGACTACGTACGACCTGGCAGGCCAGTCCCGCGAAAGAACGAGCACAGAAGCGGATTGCTTACCACTATGAGTATTCGGGATGCCGGTGCCAATTGATATCGCTGCTTGTCATGCAATAACTTGGGTCTTCGCAGTAAGAGACCGTCTTTACGGCTGGACGTATTATATATTTGTTCACTTTCTCTTAGCGTGAGCGCACACAAAAAAAAACCGGGCGTCAGAGCGCTCGGGCGGGCGACGCCCTAAATAGCGAGCGGAGAGAGAGAGCGAAATGGGGGGCACGGCCCAGACACGAGGCTAAGCAGGGGTGGGGGTGGGGCGAGAGCCGCGCAGCCCTAAGCCCAAGCGAGAGCCAAACACGATGCGAGACGCGCGCCAGCGAGGCCGGGCCGGGCCAATCACAATTGCTAGCGCAAAACAAAACCAGACAGGCCACCCCCTAAGACTCAACCGCGAACAACCCCCCACCCAAACGGGCGGGTGCACCAAACGACGAAAACAAAAAAACACTCGCACTGAAACTAAAAGGACACGCAGTCACTACACCCTCCCCTCCTAACAAAAAAACTGATAGCTCCATGGCAACTGGCGAACAATGAAAAAACAAAAAAAATTTTAGTCAAGCAAAGTTAAGTTAACAACAACAAAACGCATGTAGCATAAAAGCGCTAGCCTGGCGACCTTCGGGCTGGGGAGCAACGCAGAGACAGCAGACCGCTTGAGCCGATGAAGCGCTAGTACTGCAGCGTTCGAGGCCGAGAGAGCACAAGTCGGAGCGGGCGCTGCCATAACAGGGCGTGAATCGCTGAGGCCGGCAAGGCACGATGCTGCGATGCGCTGAGGCCGGCAAGGCACGATGCTGCGATGCGCTGAGGCCGGCAAGGCACGATGCTGCGATGCGCTAGGGCCGACAGGGCACAATGCCGCGATGCACTGAGGTCGGCCAGGCACGATGCTGCGATGCGCTTCGGAGCTCTATGCTGCATGCTACCGCAACCCGCTTCGCGTCACTTCCCCGCGGGAGCCTGTCCAGCTTGTACATTATGGGTACTAACCCAAAAATACCGTATATAGCAAAATAAATGAATACACATAAATAAATAATAATAAATAAAGCAAGCTACTGTAACCACCACCAAAGGGAGAGACTCTACCGACCGCCCACACCCGGCAAATTAACACAGCTGGCCAATGCTTCGAGCAGCGCTCCCCCGCATCGAAGTTCGAAAGCAGGGATGATTTCTCGCCTTAACTGCCGCGTGAAGGCCTCCAAGCAGCTGCGATTCCAAAATCGGCGACTAGCTTTACGGCGCTTAGGACACGCGATGTCACGCCGAATAAAGCGAATGCATTGCAGGATTGTCAGCGCAATCAGCCTCCTCGGCTCCTGCCGCATCGCTATCAGCATCCTTCTTATTGCGGCGAGCAGCGACATTGTCTCTTCTTGCTGACCCCTTACGATAGCCTTCATCAGCCGATTCCGCAGTTTCTTCATAGCGTCGCTGGCTGGCAACTCCTCGACGTTCCAGATGGCCTCCGATGATCGGTGCACGACGACATCCCGGATGCTCGGTACATCAACCTCCATTGCACCGCTGCTTGCATCGTCTTCCGAGACGTCTGACGCCAGCAAATCTTCTTCCTCTGCCGTATCCATTTCCTCAGGGCTTCCGTCGTCTCTGTCCAGATTTTCGTCCTCGTCATCCGAAATAACAATGTAAGTATAGGTGTCGGTGTGGTAGTCGTATACTTGGTGGCTCTTCTGCCGTTGTCTTTCTCTTCGCTCAGCTTCTTCAACCTCTTTTCTTTGCTGGATTCCTTCCTCAATGTCTGCCGGCATGTGTACGCCTGGAGGTGGCACGAATGTCTCGGCGAATGTCACCGCATCGTCGTATGCGATTGACGCTTCCCCCAGCTGGTCGTACATCGCTCGCCGATATGGACATGACAGGATACGTCCGGCTGTTTCAATCTCCTGGAAACGACGTTCGGCCAACTCCTTCTCCGGGTGCTTATCTGGGTGCCAGAACAATGCCAACCTCCGATAAACGCGCTTAATTTCGTTTGATGTCGTGCTGCGCCCGACTTGTAGAGTCGCGTATAGGTCCATCTGTTAATAAAACATCGTTGCCAATTACTAGCTAATCTTATCACTACTCATACTGCATTTGCCAGTGCGTCCCTCTACCAGCGGTGGTGACCGAACCATCCGCCCTGTAATTTTTTTTGGTTATTTCTTTTTTTTTGTTTTTTCTCTTTCTTTAGGTTATAAACGACGCAAAAATCGGCCAAATGACACCTGGGAGGACCAAAACTGAATGACGCAATGACGCATTGATGATAAAATTCGAATGACGCAATGACGCATTGATGATAACATTCGAATGATGCAATGACGCATTGATGATTAAACTTGATTACGCCTTGATGACCCGAAATTCGGTGGCACGTATGATGACTTTGATTGAATGACGTATGTGATGACCACAATTTAATGGCGCATATGATGACCACAATTGAATGCCTTTCGTTCGTAGACGTGGATCAGTACAATACAGGCTGACCGTATCTGTCTGGCGGCCGCCGAATTCGCGCGGATCTACGGGGCCCCTCGGCCACGTCTGACGTTGCAGAATATGTTATACTGGCTGCGTCTTCTAGCTCATCGGGAGGTTCCGCCTCTTCAGTGATGACTTGATGGCGTAGCTGTTGATGAGGCAGCCATTCGTCACTGTCGCTATCCGATCCAGCGTCTTCTGGTTCGTCTGGGACGCCTGCACTGTCTAGCGGTTCTGGTGCAGCCGGGACTCCCGCATTTGCGAACTTCCGCAGGTTGTTAAAGTGCACGAACTTTGACTTCTTTTTATTAGACGGATTCTCTACTCGAAACAGCACTTCAGACCGCCTTTCGAGCACCCTGACTGGGCCGCGCCAGCTGATGTGAAATTTGGCGGCCTCATCCTGTTTCACCGCTGGACTGAACACAAAAACACTGTCGCCGACTTTGAGGTCTGAACCACGCGTCTTCTTGTCGTAGTCGTCCTTTTGTCGTCTTTGGTAACTAACGAGTTGCTTTCGGGCGGCATTGTGGGCAGTTTGTAATGCTTGGCTTAATTCCTGGACGTACTTAACTGGCGATTCGTATTCCTGTGGTGGCCGGTTCATGACGTCCGTCGGGAGTCGCATCTCACGTCCATACACCATGTAATAAGGGGTATACCCTGTGGCTCTTTGAACACTTGATCGGTAAGCCATCAGTGCCGGAGCGATGAATGACTCCCAATCCGTCGATCCAGAATCCTCGAGACAGCATTTCAACATTGACTTTAAGCTTTTGTTGAAATTTTCCACTTGCCCGTTGCCGCTCGGATGGTACGCGGTAGTTCTTGACTTCCGGATTTCCAACATCTTGCATAATTCCTTGATAATTTTCGACTCAAAGTTTCGACCCTGATCGCTGTGAAAGGTGTTGGGGCAACCATGCAAGCTGATCCATCGATCGAATAAATATCTGGCTACTGTTTTGGCTCTTTGATTTCGCAGCGGAATTGCCTCTGGCCATTTCGTGTACGAGTCCTGAATTGTCAAGATATATATGTTGCCGGACTTGCTTCGAGGCAGAGGTCCCACAATGTCCATCATCACACAGTCGAAGGGGGCTGCAGCGCCCATCGGGTGGAGTGGAGCTCTGTTTCGTTTGCCTGGCTTAGCTTTGCAGCACGTCTCACATCCTCGAATAAACTCTTCGATTGCCCTTACTAGGCCCGGTCGCCAGAACCGTTGGAGTACTTTAAACTTCGTCTTAGCGAAGCCAACGTGACCTCCTCCAACGCCTTGGTGAAGATTTTTAAGGGTGCTCTGCAATATTCCCGCAGGTAGAAGAAACTTTTGCTGCTTTGTCGACTTAGGGTCTTTAAAGTACAGCACCCCATCTTGGATCAGTAAGTCTTCTTTCCTCGCCCAAATACTTCTAGCTATCGGGCTCCATCTTCTTAGCTCGTCCCCTGAAGGGCAGGCGTCTTGCTCCATTGCTTCTCTGACTTGAAACAGGTCCGCATCATCGAGCTGCTGTCTGACTAAGTCGGCTTTGGACGTAGGTTCGAAGCCGACTACGTTAATGACCGGGTTATTGGCACATGATGGACAGGTTTCAGCGCCTTGATGCCGTCGCGCCGGTTTTCTTGACAACGCATCTGCGTTTCCATGGTTACGGCCTGGTCTATGAACGATGCGGTATTCAAACGGTGCTAGCTTCTCCAGCCAACGGGCTACTTGTCCTTCTGCATCTCGAAAATTTTTTAACCATTGCAGGCTACTGTGGTCCGTTCGTAGGCAAAACGCCTTTCCTAGCAGGTAGTATCGGAACTTAGTGATGAATGTCACTACCGCCAATAATTCCAATCGAGTCGTGCAATAATTGCGTTCTGCTTGATTTAGAGTTTTAGATGCGTAGGCAATCACTCGCTCGGAGCCATCGGGCTGAACTTGGGAGAGTACCGCTCCGATACCTAGTTTCGAGCTTCCATCCGTATCTAGGATAAATTCTCCAGCACCAGCTGAAAAATCTGGATGAGCCATTACTTCCGAACTCGTCAGCCGATCCTTCAATTTCTCGAAAGCCTGCTGCTGCTCGTCTCCCCATTCGAAATAGGCGTTTTTGCTTGTTAAGCGGGTAAGCGGAGCAGCAGTGTCCGCAAAGTCCTTGATGAAGTTTCTATAGTAACCGCAAAGACCCAGGAACGATTGTAACTCCGCTGCGCTTCGTGGCGTAGGCCAGGTCTTCACTTCTTGGACTTTTTCTTCATCGGTGCTGATGCCGGATGCTGAAACCTTATGGCCGAGGAATTGTACTTCCTTCTGCAGGAAATGACACTTCTGGGGCTTCAGACACAGGTTGGCGAGCCTCAACTTGCTAAGAACTTCTTCCAGCCTCCGCAAATGCTCCTTCACGTCGGTCGACCACACCAGGAGGTCGTCTATGTAAACCAGGCAAGTCTTCCACATCTGCTTGTCCAATACAGCTGCCATCAATCTGGTAAATGTTGCTGGGCTGTTCACAAGGCCGAATGGCATAACTTTCCACCGAAACTGGCCGCGATGTGGTACTGCAAACGCCGTTTTGTCTTGGTCTTGGCGTCTCATCCCTACCTGCCAAAATCCGCTGTGTAGATCCATTGTCGAGAAAACCTTTGCGCCGTGAAGAGCTTCCAGTGCGTCGTCAACGCGCGGCATCGGCACTGCATCTTTGACTGTGACTTCGTTTAACTTGCGGTAATCGACGCACATCCTCATTTCTCCGCTTTTCTTTCTGACGCAAACCAGCGGAAAGCACCATGGGGACTGTGCTTCTTCAATTTGCCCCTTCTCAAGCAGTTCGTCAACTTGTCGGTTCACTTCTGGCTGCAAGTGTGGTGGTAGGCGACGTGGAGTGATCTTGATCGGCCGTGCATCTTTAGTATCGATTTCGTGCTCGACAACTGTGGTGAGCCTGCCTGATGTCTGCCTGGCGGTGAAAACGTCGCTATAGCTTTTGATCAGTCCTCTGAACTCAGAATCATCCTCTTTGGACAACCCGCAGGTGCCGTAGGGGTTCGGCAGCAGGTCTGTGTCTTCCATCCTGCTGTCGGTGTCGGCGGTGCTCACTCGAACTTCTGATGCTTCGGCCTCGAAGTCGATGGTGTTCAACGGTTCCGATGTCTCCAAGGGGCAGAACCATCCGAGCGTGCAACCCTTCCGAATTCTGACTGGCTCTTCCGTGATGTTGATTAGTCGTGTTGGCAAGCACCTGTCTTCATTGGGAATCACCAAAGCTTTGGCGAGCCATTGGCCGGCTGTGTGATCGTTTCGCTGGGTATTCTCCGTCAGGCCGATGCATCCTCTGTTCCGTCGCCCTTTGTTTTCCAATCTTGCTGGTAAAACTGCTTGGTGGCCTGGTGGTATCGTGCTGGACCTTTCTGCTAGAATTCTGCACACGATTGGGCGCTCTGCCTGCCAGCGAAACGGCACTGCAGTGGCCTGGACTATAAACACGGCATCCTTATAGTTGATGACGCAGCCGTTGTCTCGGCAGAAGTCGGACCCCAGCACCAGTTGATACTTCACACCGCTAACTACCAAAGCTGGCGTGGAAATTACCTGTCCGGCGATAGCTAGTGGGAGCAACACCGTCTTCTCAATCCTTATTGGGCTGCCATTTGCTAAACTCACATGACCGTCGGCGCTCGCTAGTTCTCTGACGCTGTGTTTCGGCAGGCCTTGGTAGGTCTCCTGCGAAATGATGGTGCAAGACGCTCCGGAGTCTACTAGGGCGTCCAACTTCCGTCTTCCAATTGAAGCCGTGACATAGATTGATGCCGGGTTTATCTGGAGTTGCGGCGGTACTGGGTTAGGCTGATCGTGCTGCTGTACAGTGACCGGATGAAGCACTCGATCGCTGGCCGTTGCATTCCGCCGAGGCGTAGTTTTAACTTGTTCATGACGAACTGTGTCGGAATCGTGCTGATGAGCTGAGCTGGATACTTGACGATGGGCTGGACCTGACTCTTGATGATGAGCTGGGCCAGATACTTGATGATGAGCTGGGCCAGATACTTGATGATGAGCTGAGCCAGATACTTGATGATGAGCTGGGCCAGATACTTGATGATGAGCTGGGCCAGATACTTGATGATGAGCTGGGTCCGATACTTGATGATGAGCTGGACCTGACTCTTGATGATGAGCTGGGCCAGATACTTGATGATGAGCTGGACCTGACTCTTGATGATGAGCTGGGCCAGATACTTGATGATGAGCTGGGTCCGATACTTGGTGATGAGCTGAGCCAGATACTTGATGATGAGCTGGGCCAGATACTTGATGATGAGCTGGGCCAGATACTTGATGATGAGCTGGGCCAGATACTTGATGATGAGCTGGAACTGAATCTTGGTGATCTTGACGAGGCGTGGCTACAATTTGATGAGGTGGCGACGAAGACGTGGTTCGATGAAGGGAGGCCGTTGAATGGCAGGAGCTCACTTGCCTCCAGGTGGTGGGCCCCTCCTGCCTTTTCCCGGCTTCTGGCATTGGAATGAGAAATGACCTGGCTGACCGCAGCGGTAGCATGATATTCCTTTCTGTTTCGGGTTAGCTGAGCCCGCCTGCTTATCCTGGGAGCATTCTTGAAGCGTCGTTTCTGATTGTGCCTGGTTTTGCTCCATACGTTGCAGCTTCGCTTCCATGGCCTTGACCTGTTGGCGAAGCTGACGCAATTCCTCATCCTTGTCCCGATCACCAGTAGGCTCCGTAACCATAGCATTCAGACCCGCTCTCGGCCGGGCCTTTGAGTGTGCCGCCGAGGCTTTCTGTGCGGCTTCAAGTTGCCTGACGGTTCGGATGGCATCTGTAAGGTTGGCCGGCTGCTGCAGGTACAGTCTCTCCCGCACCGTATCGGAGACTCGAACTCCCTTCAGGAATCGATCCTTTGCAAGCTCGGTTCTCGTATCGGCGTCTGCATTCGGAAAGGCATTGCGGGCCAATTCCAGCAACTCGTCGCCATAGGTCTCGAATGACTCCTTGTCCGACTGGTCGCGGTTAGAGAGTTCGAAGCGGTAGTCTTGGATTGTTCTGTTCATAGTGAACCGAGCCACCAGCGCGTTTGTGAAATCTTCGTATTCCATATCATCCTCCAAGTCCAGCTTGTCGACGGCTGCGTAAGCGGTTGTGAGGTCCAACATGCTCACCAGATGCTGGCGTCGGCCTTCTTCTTCTATTCCGACCGCCTCGCAATACTCGTTAAAATTTTGGAGCCACAGGTTGAAGTTCATTGACGGGACATACTTGGGTGGCTTGGGCAGCCGCGGGACTGCACGGTCCGCGTTGGCCCGAAGGCGCTCCGTCATCGCATTGATTAGTTGATCCAATGCCTCGTCGGCCATGGTGTCTAGACTCTGGGCTGCTCAATTAGACTGATCCTGGTCGCCTATCACTGTCGCAGATCACTATAGCTGATAGCTGACACAATAGCTGACTCAATAGCTGATAGCTGACACAGTAGCTGATAGCTGACACAATAGCTGGTAGCTGACACAAGAACTGATAGCTGACACAATAGCTGACACAACTATCTATCTCTTAGCTGATAGCTGACACAGTAGCTGATAGCTGACACAATAGCTGGTAGCTGACACAAGAACTGATCGCTGACACAATAGCTGACACAATAGCTGATAGCTGACACAGTAGCTGATAGCTGACACAATAGCTGGTAGCTGACACAGTAGCTGATAGACACAAACTTTAAACAAGCAGGACAGGGTCCCTGTTCGGGCGCCAATTTGTAGTGTCTGAGCGGTCGGATTGATCTCACCCCCACTGGTACACTATTATATATTTTATGTTCTAAGTCCCAGGCTCTGGGGAGCACTGAGAACACCGATATGATTACAATCAGGCGCTGGGGCGCACTGAATAAGTAGTTGCCTGCTCTGGCGTGGGGACGCACAGAGCGTAGCCTGGATCCGATTGGTGTTGGGACACTCAATGGACCTTCTAACGTAGTACCGGTAGATAGCAAATAATTGTCTCACAGTAAATAGTACAGGCGTAGGGACGCACTGGCTAAGTCCGTAACTAATTATAAGACTACGTACGACCTGGCAGGCCAGTCCCGCGAAAGAACGAGCACAGAAGCGGATTGCTTACCACTATGAGTATTCGGGATGCCGGTGCCAATTGATATCGCTGCTTGTCATGCAATAACTTGGGTCTTCGCAGTAAGAGACCGTCTTTACGGCTGGACGTATTATATATTTGTTCACTTTCTCTTAGCGTGAGCGCACACAAAAAAAACCGGGCGTCAGAGCGCTCGGGCGGGCGACGCCCTAAATAGCGAGCGGAGAGAGAGAGCGAAATGGGGGGCACGGCCCAGACACGAGGCTAAGCAGGGGTGGGGGTGGGGCGAGAGCCGCGCAGCCCTAAGCCCAAGCGAGAGCCAAACACGATGCGAGACGCGCGCCAGCGAGGCCGGGCCGGGCCAATCACAATTGCTAGCGCAAAACAAAACCAGACAGGCCACCCCCTAAGACTCAACCGCGAACAACCCCCCACCCAAACGGGCGGGTGCACCAAACGACGAAAACAAAAAAACACTCGCACTGAAACTAAAAGGACACGCAGTCACTACACTAGATTGGGTTGTAGCCTAGATTGGAGGTTGTAGCCTAGATAGGGGTTTTAGCCTAGATTGGGGTTGTAGCCTAGATTGGGGTTGCAGCCTAGATTGGCGTTGTAGCCTAGATTAGGGTTGTAGCCTAGATTGGGGTTGCAGCCTAGATTGGGGTTGTAGCCTAGATTGGGGTTGTAGCCTAGATTGGGGTTGTAGCCTAGATTGGGTTGTAGCCTAGATTGGGGTTGTAGACTAGATTGGGGTTGTAGCCTAGATTGGGTTGTAGCCTAGATTGGGGTTGTAGCCTAGATTGGGGTTTTAGTCTAGATTGGGGTTGTAGTCTAGATTGGGGTTGTAGTCTAGATTGGGGTTGCAGTCTAGATTGGGGTTGCAGTCTAGATTGGGGTTGTAGTCTAGATTGAGGTTGTAGCCTGCATAGGGGGTTGTAGCCTGCATAGGGGGTTGTAGTCTAGATTGGGGTTGTAGTCTAGATTGGGGTTGCAGTCTAGATTGGGGTTGTAGTCTAGATTGATATAGGGACCTGACTGTCCCCGACAAGACAGCCAAGGGTCATCCACAGCAGTTCTTCTGACTCCACGAATCTTCATTCTTCATTTTTTACTTTCCTTGCTATCGGCTACACATGCATTGATTGCGGAGGATATTTTGAGCGGGAGGACAAGTCCCAGAAATCTAATTAGCTGATTAGCTGAGGCGACAAGTTTTCCACCTGCTTAATTTGCCCAGTGAGGCTGTCTGAGGATCTGAGGTGGTGCCGAGACATCAGGGATACGCGAATGGAAGGAAGCGAGTCCGTTAGATTTTTATCGATCGATGCGAGTGCAGAGACGGGGCCAATATTTGGCGGGGCCAGGAAATTGCTCAGCCAGAAATCCGAGCGGGAAGGCGCCTCGTTAAAAAAACTGGAGGGATTAGTGGGCAGGGATTTCACCGGGACTTTTAGATCGATTTGGCTGGCAGGGGCCGACAGAGAAACTTTAGTCGCTCAAAGTTCCGTTCCCCGAGGAAAATTTTTGCCGAGAGGATTTAATCCCTCGGAATCTCTGGCAAATATCTAAGAAATCTGAGGCCGCTTCCCCATTGTTTAGATCCGTGGGTGGATTTCACTGCGCCTGATTCAGGAGATTTGAATGCTGCGTAGATTGGAAATCAGTCATTTTGTGTATTACTGACGTAGATTCTCATCCCACCTCTACAAGATCCTATGTCCAAGTTGAAATATTCAATCTCTTATCTCAATTATGAGCTATGACAATCACAACCTCAATTAATCCGGGCTCAACGTGAGATAATCTAATCCAACCTTCAAAAATCCCATCTCACCCTATAATAATCCTATCAAACCCTATAAAAGTCAAATCTCAACCTTCAATAATCCAATCTTAACCTACAGTAATCAAATCTCAAGCTACAACAATCCAATCTCAACCTTCAATAATCCAATCTTAACCTACAGTAATCAAATCTCAAGCTACAACAATCCAATCTCAGCCTACAGCAATCCAATCTCAACCTACAACAATCCAATCTCAACCTTCAATAATCCAATCTTAACCTACAGTAATCAAATCTCAAGCTACAACAATCCAATCTCAGCCTACAGCAATCCAATCTCAACCTACAACAATCCAATCTCAACCTTCAATAATCCAATCTTAACCTACAGTAATCAAATCTCAGGCTATAGCAATCCAATCTCAGCCTACAGCAATCCAATCTCAACCTGCAACAATCCAATCTCAGCCTACAACAATCCAATCTCAACCTACAACAATCCAATCTCAACCTACAACAATCCAATCTCAACCTACAACAATCCAATCTCAGCCTACAAGAATCCAATCTCAGCCTACAACAATCCAATCTCAGCCTACAACAATCCAATCTCAGCCTACAACAATCCAATCTCAGCCTACAACAATCCAATCTCAGCCTACAACAATCCAATCTCAACCTACAACAATCCAATCTCAGCCTACAACAATCCAATCTCAACCTACAACAATCCAATCTCAGCCTACAACAATCCAATCTCAGCCTACAACAATCCAATCTCAGCCTACAACAATCCAATCTCAGCCTACAACAATCCAATCTCAGCCTACAACAATCCAATCTCAACCTACAACAATCCAATCTCAGCCTACAACAATCCAATCTCAACCTACAACAATCCAATCTCAACCTACAACAATCCAATCTCAGCCTGCAACAATCCAATCTCAGCCTGCAACAATCCAATCTCAGCCTACAACAATCCAATCTCAAACTACAATAATCCAATCTCAGCCTACAATAATCCAATCTCAAACTACAATAATCCAATCTCAACCTACTTCTCACTGAATTTTTAATCGCCCACATTCTGCCTGGCAATTGTAGAAGAGGTCAGCGAGCATTTCCTCCCTTGTTTAGCATTTTTCAATGGAATTAGAAGCCCGGGAGAGGAAGGACTGTCAGGTAAAAGAATAAACAAAAAATGATGAATGAGCGCCGCAACGCAGCAGGAGTAATTATTTAATTGATTAGCCAGCCACTAAAGGGTGCCATTTATGGAAATTGGTGAGGGTAAACATTGCCACGTGACAGAAGTGACAGAATGAGCCTGCAGCAATGGTTTTTTTATTCCTGAAGGTCATTAATCCCCTATTTCCGTTTACGCCAATATCTTAGATTATTCTTCAGACACCGAAACTGCCTACTGACTGCACCTGCAGTAGTGAGATAGGCATTTTTCAATTTAAATTGTAACGCTACAATTTTAAGCCGCAAATTATAGCCCACTATCGGTGCAAATCTGCCTTCTTGATCGATTAGGTTAAGTCAGTCAGGATCCCCTGCACAGGGATTTGCATCCTAATCAAGCTTTGATCAGCTGTTGAAACCTGCAATGTGAAAACGGCGCTCGCGCTGCCTAGTGAAGCGAAAAGCCGCTCTTTGTGACTGAGACTCGCGTGAGTAAACGCGAGATTCCTGCCCGACCTCGTTGCTTATCGAGGGGGCTGCTTTAAACAAATTGTTTCTTATGACTTGTGGCTTGGGAAAATGAAGACTTATATGTAATGTTAGAAAATAGATTCAGGGTGGGATTTATAATATAAAAATATTTATCCCATGCATCAGGAAAGCAGACTGGATTGCTAATCTATAGCCTGTGGGTGGGGAACTGAATGGATTGCTAATCTATAGCCTGTGGGTGGGGAACTGAATGGATAGCTAATCTATAGCCTGTGGGTGGGTAACTGAATGGATTGCTAATCTATAGCCTGTGGGTGGGGAACTGAATGGTTTGCTAATCTATAGCCAGTGGGTGGGGAACAGAATGGATTGCTAATTTATAGCCAGTGGGTGGGGAACTGAATTAATTGCTAATCTATGGGCAGTGGGTGAGGAACTGAATTAATTGCTAATCTATGGGCAGTGGGTGGGGAACTGAATGGATTGCTAATCTATAGGCAGTGGGTGGGGAACTGAATGGATTGCTAATCTACAGTCAGTGGGTGGGGAACTGAATGGATTGCTAATTTATAGCCAGTGGGTGGGGAACTGAATTAATTGCTAATCTATGGGCAGTGGGTGAGGAACTGAATTAATTGCTAATCTATGGGCAGTGGGTGGGGAACTGAATGGATTGCTAATCTATAGGCAGTGGGTGGGGAACTGAATGGATTGCTAATCTACAGTCAGTGGGTGGGGAACTGAATGGATTGCTAATCTATAGCCCTGTGGGTTGGGAACTGAATTAATTGCTAATCTATGGGCAGTGGGTGGGGAACAGAATGGGTTGCTAATCTATAGGCAGTGGGTGGGGAACTGAATGGATTGCTAATCTATAGCCTGTGGGTGGGGAACTGAATGGATTGCTAATCTACAGTCAGTGGGTGGGGAACTGAATGGATTGCTAATCTATAGCCTGTGGGTGAGGAACTGAATTAATTGCTAATCTATGGGCAGTGGGTGAGGAACTGAACTAATTGCTAATCTATGGGCAGTGGGTGGGGAACTGAATGGATAGCTAATCTATAGCCAGTGGGTGGGGAACTGAATGGATAGCTAATCTATAGCCAGTGGGTGGGGAACTGAATGGATAGCTAATCTATAGCCTGTGGGTGGGGAACTGAAGTAATTGCTAATCAAAGGCGTGTTGCCGTGAATTGAAATCGCTGATTCTGGCCGGCCAAATTTTCAATTAAATTGTCAATACGGGCGGGCATAATGAAGAATCAACACCTTTTGTGTTTCGCTTTGCAGAACAAAATCCTGCGCGCTAATTGAAAACAAATTTACGACTTTTTCCGCGAGTTTTTTGACTGTCGAATGAAGTTCTTCCCGAGCTCTTCTAGGGGAAGCAGCAGACAGAAAATCGAGCTCAAGCGCTGCTACACGGCATCTTAGTTGAGCAAACCTGTGCATGAGGCAAAAGTGACTCTCTCTTTCAGCAGTTGAGACGGAAGCCCCGGCGCAAAATCTGGGAATTTCACTCGGAAAGCAGAACTTCCCCGAGCCCGATTTTGCGCATGAAATTCAAGACGAACTCAGATCCCCCTAGCAACATTCTTACTGAAGTTACTAATGCGCTCTCTTTGAAAGACTGCCGGCGGGACCAGATGGGGGAGGCAGTGCTGGGTGAAAGCTGAGAGCCCACCGAGGACGTGGGGGCGGCGGCTGCCTCGCAATCCCCCGTGATCAGCATTTCGGTCATGCGACGCAACGATTATTAATTGGTGTTGAGATTGTACACTGAATTTTGTACACTGAATGTACATTAGTGCTTCTGCGCCCGCAAATCAAAAGATAAGCATCAAATAATGTGCGTGCGCTGAATGTACATTAGCATGAGTTTGCGCAATTTAAGCAAGGACACCTCAAGTTGAAGGACGGGACACTTCGCTTCTTAGAAAATTTTTGGAGTCCAATCTTTGCGAAAAAATACACTACGGAGATTGGAAATTCGCATTTTTTCGACATAAAATTAAAGATTGCGCTCGATTGGAAGCAGATGAAAATCTCATATGTCGATATGTGCTTCCTGCCTTCTTACTCTATCGAACTATGTACGTCCGTATTTGTGAAAAATTGATCTTCCTATTATTCTTATTGATATTGATTCACTTTCGTCATAAACTACTAAATGACAAATCGCCAATCAAGAGGGTGAACCAAGTGATTGGAACAGCAAATTATTCAAAATACTGAATAATAGAAATTTTCTTTGAATAAAACAGACTTGATTGGAACAGGATCAGAAACTGCTCAGCTGGTAAAATGCCATTTTATTGAAATCATAATTTCCGACAAATGTTTTACAAGGGAAGTGATTTGAAGATCAATATTTCACAAATAAGGACGTACATATACGATTGTTCGATATAGTAAGAAGGCAGGAAGCACACATCAAAATATTGAGTGAGTAGAGTCAGCCGGCACGGCGGCTTTACTCACCTTTAATGTGGAGCACTGCCTCGCGTCTCCGCCCCCGTTTGATTGATTTTACCGTAATGTACAGTGTGCGTACGCACATCAGGCCGCGCGCTACTTTAGTCCTTAGTTTGGGGTGCTGCGCACCCCCCTTTTAAACGCAGCTCTAAGCATCAAATCGCTGCCGCCGTCTAAACTTTTATTTAGTGAGTGGTGATCGAACCTCCGTACTCTGCTGATGCGGGATGAAGGCTTTGTTGCGCAGTCTAGGGACCCTCGATCAAAGAGCCCGAAGCCGCTGCTCGTCTCCGATTTCCTGAGCAAGAAGGGCTGCCCAGCCGAGAATACTGTTGTTCACAGCCGGTCTGGCGATTTGGTTTTCAAAGGAAATAAATCGATTAACGCAGAAAGCATCAGCCTGGCGCAGTGGATCGTCGGCACCGCCAAGGTGCTGGACTTCATGCTGAGCAGAGGTCAGCTGGTTAAAGTAGGTTCGGATGGACAGCCAGACGTCTCCGAGCTCAGACAGTACCTGAAGTACAACATTCAGATCGGCGAGCTGGCTGAGTCGGGTTTCAGCACGGCGAAGATCATGCGCTTTGACGAGAGCTACCGCATCAACCAGCACAGCAGCGATTTACCGTGGGCTACGGAGTCCTTCCAGCTGCTGGCCAGGCACTTGTTGGCGCCAGACAGCATTAGCGACACTCGACCCCAGAAGCCTAAGACCTCTCAGCTGTCAACAGGGAGACCGGTGTGCAACAACTTCAACGCTAACAAATGCTTCCGCAAAGTCTGCCACTTCCAGCACATCTGCCGAATCTGCAAGGGCAATCACCCGGCCAGCGCTCACGAGACGAGCGCCGGCCAAGAAGTTCCAAAAAACTGAGTGGTACGGCCAGCGGGTGCTCCTCCGCTTTGGGGACGCACAATGACCTGGCCCAGCTTCCCGTTTTTAGCCTTTTAAATCCTCATGATATATCCGGAGCCGCCCTAGCCTGTTCCGGGCTCCACTGCAAGTTATCTGTCTGGGAAGAAGAGCTAAAGTCTGATCCTGATGCTGAATTTATAGTCAATGGCCTGCGCGATGGCTTCGAGATCACCAATCTGGGCGATATTTGTACGGCCAGCGAAGAAAACCACAGATCCGCCACCTGTCCTGAAAATCGCGAACAAGTTGAGAAACTGATCCTGGATGAGCTGAAGAATAGTAGGTATATGCTAGTTAAGGATAAGCCGCGCATTATCAGCCCCTTGGGAGCCGTCGCCAAATCATCTGGCGGTCTCCGTCTGATCCATGATGCCAGTCTGCCTCGTGGTCGGAGCATCAACGAGTACTACAAGCAAGACAAACGACTCCGTTTTGCGACCGTGAGTTCGTTTACAAGAAAGCTCAAGTCCGGCTGGTTCATGGCTAAGGTGGACCTGGCAAAGGCCTACCGCTCCTGCCCGATCAGCGCCAATGCCTATCCGATCACGGGCCTGCGGTGGACTTTCAGCGGCGAGACTGAGCCCCGGTATCTCGTCGACGCCTGTCTTGGATTTGGGTTCGCTGCTAGCGTCAGCATCTTTCACAGGATCTCGGAGGCTGTCAAGCGCATGATGCTCCGGCGAGGGTTTTACGTGATCTGCAATTATCTGGACGACTTCGCCGTTGCCGCGAGCACCTTCAATGCTTGCCAGGAAGCCTATGATACTTTGTTGAGTCTGCTGCGCCGTCTCGGCTTCTCACTCAACTGGGAGAAACTGTCTCCGCCGAGTCAGTCCATGGTCTTCCTCGGTATCCACATCGACACGGCTGCAGGCCGCCTGACTCTCCCGCAGGAGAAACTCGAATCGCTGCAGAGCTTGCTGGATGCCGCAGCAGCTAGCAAACGGCTCAGCAAGAAAAATTTACAGAAGCTGTGTGGCAAAATTGGTTGGTTTTGCGAGGTCGCCCGCGCTGGTAGATCGTTACTTCGGAGCCTCATCAACCTAACCAACAGCATGAGCTTGCCTCATCACAAGATGCGCATCGAAGGCCAGCTGGCCGAGCAACTTCGCTTCTGGCGATCGGCGACCAATTGGATGCATGGAATCGAACTGTGGCCCGTTTTCTCTAACCGGCTGGTGGTGGAGACCGATGCCTGTCTGACAGGTGGCGCAGCTGTGATTTCCGATGGCACTTCTAGAGACTGGATGTACGTTAACTGGTTGGCTGACTTTGGTGGTGCTCTGCACGGCCTGCACATCAACTACCTGGAGTGCGTGATACCTTTGCTTTTAATTGTCCTATTCAAAGAGCGGCTCGCTAACTGCCACATCGTGTTTTACACCGACAATTCGTCCGTTGCTGGGATGCTACGCAAGGGCTCCGCCAAGCCCCCCGTGGTCCAAGCGCTCACTCGCACAGCCATTCTGACGGCGCTGAAGTACAACATCCACTTTGACGTTTTTCACGTCCCTGGGCGATACCAGATTTTTAGTGACCCAGCCTCCCGCCTGAATCATAAGCATGGACTCATTAACTTTTTATTTCGCTACTACGGTACTATTTACGTTGATCCACCTACTTTTGCGACCCACGCCCTGTCTGCCGCTTCCTGCCAATCCCTCCTCTTACAGGTCCAGCGGCTGCAGTGGGGCAACTGAGTGCGGAGCGAGACCGGCTGCTCAACCAAGCCTTCGCACCGAATACCAGGCGGTCCCTAAAGACTCGGCTCGACCGGTGGGAGAGCTTCTGCAGCGAGATCGGTGTGCACCCGCTGAAAGCAGACGGCCGCGTAGTCTCGCTCTACGTGGCCCACCTACACCTTAAACATCTGGCTTCGTTCTCGAGCTTCTCGGCGTACCTACACGCAATAGCCTGGCTGTACAAGCTGACAGGAAAAGCCGACCCGACCTCTCATCCCCTAGTGCGACTCGCTCTTCAAGGTGTCAAGCGCCAACGAGGCGCCCGAGTGAAACAAAAAACGGCTTTAACTCCCAGCATGTTGCTGCAGATATGGCCCCACGTCGACACGACATCCAGCTCCGGCGCGGCTTTCTGGTGCTGCCTGCTCGTCGGTTTCTGGGGTCTTCTGCGTGCTGACAACCTGTGCCTGTCATCCGCGGCGGCTGCACGCGATCCTCGGTTGTCAGCTTCGGCGGTGCGGCTGAAAGACCTGCAGCTGCAGCGCAACGGCATCGAGCTCCGAATCCGACACAGCAAGACTATTCAGTTCGACGAACGCGACCACATGGTCTGGCTGCCACGACTGCCGCTAACGCACGGGTCTAGGCACCCGCTTTGCCCGTTTACCGCTGTTCTCCTGCATCTCAAGCGCAACAACGTCGCTGGAAGTGGACTCGAGTCGTTCCTATTTTCTTTTCGAGTGGGACAGCAGCTGACCCCTGTTTGCCGGTCGCAGTTCACCAGGCAGCTATCCAAAGCAGCTGCAGCTGCGGGCCTCGATCCTACAGCTATATCCGGCCACTCGCTGCGCAGAGGCGGCGCGACCTTCTTCTCGAGTGCTGGAGCATCGGTGCAGGAAGTCATGGCCTTGGGAGACTGGCGCAGCGACTCCGTGTTCCGCTATATCAAGACCAGCCGCGAGGCGAGCCGGCGAGCCGTGGAGACAGCGGCAGTCCAAATCACCACCCGATCCTCCTCCTCGGCATCCCACTAACTCTTTCTTGGCTTTGGGCGTCGCTCGCTTCCCTGTTCGCTTTCGCGCCAACCTGCGCCTTCCGCCTTCTTTGCTCCGAACATTAATGAGTGAGTAGAGTCAGCCGGCACGGCGGCTTTACTCACCTTTAATGTGGAGCACTGCCTCGCGTCTCCGCCCCCGTTTGATTGATTTTACCGTAATGTACAGTGTGCGTACGCACATCAGGCCGCGCGCTACTTTAGTCCTTAGTTTGGGGTGCTGCGCACCCCCCTTTTAAACGCAGCTCTAAGCATCAAATCGCTGCCGCCGTCTAAACTTTTATTTTTTGTGTCTTTTTTTGCTTCTCCTTTTGCTTTTAATGTCAAAATCGTTTTATTTTCAAAAATATATTATACATAATAACTGCCACGAGCTTTGTCACTTGCAGGCGTTGCTCGCTTCCCTGTTCGCTTTCGCGCCAACCTGCGCCTTCCGCCTTCTTTGCTCCGAACATTAAGAGATTTTCATCTGCTTCCAATCGAGCGCAATCTTTAATTTTATGTCGAAAAACTGCGAATTTCCTATTTCCGACATATTTTTTTGCGAAGATTAGACTCCAAAAACTTTCCAAGAAGCGAAGTGTCCCGTCCTTCTACCTGAGGTGTCCTTGAATTTAAGTTTCTACGAAGTGCGTACGCCAAATGTGCATCAGTTTAATAACTAGAGCCTCAACGCAGCTCGGACATATCATGCACTACAATAATGGTATAGAAATAAAGTACCAATTACCAAGCTGTGGGTTTGTACTTTTAATCTACACTTCATATAGATAGCATCGAGATTGCCACACAAAAGCGAATCAAATTGAGCCCGAATAACCAGTTACTAGGTAGGGAAAAAAGCCTCAAAAAGTCCCTGAAAAATTGGCTCCATCCATGCCCTCCTCCTGTTGCAATCTCCCACTCCTCCAAGTGTCGGATGTTAAGAGCCAAGTTTGACGTCAGATTGTTGGCTGACGCCGCTGCAGGAATCATCTCAAACACGGGAAGCTTCTGTAAGCTGCAATGGGAGACTCAAGTGCTCCGCATCAGCTCAGACGGACGAAGCTTGGATGAGAGACTTTTGGGGTTAAAAATAAACCAATGTTTGCTCTGGGGAGACCCGGCCAAGTCTCACGCGACAAAGTTGGCGGCCCCTCTCAGCCCAGCCCCACGCATTTCGTGTGCGATTCGGTTTCTTGGAAACTGGGAGACCGCGTGATCACAGGCTCTCTGATGCTTCCTAAAGCATCGCATCAAGAACAGACAGACAGACAGACAGACAGACAAAAACACAGACAGACAGACAGACAGACAGACAGACAAAAACACAGACAGACAGACAGACAGACAGACAGACAGACAGACAGACAGACAGACAGACAGACAGACAGACAGACAGACAGACAGACAGACAGACAGACAGACAGACAGACAGACAGACAGACAGACAGACAGACAGACAGACACACAGACAGACAGACAGACAGACAGACAGACAGACACACAGACAGACAGACAGACAGACAGACAGACAGACAGACAGACAGACAGACAGACAGACAGACAGACAGACAGACAGACATATATACCAGTGTGTGTGTGTTTACATGGACTGCCGTTTCGATAGTGCGTTACGTGGACCACCTAGTTTCTTTAAAAAACTGGCAAAACTAATGCCACTTGGATGCAAAGGCATCAGACTGTTTGTTTATTAGACTTGAGAAGGCTCCAATTCGAGAGAATTTAACTTAATATATTTTGTGTTTACCCGGACCCCGTTTAGGTGGACCATTCATTTCTGTAGGTATAGGTGGACCTATCGATCGATTGTGGTCTATTGAGGGTTTAACTGGACCCCATCATACGAGGTCTTCAATGACGCTTGGTTTTACAGAAGATAATGCAAATAAAAAAGTAGAACTATGACCTTTTAACTGAAAGCCCGAACAGAATATAAACCGATTAAAGCTCTAATTAACTTTAGAACAAATTATTTTGCACCAGTTGATTTGTAGAATTCAGCACCTTAGAAAATTGGTGGCAAAACTAATTGAATTAAAATGTAATGATTTGTGGGCTTGTAAAGCATCGTCAATATTTTTGACAGCAATACCGAATTAGCATCAGATTACGACGGGAAACCTACTTCGAGTTACATAACAGTAGTTTTCTATACCTGACCCATTTAGCAATGGATTAAGCAGACAGAAGCGCCATAGAATTAGATCGGAAAACTGTGCTAGGGTCCACCTAAGCCCTCTTCGAACTTATCATAGTGTGTCTGTCTGCTGACAAGCTGAGCCGTATACTAACAGCTGTCTGGGGTCCACCTAAACCCTCATCAAACTTATCATAGTGTGTGTCTGTTGGTAGGCTAGGGTGTTGTACTAGCAACCTTACAGAAGTGTTGCCAGCATTTAGATGGACCCGGTGGCTGATAGATTCGGGTACTGCTTATTTGTACTTATTTGTGATTCGGCGCAAAATGATTCTTTGTCAAAGCAAAACTCAGTGGATGAATCGAAGGACACGTCACTATAAGAGCCGTCTGCCATTGGCATTGTGACGTCGGGTCCTATAACAGATTAATGAAAAATCGCAAAAAATATGATTCCATTGTATCAAGAAAATTTATTCTGCAAATAAATCTGTCTCGAAAATGATGGAAAAACTACTGTAAGGCTGATAGTACCACACCCAGCATAGTAGCAGACACACACAAGTTCTGCGTGATATATGAAACTGTGAACTGTGATGATGAGACCATTTAAATCATGATACTAATTTCATTTATTTTCGCGACCAATTTTTAAATGACTTTTTCTACACGGGTCGTCATGTTGCTTATGGCAGACGACTCTTCGACTAATGGTGGCGACCATCCTTCGACTTCAGCTTCAATGAAGAATCAATTTGCGCTGAATCAGCGCTCGAGCGAAGATGACTCGGAGATAGATGAATCTATCTACTTCTGTAAGGGAGTTAGTACAATGAAGAGCTTGTCAGCAGACAGACACACTATGATAAGTTCAATGAGGGTTTAGGTGGACCCCCGCAAAGCTGTTAGTATACGGCCCAGCTTTCCAACAGACACACACTATGATAAGTTCGATGAGGGTTTAGGTGGACCCCAGCACAGCTGTTAGTATAAGGCCCAGCTTACCAACAGACACACTATGATAAGTTCGATGAGGGTTTAGGTGGACCCCAGCGCAGTTGTTCGATCCTATTTCATGCTGCTTCTCTCTAAATGATTGGTATCATTGCTAAATGAGTCAAGTTAAAAAAAACTACTATTGTGTAACGCGAAGTAGGTTTCCTGTCGAAATCTTGATATCAATGCGGTATCACTGTCCAAACTACTAGTGACATTTCATAAGCCTATAAATTATGATACTTGAATTCATTGCAACCAATTTTTTAAAAGATTTTTTCTAAATGCATCGTTATGATGCTTATAGCAGACGACTCTTCAACTAATGGTGGCGACCATCGTTTACCTTCAGCTTCAAAGAAGAATCACTTTGCGCCGAATCAGCGCTCGAGCGAAGATGGCTCGGTGATGGATAAATCTATATACTTCCGTAAGGTTGTTAGTACAACGAGGAGCTTGTAAGCAGACACACACTATGATAAGTTCGATGAGGGTTTAGGTGGAGTGGACCCCAGCACAGCTGTTAGTATACGGCCCAGCTTTCCAACAGACACACACTATGATAAGTTCGAAGAGGGTTTAGGTGGACTGGACCCCAGCACAGCTGTTAGTATACGGCTCAGCTTGTCAGCAGACAGACACACTATGATAAGTTCAATGAGGGTTTAGGTGGACCCCCGCAAAGCTGTTAGTATACAGCCCAGCTTTCCAACAGACACACACTATGATAAGTTCGATGAGGGTTTAGGTGGACCCCAACACAGCTGTTAGTATACGGCTCAGCTTTCCAACAGACACACACTATGATAAGTTCGATGAGGGTTTAGGTGGACTCCAGCACAGCTGTTAGTAATCGGCTAAGCTTGTCAGCAGACACACACAATCATAGGACTCACGATGAGGGTTGGCCGGTCCAATTTATAATTTATTCGTACATTTAACTGCTCTCTCAACTTCATACTTTTGACGCTCGTAAGACGGATGCTGCACTTCGTTAAACATTATTGTTTTCGCTCGAGTGTCGATGTATTGAATGCAAGCAGGCAAGAGTGTTTCAGGTTTTAGATACGATGGTGTTTTCCGTCTGTTTTGGTTTTGTTGTTGCTTTACTTGGACCTAGACTTAACACAGCTGTTTAACTCACTGGCCAATAGGATAGGTGTGTGGGTTTAGGCATGGAGGGAGGGGAAGCGCAACCTTCCCCCTAAATCGCCAATAGCATGTACATATAGCGGCCAATAGCGGCTCTATGTACGAGCTAAATGGTATATCTGACCCGAGAATGGCTAGCCAATTAGCCACACGGACCAATAGCTAAACAGTGGGGCTCAGTGGGCTTTGCACAACGAGACATACTTGCAGGGAGCCATGGAATTAATCTAGTTTACTTTTCCCGAGTCTACTTGTCCGTAAATGTCACTTATTGGCCTTGGCGTTCAGTTTTAAAGAATGAATGGAAAAATGTTTAACGTAAGTGCATCAATTAATACTAACAAAGCACTTGAAATCTACTTTAGCTTGCGTGCTCTCGCGTTTAAATTTAAGTTTTCATGTAATTGTACCGTTGCACATCACTTATTTACATTTTCAACGCTTTGTGTTGAAAACAAACAAAGTTACTAAACAAAAAATTTATCTGTGAAACAGACAGATTTTCTGTGAAACAGACAGCTTGTCTGTTATACACACACTTTTATTTTTTGTTTTTTTGTCTGTTTTCGGGTTACGTGGACCTTTGCAATGTGGTTTACAAGGACCGAGTAAAAGGTCCACCTAAACTAAAATTGAAACCATTTTTTCTGATACTACTTCCAGCAGTAAAATCGCACACACAGTTTCACAGCATACAAGACTCCAATCAGATTCCATCTAAACCCCCATTAAACTTGCCAGAAAGAAATTGTGAGGTGGTCCACGTAAGGAGTCCACCTAAAC
>CATNEM010000316.1:335000-377500 GCA_950096795.1 Macrostomum cliftonense | reverse complement strand
CTTTTTATGGGTAGCTGTGATCCCACTTCGTAGAAGCTATGATCCCCCACTATAGTGTAGCTGGGATCCCCCACTCCAGAGTAGCTGTGATCCCCCACTCCAGAGTAGCTGTGATCACCACTCCAGAGTAGCTGTGATCCCCCACTCCAGAGTAGCTGTGATCACCACTCCAGAGTAGCTGTGATCCCCCACTCCAGAGTAGCTGTGATCCCCCACTATAGTGTAGCTGGGATCCCCCACTCCAGAGTAGCTGTGATCACCACTCCAGAGTAGCTGTGATCCCCCACTCCAGAGTAGCTGTGATCCCCCACTATAGTGTAGCTGGGATCCCCCACTCCAGAGTAGCTGTGATCACCACTCCAGAGTAGCTGTGATCCCCCACTCCAGAGTAGCTGTGATCCCCCACTCCAGAGTAGCTGTGATCACCACTCCAGAGTAGCTGTGATCCCCCACTCCAGAGTAGCTGTGATCCCCCACTCCAGAGTAGCTGTGATCCCCCACTCCAGAGTAGCTGTGATCACCACTCCAGAGTAGCTGTGATCCCCCACTCCAGAGTAGCTGTGATCACCACTCCAGAGTAGCTGTGATCCCCCACTCCAGAGTAGCTGTGATCCCCCACTCCAGAGTAGCTGTGATCACCACTCCAGAGTAGCTGTGATCCCCCACTCCAGAGTAGCTGTGATCACCACTCCAGAGTAGCTGTGATCACCACTCCAGAGTAGCTGTGATCACCACTCCAGAGTAGCTGTGATCCCCCACTATAGTGTAGCTGGGATCCCCCACTCCAGAGTAGCTGTGATCACCACTCCAGAGTAGCTGTGATCCCCCACTCCAGAGTAGCTGTGATCACCACTCCAGAGTAGCTGTGATCCCCCACTCCAGAGTAGCTGTGATCCCCCACTATAGTGTAGCTGGGATCCCCCACTCCAGAGTAGCTGTGATCACCACTCCAGAGTAGCTGTGATCCCCCACTCCAGAGTAGCTGTGATCCCCCACTCCAGAGTAGCTGTGATCCCCCACTCCAGAGTAGCTGTGATCACCACTCCAGAGTAGCTGTGATCCCCCACTCCAGAGTAGCTGTGATCACCACTCCAGAGTAGCTGTGATCACCACTCCAGAGTAGCTGTGATCACCACTCCAGAGTAGCTGTGATCCCCCACTCCAGAGTAGCTGTGATCACCACTCCAGAGTAGCTGTGATCACCACTCCAGAGTAGCTGGGATCCCCCCCTCCATAGTAGCTGTGATCCCCCACTCCATAGTAGCTGTGATCCCCCACTCCAGAGTAGCTGTGATCCCTTACTCTAAGTGCAGCTGTGATCCCCCACTCCAGAGTAGCTGTGATCCCCCACTCCAGAGTAGCTGTGATCCCCCACTCCAGAGTAGCTGTGATCACCACTCCAGAGTAGCTGTGATCCCCCACTCCAGAGTAGCTGTGATCCCCCACTCCAGAGTAGCTGTGATCCCCCACTCCAGAGTAGCTGTGATCACCACTCCAGAGTAGCTGTGATCCCCCACTCCAGAGTAGCTGTGATCACCACTCCAGAGTAGCTGTGATCACCACTCCAGAGTAGCTGGGATCCCCCCCTCCATAGTAGCTGTGATCCCCCACTCCATAGTAGCTGTGATCCCCCACTCCAGAGTAGCTGTGATCCCTTACTCTAAGTGCAGCTGTGATCCCCCACTCCAGAGTAGCTGTGATCCCCCACTCCAGAGTAGCTGTGATCCCCCACTCCAGAGTAGCTGTGATCCCCCACTCCAGAGTAGCTGTGATCCCCACTCCAGAGTAGCTCTGATCCCCACCCCAGAGCAGCTCCACGCTAGTCCACCCCAGGCCCGCGAGTTAACGCGGAAAATTTCCAGTTACATCCCGCAGCTTCACCCTTAGCGAGCGCCCCAGAACAGAATTCGCCGTGGGAGGGGGCTGGCCGCAGAGATCCAAGGGAAGCAGCGGGCAGGCGGAGGAGCCGGGGAGACCAGAGGCCGGCCGAGTGAGGCGCGGAGCCTGGCAGATGAAGAATGAGGAAGAGGCGCAGCCGACTGTCGCGGGGGAAGAAAATCAAAGTGAAGAAGCGGGTGAGTCCAAGGAAATCCCGATGCGAATTAGGAGGGGAAATGGCCAGACAAGATTCGGGCCGGCGAGTAGACCCGAGCGCGGGAGAAATAGGAGAAAACCTGGCGAGGCATCAATCGATCCCAGACTGGGAAGGCAGGAAATTCAATGACCGGGGCATCGAGGAAGTGACGCACTCGAGTTCGAGAACCGGAGCAGATTTTTTGTTTTCCTATCGGAGAATTAGGAGGCGCACATATTTGTGGCGTGATGAACACACTAGAAGGTAGGGGTCAATTTGAAAGTGGAGTCAAAGTTTCATAGAAAATTCTAGCGTGGTCTGGTAGATCTGGAGGTACGAGATAGAGAGATGATCTGAAGATAGAGGCAGACCGAGAAGTAGATAGAGAGGCAGATCGGGAAGTAGATAGAGAGGCAGACCGAGAAGTAGATAGAGAGGCAGATCGGCAAGTAGATAGAGAGGCAGATCGGCAAGTAGATAGAGAGGCAGATCGGGAAGTAGATAGAGAGGCAGATCGGGAAGTAGATAGAGAGGCAGATCGGGAAGTAGATAGAGAGGCAGATCGGGAAGTAGATAGAGAGGCAGATCGGCAAGTAGATAGAGAGGCAGATCGGCAAGTAGATAGAGAGGCAGATCGGCAAGTAGATAGAGAGGCAGATCGGGAAGTAGATAGAGAGGCAGATCGGGAAGTAGATAGAGAGGCAGGTCCGGAAGCAGAGCGAGACTTGGGTCTGGAGCAGTAGTTAAATCTGAGAGTAGATTGATGTAGTGGGCAAATGCGGCTGGACGAATCGATCCCTCAGTGAGAGCCAGACGGCGGGGGGCGAGTGGCTCGGCGGTCTAGCGCGTCTGCCTTGTGTGCCACTGGTCCAGGTTCGACCCCGCGTTGTAGGTTGGCTATTTTCCCTAGCGCGGTTTCGTGTGCAGGGTCACATTAATTTGGAGCCTTGTGCACGAATTGGTTGGGCTATGGGCCAGTTGTGCAATTTACGCCCATGAGGGCGACCCCCCAAGGCATAGAGAGTGTACATTGCTGGAACCACCGCTTGTACGCCCTATGTGAGTGCGTGCCTGGATGCCGGCTTGTGTTTGTGTCCATGCCTGCATACCGTATTTAGTGTGACTGAACGCGCTTCAGGAGTCAGCGCAATGGACAGTCATGCCCAGTCGCTGGTTGTGGGACGATGTCGCTTTAAGCGTCAAAGTGCCTACAGCCCTCCTGCAGATTTAGTTAGTTAGTTTTAGAGAGCCAGACGGCCATGAGGATCTTTTTGATCCCCAAGAGGCCTCCCCAGAAAGGTGCAGATCAGCTGGCCCGCAAAAGCAACGAAATCAGAAAAAGAAGTTTGCCGCCGAAATTTTGTCTTTTTTCGTATTTTGTTGCAGCGACGCAGACAAAGAGGATTTGCCGTCATGAGGAGAGGCCCACAATGTGTGGGATAAATATTTATTTGCACGCAGCTCACACGCGCGCTAATAGTTAATACCAAGCGGGTCGGGGAGGGGCAAAAAGTAGACTTGCGGCGACATCAAATATATCAATGAATAACGGATAAAAATCCACTGAAAAAGAGAGACAATAAAATCACAATAAAATACACAAGCCAATCCATCTAGCGGTGTGTTAAAAAAATGTTATGCACAAATATGCACGCGTGAACTGCAACGGGCGCACGCCTTGACGCTGTCCGCTGTGACTCAAAACAAAACATTCGCGACTGATATCTGAGCCAGATTTCTGCTCTTTCTGCTTTTAGTGAAAAGCCGGCTAACTTAATAATCAATTAGTTAAAAAAACTTTGTAATCGCAACTAAAACAAGCGCAGAACAACAGTGACTTAGCGCATTGTGGGTGCAGTAAAATACCGTGACTGACAATTCAGTGCAAACAAGGACTCAATGGAACAAAGACGCATAATTAATAAATTAGAAAATTTAATAATGCACACAAGGAGATCGGTCGGGGGGGCGGGTGTAGGCGTGCAGGTGCGCGGACTCAGCTAGGCAAAGCGGGGGCAGGCTGGAATGCTTATCGCTTATCTCTCCAGGCTCTGGGGGGGGGGGCCCGCGGATCCGACCGGAAGTAGGTTGGGGCGAGTTTCAAACCTGGCTTATCGGAGGCTGGGGCAATGGGGACGCGTCCGAGACTGACTAAGGAATAGAAATATTTCACAAGATGAGAGAAGTACATAGAGACCCAAGAGAATTAGAGTAGATCTATGAGAATGAGATTAGACACAGATTAAAGAGAAGTAGATCTATGAGCATGAGATTAGACACAGATTAAAGAGAAGTAGATCTATCAGCATGAGATTAGACACAGATTAAAGAGAAGTAGATCTATCAGCATGAGATTGGACACAGATTAAAGAGAAGTAGATCTATCAGCATGAGATTAGACACAGATTAAAGAGAAGTAGATCTATGAGCACGAGATTAGACACAGATTAAAGAGAAGTAGATCTATCAGCATGAGATTAGACACAGATTAAAGAGAAGTAGATCTATCAGCATGAGATTAGACACAGATTAAAGAGAAGTAGATCTATCAGCATGAGATTAGACACAGATTAAAGAGAAGTAGATCTATCAGCATGAGATTAGACACAGATTAAAGAGAAGTAGATCTATCAGCATGAGATTAGACACAGATAGGTAGCAGCAGCAGGCGAGTTCCCCTTCAGAAGCGATCAAGCGGAAGCTAAGCTAAGGGCGGACAGGCGGGCAAAGCTTGGGGCGCACAAAACCGCTCTCAGACAACACAAATAAGACCTTTACGTCGCGACTCAAACCGTATTTTGATTAGAAAACAAAAAATCGACACTTCTAACAGCCTATGTGAGACTTCAGCGAGTTCAATGGCGATTGATTCCTAGGGCATGCAAACACTGAACTTGACTTTGTTGTAGCA
The DNA here is from genome assembly GCA_950096795.1 of Macrostomum cliftonense. Classification (NCBI taxonomy): domain Eukaryota; kingdom Metazoa; phylum Platyhelminthes; family Macrostomidae; genus Macrostomum; species Macrostomum cliftonense. The sequence continues at coordinate 372,515 of CATNEM010000316.1, read as the reverse complement.
ATGGCAGCAAAGCTTTTGGAGCTGATAGCATTGACAGAAAAATCAGTGGCCACTTTGGACTTTTTGGTCACTTTGGAGGGGCTTGGGAAAATCTGTCAACGAGGAAAGCGTTATGGAGCTCTAGGGAGTAGCTTTAGCTGGTTGGTCACTCCGGGGCTGTCTGTTGGTCACTCCGGGGCTCAGTCTGTTGGTCACTCGGGAGCTCAGTCTGTTGGTCACCCCGGGGCTCAGTCTGTTGGTCACTCGGGGACTCAGTCTGTTGGTCACTCCGGGGCTCAGTCTGTTGGTCACTCCGGGGCTCAGTCTGTTGGTCACTCGGGGGCTCAGTCTGATGGTCACTTCGGGGCTCAGTCTGTTGGTCACTCGGGGACCCAGTCTGTTGGTCACTCCGGGGCTCAGTCTGTTGGTCACTCCGGGGCTCAGTCTGTTGGTCACTCGGGGGCTCAGTCTGTTGGTCACTCGGGGGCTCAGTCTGATGGTCACTCCGGGATTCAGTCTGTTAGTCACTCGGGGATTCAGTCTGTTGGTCACTCCGGGGCTCAGTCTGTTAGTCACTCGGGGGCTCAGTCTGCTGGTCACTCGGGGGCTCAGTCTGTTGGTCACTCGGGGACTCAGTCTGTTGGTCACTCGGGGGCTCAGTCTGTTGGTCACTCGGGGACTCAGTCTGTTGGTCACTCGGGGGCTCAGTCTGTTGGTCACTCGGGGGCTCAGTCTGTTGGTCACTCGGGGACTCAGTCTGTTGGTCACTCGGGGACTCAGTCTGTTGGTCACTCGGGAGCTCAGTCTGTTGGTCACTCGGGGACTCAGTCTGTTGGTCACTCGGGGGCTCAGTCTGTTGGTCACTCGGGGGCTCAGTCTGTTGGTCACTCGGGGACTCAGTCTGTTGGTCACCCCGGGGCTCAGCCAGTTATTCACTTGGAGAAGAGGCCCAACAGGCCGCCCCTCTTGGTGGGCTGCGGCGCCATAATCATGGGCACCTGGTTCATGTGGGTGATGCTGATGGTGCAGGGAGCCTGGGACCAGGGCTCGCCGTCAATCTGCATGGGGAAGCGACGGCGCGTCCTGATGACAACCTCGCTGCACTGGGCGAGCCGCTTGCCGGAGCTGCGCAGGCCGCCAGCCACCATGCCGGCGTGGACGGCGTTCTCCAGGCCGACCACCTCAATCAGCTGGTCGCCCATGTCCTGCACGGCGAAGGCCAACTCGTTGTTGCTAAGGGAAGCGCTGGACAGCTCCCTGTCTCGGATGCCGCCACCGCTGGCGCCGCCACCGGCGCTGGGTTTTCGCTTCGACTGCTGCTGGGCCGAGGAGGCGGCGGCGGCGGCGGCGGCCGTGCTTCGCTTGCGGTTGTTTTCCCACAGGGTGCGGCCGCCGTACACCGAGTTGATGTTCAGCAGCGCCATGCCCTCCAGCGGCGTGCCCGAGCCCAGGTCCAGCGCGTAGCCGTCGCAGATGATGTCCAGGCTCTCGTGCAGGTTCTTGCAGGACCCGCCCAGCATCTGCGGGATTTTATGGGGATATTTTGCCTGTTGGAGGAAGCATTTTGGATATTACAAAGCCCTTGCGCGTTAGATAGGCTCTTGTCAGTCTGAGGGACTCTCGTCAGTCTGAGGGACTCTTGTCAGTCTGAGGGACTCTCGTCAGTCTGAGGGACTCTTGTCAGTCTGAGGGACTCTCGTCAGTCTGAGGGACTCTTGTCAGTCTGAGGGACTCTCGTCAGTCTGAGGGACTCTTGTCAGTCTGAAGGACTCTTGTCAGTCTGAGGGACTCTTGTCAGTCTGAGGGACTCTTGTCAGTCTGAGGGACTCTCGTCAGTCTGAGGGACTCTTGTCAGTCTGAGGGACTCTCGTCAGTCTGAGGGACTCTTGTCAGTCTGAAGGACTCTTGTCAGTCTGAGGGACTCTTGTCAGTCTGAAGGACCCTTGTCAGTCTGAGGGACTCTCGTCAGTCTGAGGGACTCTTGTCAGTCTGAAGGACTCTTGTCAGTCAGAAGGACTCTCGTCAGTCTGAGGGACTCTTGTCAGTCTGAGGGACTCTTGTCAGTCAGAAGAACTCTTGTCAGTCTGAAGGACCCTTGTCAGTCAGAGGGACTCTTGTCAGTCTGAGGGACTCTTGTCAGTCTGAAGGACTCTTGTCAGTCAGAAGAACTCTTGTCAGTCAGAAGAACTCTTGTCAGTCAGAAGAACTCTTGTCAGTCAGAAGAACTCTTGTCAGTCAGAAGAACTCTTGTCAGTCAGAAGAACTCTTGTCAGTCAGAAGGACTCTTGTCAGTCAGAAGAACTCTTGTCAGTCAGAAGAACTCTTGTCAGTCAGAAGAACTCTTGTCAGTCTGAAGGACTCTTGTCAGTCTGAGGGACTCTCGTCAGTCTGAAGGACTCTTGTCAGTCTGAAGGACCCTTGTCAGTCAGAGGGACTCTTGTCAGTCAGAAGAACTCTTGTCAGTCTGAAGGACTCTTGTCAGTCAGAAGAACTCTTGTCAGTCTGAAGGACACTTGTCAGTCAGAAGAACTCTTGTCAGTCAGAAGAACTCTTGTCAGTCAGAAGAACTCTTGTCAGTCAGAAGGACTCTTGTCAGTCTGAGGGACTCTCGTCAGTCTGAAGGATCCTTGTCAGTCTGAAGGACCCTTGTCAGTCTGAGAGACTCTTGTCAGTCTGAGGGACTCTTGTCAATTCAGTGGGACTCTTGTCAATTCAGTGGGACTCTTGTCAGTTCAGTGGGACTGAATAGACTGAATAAATTGCCCGGAACATTTCTTGTCATTGAAGTAGGATCCCTCTATTTTTATCGGATTTTCTCATTTCAAGTCGACTGCAGCAAACCGCCCGCAGTTTCCAGCAACTGGGCTGCAACTGCCGCTACTTTCGATTTTGAATAAACCACCAACTGAAAGTTGCGCCCACCGGGAAGCGACTTTCTTGGCGTCACTTGAAAAAATCCCCCGGCGCCCACTTGGGCAGCAAAAAGCCGAAATTCAAATGAGGCGGCTAAAACAGAAAGTTTTTTGGAAATCGGAAGCCGGGGCCGCGATCCCGGACACGGAGGGAAAACCCGCCTCGGAACTGCCGCGGTGGGCGGGGATAATGCTCCCCAATGCCCCAAGAACGGGACAGGGAAAAAGAGAAACGGGAAGAAAAAAAGGGGGATTCAAGCATGTAAAAGCCAAGGACGAAATGGTAGGGAAAGGGGAAAATATTCGGTTTGGACGATCGGGGGACGGGGACCTCTAGAGTGAAAATGTGGACTGAAATCGCAGCCGAAAATTGCGCTTGTTATAAAAAAACTCTTCCCCTCCCACCAAATTGGGATCCGTCTGCGCCTAAATTTGGATCCGAGCTATTTTAAGTACGCCAGCCATAGATAAATTGTTAATAAGAAGAGATTTAAAAATAACAATCAGTCGCTACTGGCGTTCTCCAAAGTGGCCCCAAAGCCGTTTGCTTAAAATCCCATTCCCAGCCGCCGCCTCCGCTCCCACATCGAAGCAAAAATCGCTTCGCTCAATTTGTGCGCCAACAGAAAAATTGTAGGGAAAAAAGCCGCTCTGCTGCTGGCCGACGCAAAAATAGCCACCCGCCCCCAATTTGAGCACGAACTCCCCGTCTGAGCCTTTGCAAATCAGCTCCGTACTGTCTCATTCTGTCTGAATTCGGGTTGATCCCCACTTAGTTTCGGTCCCTTGTTCCCTGCTGACGCTTTTGAATCCTGCTACATCTACATGCAGTTTTCTGGCCTGATCTAGTCTAATATCACCCAGTATAATCTCACCCAGTCTAATCTCACCCAGTCTAATCTCACCCGGCCTAATCTCACCCAGTCTAATCTCACCCGGCCTAATCTCACCCAGTCTAATCTCACCCAATCTAATCTCACCCAGTTTAACCTGACCCAATCTAATCTCACCCAGTTTAACCTGACCCAGTCTAATCTCACCCAGTCTAATCTCACCCACTCTAATCTCACCCAGTCTAACCTGACCCAGTCTAATCTCACCCAGTTTAACCTGACCCAGTCTAATCTCACCCAGTCTAATCTCACCCACTCTAATCTCACCCAGTCTAACCTGACCCAGTCTAATCTTACCCACTCTGATCTCACCCAGTCTAACCTGACCCAATCTAATCTCACCCAGTCTAACCTGACCCAGTCTAATCTCACCCAGTCTAATCTTACCCGGCCAAATCTCACCCAGTCTAACCTGACCCAGTCTAATCTCACCCAGTCTAACCTGACCCAGTCTAATCTCACCCAGTCTAATCTCACCCGGCCAAATCTCACCCAGTCTAACCTGACCCAGTCTAATCTCACCCAGTCTAAGCTGACCCAGTCTAATCTCACCCAGTCTAATCTCACCCGGCCAAATCTCACCCAGTCTAACCTGACCCAGTCTAATCTCACCCAGTCTAACCTGACCCACTCTAATCTCAGCCAGTCTAACCTGACCCAGTCTAATCTTCCCCAGTCCCGCAGCAGCATAGAAAATCACAGCACCCGCAGTCCTCCTCGCCTCACCTCGGTGGCGCCCATCTCCACGTAGTAGGCCTTGTTCCGGAACCGGGATTTAAACTTCTCCGGATGCTTCTCCCGCAGCAGGTGCCACCTGTGCGCGATGGCCGCGTCGACCCCGATGCTGAAGTAGTTGTTGATAATGCTGGCCGGGATCTCGTCTTTGGGCGGCGGCTCGGCGGCCGCTGCTGCCCCGCCGCTGTCGTCGGCGCCGCTGACGAAGCCGCCGCCCTGGTCGGGCAAGTCGGCAGCCGAGTCGCCGTTGTTCTCGGGCGCCGGCTCGGAGAAGTTGATCTTCCAGCGGTCCAGCATGGCGACGCTGCCCTGCCCGATCCGGCTGATGATCTTCTCCAGGCTCTCGTTCTCGTAGCCGCCGCCCCAGCGCAGGCAGCGGGCGAGGTCGTTGCCGGTGCCGAGGGGCAGCACCGCCACGGGCGGGCGCCGGTCGCCCCAGTCGAATTTGTCCATCGCCTCCAGCAGCCAGCCGGCGGTGCCGTCGCCGCCGCAGACGAGGATGCGGAACTGCGGCAGCTCGCGAAAGAAGTTCAGCCCGATGTAGGGCCCGCCGTCCTTGACCAGGTCGTACACCTGGCGCGGGTTCAGCAGGTACTGCATCTTGTGCAGGATTCGAACTCCCTGCTTGCCGCCGGACTTCGGGTTGATGAACACCAGCAGGGGGATGCAGCCGGCCGGCGGGACGATCTGGAAGCTGGACGACTGCTGATGAGGCGAGCAGGCCAGCTGGTCGAGCTGGGAGCCCGCTGACTGGCTGCTGGGCAGGCCGCCGCCGCTGCCACCGCCGCCGCCGGTCGCTGCGGATGAGGCTGGCGGCCTGCCGCGGTCCAGCACGGCCGGGAAGATGGCCGTGGGCGGCAGGATGTGCTCGCGTAGCTGGCCGAGGTCGCACTCGCTGGCCCACTGCTCGGCGCACTTGTTGTGCAGGCTGACCTTGCACCAGCGGCACTGCATGCCTGCCGTTCGGTTTCGGGGGGATTGCTAGTCTGGTCAGGTGGATTGCTAGTCTGGTCAGCTGGATTGCTAGTCTGGTCAGCTGGATTGCTAGTCTGGTTAGGTGGATTGCTAGTCTGGTCAGGTGGGTTGCTAGTCTTGTGAATTGCTAAGCAAGGACTCACCAGTGATCCCCGATTTGATGGACTTGCGACATTTGGCGCATTTGTCCACGCAGTTGCCTTCAGTCCAGTGGTGCTGCATCGCCTGCTGCATCCCAGGCGCCGGCCGCTTGGATTTGGTGTAGGTGAAGATGCAGGAGGCTGGGGCGCGGCTGACGCACTTGGCGTGCACAGTGTACTTGCAGAACACGCAGCCGAGGCCCTGCTTGCCGAGCCCAACCAGCTGCTTCATGCAGATGTTGCAGTGACGCCCTTTGGCGAAGTGCTTCAACCGCCAGACGTGGCTGCCGTCGTCCTTGACGGTGGTGTCCAGCCCGAGCAGCACCAGCAGCGGGATGGTGGTCAGGCCGCCGCGCTTCCACTCGTCAAGGCTCACCGTGCCGTCGGCGTCGAAGTCCAGATCCGTCATCATGGACTTGAGGATCTGCACGAGTGGGAAAAAGTTCGCATGCAGTAAGGAGTTTGTCATCATGGTGACCTGCCGCCTACACAGCTATTACGCAACTCAACTCTGCTCTGCTTCCAGGCAAGCTGAATTTAGGAAACTCACGGGCAGCAGCTCCGAGGTGTCCCAGCCGAGGTACTCGGTGACCTTCATCATCTGGCTGATGATGGCGTCAACCTCGCTGGCGTCCAAGTAGCCGTTGCCATCGGTGTCGAAGAGGCGAAACACGAATTCGAGCTTCTCCTCCGGGGCGCCGCTCTCCAGCTCGCTGAGGCAGCGGACCAGCTCCTTGTCGACGCCTTCGAGGCTGCTGGCCGGGCCGAACGAGGACGCCGGGCCACCCGAGGATGGCGAGCTGAGCCCGCCGTCGTCCTTGGACTTGGAGCCGCCGCCGTGGTGATGGTGATGATGTCGTCGGCGAGTCTGCGGCGTGTCGTCGTCGACAGACTGAGGGTCGGTTGCCAATGGCAACACGGGGAACGACCGGCTCCTTGAGCTGTCCATCATCTCTAGGCGGAGCGGTCAGCGGCTCGAGCGCGGCATCGGTCCAACTGATGAAAGAGCGGCAACGATCGCGGAGCAGCCAAGTTCAGGTTGCGGAGCCGCAGCTACCCCAACTGGCTGCGGGCGGGCGGGCGGGCGACGAAGGCGAAGACGAACGATAGATGGAGAGAATCGAGGCCGGTCAGGCGGGATGGCTGGCTGACTGACTGGGGCGGAGCGAACCTGGGCGGAGTCAAAAAAATCCCCTTGGCTAAGGCGGGGCCAAGGCGAGGGCAGGCGAAAGAGGCGGCGGGCTACAAATGCGCAGAAAGGGAGAGCAAGGGGGAAATCGCGAAGGTAGAAATAGAATCCGAAATGGGCGCGGGCGGGGTTGGGGAACAGAGAGTAGGGAAGAGAGGCGGATGAGCGACAGGAAAATGGCCAGCAGGAAAGCCGGGGGGACGGAGGACGCAGGTCGCGCAGGCCACGTGCGCTCAAGCCAGCGATTTGCCAGAACTCAAAATCTCCCATTGCCCGAGCTGCCCGCCTCCCCTATTCTGTCCTCCTCCCTTCCCGCAAGTCTTCTTCATTTCCCCCGGCCAGGTCGGCAAATCCCAGCAGGCGCCGGCCCGCGCACTTGGCCGCACCGACCTACTTTAACAGCGGGAGAGCGCTAAGCCGGCCAGAGCAGTGCAAACAGCTTTTTTCATTGGGCTTGAATTATAGCAAGTAAGCCGGCGCGGACGGGAGAATCGGATCGGATTAAAGGGGGGATTGAAGAGGAACACAGCAGCGGCAGATGAATTAGCACGGCGCGAGAAATTGGGATTGACTAACACAATGGAATCTGCGACGCAATGACTAACAAAGTTATGCTAAGCCGCATTCAGCTAAGCCGCTTCCAAGCATTCAGAAGTGCATACTTTTAATTACAATTGGTAATTATAAAGATACAAGATAAATACAATTGGTATGGAATGCATGGGCTGTACATAGAATAGTAGAAAATTAGTTAACTTCTACCAGCTATATTCATTTATGCCAGAAAACAGGAGCCTAATCATCTAAAGGAATGGCAGCTAATTAGGCGAGATGATTTTAGAAAATGGAAGCAAACAAGGATATCAAGAAATAGAGTATGTCCCTTGATAAAGATATGTAGTAAAAATGTAATATCAATCAATTTGAAATAGTTTTATCCAAATTGTGAGTATTGGATGAAATTTTTAGCTTACAGTTCCTTTTATTTTCATGTACTTTAAATATTAATATTAACGAAGTAGACAGTAATTTAGGATGTATATCAAAGGGCAATGATTTCATTTTTAAATAAAATGAAGCAATCAATACATAAAACATTAAACTGTTAATTAGAATAATTAATTTTGCCCTAAAAATGTTAAACCAAAGCCTTTTTCCTGCTTTAAGCCAATTCATAAACTCCCAAATTATTATCAGTTCATTTTCTTATTTTATAAAATGCAATGAAAATATAGCTCTTTGAAAATGATCCAAGTAATTTACAATTACATGTAAAATGGCTAAAATGTTTTGCTTTTTTATTATTATAAAAAACAAGCTGAAAAATAGCCCTATTCAATGACATCTACTTCTTTATTTCCTATTCTATTCATTTCTAGTTTGTTTGCTAAATTTTATTTAAAATTTTTTAAAGCATAGCCTTTGAGCAACAAAACCTTCAACCAAAAGCACTAATTTTTAAAATTGTGTTTTTAATACCTTGTATAATATACGGATGTATATTGTAGACATATATAAACTCTTAATTATATAATTTTAGTCAATTTTTACCACGTAGGAATAAAATTTGATGCTAAGTATATTGAATGTTAATCATAATTTGTCCAAAAACTATATGTAAAAATACTTTAGAAATTTATAAAATACTTTTTAGCATGAAAATATAAAGTATACTTCTAAAAAAGTTATTTAGTTACGCGGAAATAACCATACTGCTGAAAGTAATCAATATGCCTTACTTTTACGTTTGATTCCTGCAAAATTATTGGAATTCTTGCAAGTCAAATTATGTAAAAATCGATAACTGAATTACAAGACGTAAGTATTTAAAACAAAAATTTAAATGCAATACTGTTTCTGTGTTTTCGAGGTACTTATTTCTACTACATTATTTATCATTATAATTTTAAAAAATTTAAATCCTCGATTACTATCTTGCGCCGACAAAAATATCAACGTTGCGCCTTTTCGTTTCGTTGATTCTGGTTCTAGAACCAGAACCATTTTTCTAAGTATAAGTTTTTGGCGGCGAATTGGCTGCGATTTGTTATTTATTTATTTTTTGTTTTCAAGAATTATAATTGAGATTTCAAGAAGCAGATGTTCGTGTTGTTTACGAAAATTTGTACAAGAGATTTCATACTTAGGTATGATAGTGATAATAAAGTGGTAATTATTTGTTGAACTGTTGTCTTTTTGTAAAATTCTGATTCTGGAATCCAGTGGCGTAGCAAGGAATTTTCGATGGGGGATAAATGAAAAAAACTTGAACGAACAATACAAAAATAGACTGCATTTTAAAGGTATTAATCCCTTTTAACTCTTCCACAATTTTTCTGCCGCTTGGGAGATATACAGTATCCCCGTACCCCCATAGCTACGCCACCGATAGAATCGCTTTTTGAAAAACCTCTTTAAATAAGAAGATGTAACCAAGAGCGCCTAGGTAAGGTGTCCTTGGATTTAACTTTTAACAGAAGTGGGTCGGAAAAAATGAAGTCAAAGATTTTTTATTTAAATGCTGCCAGCCAAGCTAAATCAATTCTCACTAAATACACCCGTTAACACCATTCCTATTTTATTGATGCTTTTAGACAGTCAGCAAAATCAGCTAGACAATTTTTATGCTTGTTTAACGTTGGCCAATCAAGAAATTATGCGCTGTGTGAATGGAAAAGTTGATTTTCATAACGAGAATGCAGCATTTGAATATTAGTACTGCAGCTCATTTCTACTGTAACCGATCAAAATAAGTACTTTTTTTCCAAGAAACAAATGTTCCCTAATTCGACAAACTGAAAAAAGCCTGAAAAGCTGGATTTTAATCGAATTGAGAGCGCAGAAGTACTCCGTGAAGTTTTTTGCAAAACAAAACTAGTAAAACGCTCAGTCGAGGCATGCAATTGGTATCCAAGAGTTTTCAGAGCATATTTTGCGTTTTCGAGCACCCTTTAAGTGTAAATGTAGAACGTATATTGTGCCATACATGTACAAGTACGACCCATAAATACACGTAACTTTTTAATAATAGGATTTATTAATAAAAGAGAAAAACCAAAATTCTTCACCAGAAGTAGATTGAACTTCACGGGAAAGGCAGACGCTTTTAAAGCTAAATATAAAGCGCCTTTAAAAGGCTTCAGTTAAAGAATTTATTAGTCGAAGTTCCGTATTGGCAATTTGATGCATTCGGCATCGGCTTTCAGTTCATTCATTTTACATACAAGCAGAGTATCTGAACAGCGGCAGTAGAACAAACAAGACAGTTTAAAACAGTTCCGCCAGTGCAAGCACAAGAAAGACACGCGAAAAGGCCATTTTCGGATTCATTCAAAGTTGAAAGCAAAAATAAAACACTTTAAAAAAGCGACGGAGCTCCAGGAAGCGCCCGAATCAGGCCAGCTCGAAGCCGCTCTCAAAGGCAGCATCGTCGGGATAGTCGGCACGCAGGGCCATCAGGCCGGACTCAATCAGGCGACGATTAGCCGACTGGGAGAGCCCGGCGTCGTCAAACAGCTCCACGTCTGGCAGGCGAACGCCGTCGGAATATCGGCGCCGAACAAGCAGCCAGAGCCGCTGCCGATCCGACATGAGGCGCCGCAGCACCCGGGAGCACAGCTGGTCAGTCGGCACCTCATTGAAACTGCAGCGCGGATGCCGCACCAGGCGCTGCAGGCGGCAGCGGACGGCGAGGCAGGGCACGTCCAGGAGCAGCGGTTGGCGCAGCCGGTGTGCGCTGGCCGCGAAGTCCATCAGCTCCGTGTTGCCGAAGTCCACGTAGTACACCGTCACCATGTGGCGACCGTCGGCTGCGGACGGGGCGGGCAGCAGCTCTGCGCGGTACCACAGCTGGTCGTGCGAGTAGCGGGCCAGGCAGGCGCAGGGGATGCGCACTTCCTGGAATGGGATAATTCCGAACAGGGATGGGGAATCGGACTGGGTGAATGGGAAATCACACAGCTTGAAAAATCCCCGGAACTCACATCCGGCAGGCAAGGCTGCCGCGGTCCCTGTAACTGTAGTTCTTGCTGCATTTTGCCGCACACAAGGCTCTGATAGGTCTCGTTCACCAGGCGACGCCACTGGCTCTCTGGCTGCCCTCCGTCGTCCAGATCCAACAACTGCAGAGAAACTACAGTCGGCACGGTCCCGACTTGGACGACTCCCACTGGGCAGAGCTCGCCAGAGGGCGGCAGGCCGATTGACGGGTAGCAAGCTGGCTGGGGCGGCACCAGCGCCAGGAACTGACGATCAATGTCGCCTCGATCGTACCTGAAGCGGCGGAGGCGACGGACCGGTCAGACGGGAGCAGCCGCATAAATGGGGATCTGAGAGTCTGAGGGACCAGCCGCATCAATAGGGATCTGAAAGACTGAGGGTCCAGCTGCATCAATGGGGATCTGAGAGACTGAGGGACCAGCCGCATCGATGGGGATCTGAGAGAATGAGGGACCAGCGGCATCAAGGAGGATCTGAGAGACTGAGGGACCAGCCGCATCGATGGGGATCTAAGAGACTGAGGGTCCAGCTGCATCAATGGGGATCTGAGAGACTGAGGGACCAGCCGCATCGATGGGGATCTAAGAGACTGAGGGTCCAGCTGCATCAATAGGGATCTGAAAGACTGAGGGCCAGCCGCATCAATGGGGATCTGAGAGACTGAGGGACCAGCCGCATCAATAGGGATCTGAAAGACTGAGGGTCCAGCTGCATCAATAGGGATCTGAAAGACTGAGGGACCAGCCGCATCAATAGGGATCTGAAAGACTGAGGGTCCAGCTGCATCAATGGGGATCTGAGAGACTGAGGGACCAGCCGCATCGATGGGGATCTGAGAGACTGAGGGACCAGCGGCATCAAGGAGGATCTGAGAGACTGAGGGACCAGACGCATCAATGGGGATCTGAGAGACTGAGGGACCAGCCGCATCAATGGGGATCTGAGAGACTGAGGGACCAGCCGCATCGATGGGGATCTAAGAGACTGAGGGACCAGCGGCATCAAGGAGGATCTGAGAGACTGAGGGACCAGCCGCATCGATGGGGATCTAAGAGACTGAGGGACCAGCCGCATCAATGGGGATTTGGGAGACTGAGGGACCAGCCGCATCGATGGGGATCTAAGAGACTGAGGGTCCAGCTGCGTCAATGGGGATCTGAGAGACTTTGCGTCCAGCCGCATCAATGGGGATCTGGGAGACTGAGGGACCAGCCGCATCAAGGAGGACTTGAAAGGAAGGCCCAACAAAGAAACCGCAAACGCACCTGTAGGCCACTTTAAACAACGAGCCGTCCCGGTCGATCCAGGGCAGCCCCTCGATCAGCGCCTTGCCCACCTCCTGGCTGGAGGGCAGCAGTACAGTCGAGTCCAGCAGCGGCTCCCTGGTGACGCGGCAGCGTTCCATTCTGACTATGTGCACGCGCAGGAGCTTGCCGGCCAGGAGGTTGCGGATGGTCAGCTGGTAGGGCTGCCAGTCTCTGAACTGCTCGGAGTCGGGCTGGTCCGGGTCGGTGGGATACAGATCCCACAGCCGCACGGGCAGGGCGAGGGGCGGCGTTGAATTGATGAGGCCAGTCAGGCGCGACCAGCTGCTGGGCGGGCTGGATTCGAACACGGGCCGCACCTGGCTGAGAGCCGCTATCTGCTGCACGCCGGTGTCCACATCCAGCAGGTGCAGCAGTTCCTGCTCATCTACGCACTGAAGAACCCGGCCGCGCCGCCAAATTCCGTCTGATTTAAATACAATTGGCCTGTGGGTTTATAGATAGATAGATAGATAGATAGATAGATAGATAGATAGATAGATAGATAGATAGATAGATAGATAGATAGATAGATAGATAGATAGATAGATAGATAGATAGATAGATAGATAGATAGATAGATAGATAGATAGATAGATAGATAGATAGATAGATAGATAGACAGATAGATAGATAGATAGATAGATAGATAGATAGATGGATAGATAGATAGATAGATAGATAGGTAGATAGATGGATAGATAGATAGATAGATAGATAGATATATAGTTAGATAGATAGATAGATAGGTAGATAGATGGATAGATAGATAGATAGATAGATAATAGATAGATAGATAGATAGATAGATAGATAGATAGATAGATAGATAGATAGATAGATAGATAGATAGATAGATAGATAGATAGATAGATAGATAGATAGACAGACAGGCAGATAGACAAGCGACCGCACCTGTCTGTCCAGCTGGGAATAGCCGCAATGTCCAGCTTGTACTGCGCAAAGGACACTTGAGAGTAGACGGCGTGCAGGGCAGCGCGGAGCTCGGCGAGCAGATCCTCGCCGCTGGCACCGGCCCGATGGACGTAGACGACCAGTCGCTCACTGGAACAGTCCAGGTGGCTCAGCCTGGCTTCGATTGGCTCCCCTAGCGGCCCGACGCGAATATTCGGCCAGCGAAATTCGTCGCCCAGAGGAATCACCGAGGGCAGATCGGGCAGCAGCGGGGCATCTTTTGGCACAGTTGAAGCCTCAGAACTGGCGGGGGCGGCTGCCAGGTTCTTCGCGTCGCCAGCTTCAACAGCAGCAGCCCCATCGCCCACCCCCCACCAGCCGTCTTCATCGCTAAGCACGCCATGCTTCAATAAAAACTCTTCATCGATTGCGTAATCGTCATCGGAGCCGGCGTCGGCGGCATTCGCCGACTGGTGTGGCGCCACACTGGCTAGAGCGTTGCTGGCCTGGAGAGATAAATAGCGCACGCTGTCGCCACAGGCACACACTAACACACCATGCTTTAGTGCATCACCACTTTTTGTGTGGTTCTTAACTGTCATTGAAGAAGGGATGACGATATGCGGACATATAAATTAGAACAAAGACTCTACCGAACTGTAATGGCAGAAGCAGCAAAGCTACTCCTAAAAAAGTTTCCTTCCCTTTGGCTTAAGAATTTGTTTAAGTTTAAATAGGTAGGCTTACCCTATTGTAGTTTTTGGGACTAGTTAAGCTGCATATAATTATTGATGGGTGGATTGCGCTTTTTACTATCTTATCGAAAATCATTTAAATGCAATACTAGTTTCTAAATTTGATAAGTTTAAATATATCATTAAATTAAAATTAAAATTAAATTAAAAAATTCTATATGAGCAATAGGCTGTAAAAAATAAAATCTTACATTAAGGCATTTATGCTATCAATATATATATATATAGCTATATTATAGCTGCTAGGCCAGCTTAGTAATTCACCAATGTATTGGACTTCTAGAGCCAGACTAACTAAGAACTGCTACTGAGTATCTGTACTAAACTGACTAGCATTAATGCTAGTAATATATGCTCGTAAGGTTATTATAACATTTCTATCTGTTTTTTTAGTGATTCAAATTAACATGTAATACCTAGAAGGCAATCTTATTGCAAGTATACAAGGCTGAAGTAACTGTCATTCTAAATAAGCTATTTGAACTTTTAGTGAGCTATGGTTATAAAGCTTGAATTAAATAATATGCTTTGACAGTGCATACTATATGACTTCTTAGTAAACCTAGGAAGAAATGTCTAATGACCATATGGTCCATCATTGGTTAGATCACTTTTAAAGTGGACACTACAGGGCCTTGCTAAAGACCCACAATCTAGATACCAATCTCAGATTAACTCTAAAACTGCTAGCATGCTGATGGATACTTGTAGAGGCCAATCCTTATTAAACTGCATGAGATTTAGTAGCTACTCTTAGATACTCCCATGTGAGTCACATTGCTTGTACATGGGAACCAGGCTGCCATGAGCAAGAAGAGCAAGTTCAGACAATGGATCCCCATGACCTGACTGAGCATAACTGGCAATGATATGCAGACACATGCAACACAACTAGTAGTGGTAGTACTGATAACTTTTTATAATTCAAAATACTTAAAGTAGAAGACTAATATAAAAATACACTTGGGAGTTTGTGCATAGATATTTTTCATGCCCTCCAACATACCCTCACTTAAAGTAAAGCTTCACCTTCCTCTTCTCATTCTCTATATACATTGTTCTCTTGTGTATGCATGCACATACAAATTGTGATCTCAAATTGCTAGTAGTGATTGCTAACATGTGCATATTTTGCCTATATTTTGCCTAAAAGTATGCCAATGTCTCCTTTTACCTTTCTTTTACCAAAAGTATATTTGACCAAAATGTCTTTGTGTCAAAGTTACTGGTACCCAAGATCAAGGTCTACTCTACATAACTAACATCTTTCTCTGTAGCCTATTAACTTCTATTGGCATGGCATACAAAGCCTAGGGTAAAGCATTGTCAACCAAATGAGATATCCCAAACAGGGATATACTATTTCATTTCTATAAAGTAGCTATAGGATATATATATAGTACATTGAAATTTTACTCTTCGAAAATATACTATACTTAAAGATAATAGCATTTTTTGTCCTTCAGTATTTGTCCTTAATTAACTATTAGTCAGATATTACTGTCTGACTAGGGTCACTTTGTTATCTGCATGTGGAAGGGCTATGCTATCTTACTTTGGTCACATCATCATCTGTCAATCAGCTCCACCCTTCCACATTGGCTAGGTAGATTGGCAATAAATAGTTCTACTTCTGGCAAATTTTGGCATGAAATATCAAATACAATGATAAACTGCAATAGTATGATAACTATAGTAGTAAAAGTGTGATGTCTTAAAACTTGTGTCAATTGAGGGCCTGTTTTAGCCAGCAATTTTATAAAATTATTTTGTTCAATATAGTCAACCTTATATAAGCAAAACTTAGTTTTTCATAAGCTTTAGCAAAATAATTTTTTAAAATCATTTATCTTATTAAAATGCAGCTTACCTTTTGTACCACTGCTTTAATTTGTTTTAGCAACATCTGATTTTTTGTTTAATATTTGGCTCAAGATCAGTCACCTACTCAACACCTGCAGGCACAAGGCTAGCCTGGGAAAAAGATCAAAAAATGTCCAGGCTAGCCTGGCAAAATCTTGGCTATTGACCTTTGGAAAACTCATTTGCCTAGGAAAAGCTAAGCATTTGCAAATGCATTAGTAAGTGTCCCAAATGCCAATGGAATAAAGCTGGATGTATTGATAAAAATGAACAAGTCTGTTTTGTTTAAGCTATGCATATGCTGTATATTATATGTGTTTGCTTAGAACAAGCTTCCTTGGTGATATTTTAAAGCACATTTATGTAAGAAACTAATTAGAAGCATTCATAAAATGTGCTAGTCAGTGGTCACTTAGAGGGAAAGTCTAACTGCATCATTGTCTTATGGCCTTCTTGCCCTTAGCATAAGTGTGCCTAAGACCTTATTAATGGCCTCTTGTAGCTAGCAATGCAAAGTTTTGAAGCTGGTCAGCAAATTCATAGATCAAGGTCATAGGAGGTTTTGTTAATTAGGTATTACTATTACAATTACTTTTTTGTTAGTTTAGAAACTCTTGTGCCTATTGTAGCTCTTTCCATTTAATCCCTAGACCCATTTTTATATTATATCCTAAGCAGACTAGGCCTTAAGCCCAAATTCATATAGTCTATAATTTATCATCAAGTTAATTTATCAAGTTCTAAGTGTGGATATTGTGTTTCATCTGAAAAATTCAGGTAAGTCTGCTACCAACAATGTTGCTTATTTCTTATTGCTTATTGTCTTTGACTCTGATGCGAGCATTCTCAAATATTAACTTCTGCAATATTAACTTTCTGGGTTTCTGCTGAAACCCAGGTCAATTCTACTAAAACCCAGACTGATTCTGCTAAAACCCAGGCCAATTCTGGCAGCACTAGTGGAAGGCCACCTCTGAATGATTGCAATCGTGGTAGCACAGGCAGAGGGCCACATTTGAATGATTGCAATTGTGGCAGCACAGGCAAAGTGCCATCTCTGAATGATCGCAATTGTGGCGGCAATGGCAGAGGGTGGTCTCTAAGTGGTTGCAATTCTGGCAGCACTGGTGGAGGGCCACCTTGCAAAAAGCATTGTTGCAATAAACTGGGCAGACTTAATCTACGTGGATTGAATTGTAACCCACAAATATTGTGCTTCTATGATGAGAATGGAAAACTTATTGTTCTTGCAGAATAGGGTTGCTGACATTTAAGAGTTGTATGGATAACAGTTAATAATTTTTTAAAAGTGTTTTTTCTTTCAAAAGTTAATTATAATTAATATCTTTAGAGTTTGCAATCTAGAAAAGTAGACTATGCAATGTTTTTGGGCAATATAGCCACACAAGCAGATCCATAAAAACTAATCTATTTTCTTTCATTTTTCCCTTTTGAAGAGTTTGTAGAAGACAAACAAGCTACAAAAGTCTTATTTCTTAGTCATTTTGCTGTATATTAAAGATAATTAGAATTTGCTTTAAAGATTACAAATAATTAGATTGGACACTTTGGTTTGTATATTCATTGTCAACCAAATAAATATATGCATTTTAGTGGCTTTGTAAAAGATAGGCACTTTGAATAGACTCATGGTCTAGCCACTATGCCTTTTTTATATTGAGAGACTGGGCATTTATGGCTGTGTTTTATATTTTAGCCATAGATTACCTACACACACTTAATACAAAGTATATATACTCTGCCACAGAATGTGCATGTATATAATGACAATGTATATAGTAAGGTTGTCCTAACCCAGAGAAACAAACCCCATAAGAAGTAGCCCCCTGACAAACTGCCCCATATAAAGGTGGGTAAAGTAGAGCAGGGTCCTATATACCAGTGCCAGTGGGTAAGGTAGAATGAGATAGGATAAAGCAGGACTGCATCTAAGGTATATATGGAAGTTTTGCTAAATTTTGCCATGCATATCAAAGAAGTTGTTTAGCTAATTAAGCCAATTAAAGACAAATATAAAATAATAATTTTATATTTATACTACCATATTAAACAACAAAAATAATAGCTTAGAAAGTATCAGATTCAAAGTATCTTTAGTGACAAGGTCTTTTATTAATTTGGTTTTAGGATGCATATTTTATTTTATTCCCTACAATATAATAGCAAGATGATTAAAAAATATTTGGATATTATTTTCATATGTGTGCAACTTGAAAATTTTGGTTGGCTGGTATGACTTAGTTTTACAAAAATTTGGGACTTTCTTTGGGTCAAAGTTTGAAGGACAAAAAAAGGTCCCGCAAACCACTTTGCCTGAATCTTCCCAATTCTTCTCCATTTTGCAACTTACCCTCTCATTTTTGTGACTTAGCCTCTCAGTTTTGCAACTAACCCCCTCATTTTTGCAATTTACCTCCTCAATTTTCACCAATTTTGCAACTTACATTGCCAATTTTGCAACTTTTATCTATGATTTTATGACTTACTTTGGAACTTTTGTTAATTACCTTGGTCATCCACCAAATCAGTTGGCCAGATCGGCCGACATGGCCAACTGTTGTGCACATATGATTATTTTCAAAATATAAAGCATTTTAACTATCAAGTTTCAAGTTCAAAAAGCCCAATATATAATTATATACACAACTAGTATGCCATAATTTTGAATAATAATTCTAGTATATATACACTTACTATATTTTTTAATAATTGCCACATAAAATACCATCTAGATAGGCTAAAGTTTGGGCATGGGCAGCAATGTAGCATAATTATAGAATGTGAGAATTAACTTAAGATGATATTGTAAATTATAGCTTCTACTTGTAGACTATATGCATAAGGGCTTAGGGCCTAGTCTGCTTAGGATATAATATAACAATGGGTCTAGGGATTAAATGCCAAGAGCTACAGCAGGCACAATAGTTTATAATCTAACTAACAAAAAAGTAATAGTCCTAATTAACAAAACCCCTATGACCTTGACCTATGAATTTTTCTGAACAGCTTCAAAACTTTGCGTTGATAGCTACAAGAGGCCATTAAAAAGGTCTTAAGACATGCTTATGCCAAGGGCAAGAAGACCCTAAGACAAGAACACAGATAAACTTTCCCTCTAAGTGACCACTGTCCAGCAAGTTTAATGAACGCTTGAAGGCTTCTAATTTGTTTCTTACATAAATTTACTTTAAAATATCACCAAAGACGCTTGTTTTAAACAAAAACATATAATATACAGTATATACCAGGTATACCTAGCCTAAACAAAGCAGACTTGTTCATTTTTATCGATACATCCAGCTTTATTCCATTAGCATATAAGCCACTTACTAACACATTTGCAAAAGCTAAGCTTTACCCAGGCAAACGCGTTTTCCGAAGGTCAAAAGCAGAGCTTTTGTCAGGCTAGCCATGATAATTTTTATCTTTTTCCCAGGCTAGCCTTGTGCCGGCAGGCCTTGACTTGGTTATTGACGATCGAATATTTGAATCAGTACCGATTCGATACTTCGAATGAAAGTCTGGCGAAAGAATTTAAGTCTATGAAGTTATTGAGTTCATCCGTAAGCTCCACGTCAGTCGTCAGCTAAAAGCAGCGCAAATCCTTTCAAGTAAACAAAAACCACGTAGCGACTAATTTATTGCGTTACAAATGACTAGATTTCTTCAATACAGTATAGTTGTAAATTTGAAAAGACACTTATTCAAACATGAATTGCATTTACATTACACGTGCTATTTAAAAACTTTTGTGGCAAATACCAAAAAATCCTTGTTTTACTACTATTGCCACTACAAATAGCTAAATAATAATATAGCATAAACGGATCCTAGTCACTTCGTCATCTTCCATTTCGTCATCTGGGTTAGTGAAATCATTGACTTTTTTCTGGTCACTTCGTCATCTTGCCAGGATGTCACTCTATAACATAGGACACTTCGTCATACACCAATGAAATCTCAGATAGCTAAGAAACAATAATAATATAATAATAATAATAATTGATTACACCTGTCCCAACTGGGCCAGATGTGCAGCCAACAGCACAGCCGCAGCTATTGCGCGGCGCTTCTGAAGACTGCGTACAGCTGTTCAGTCCATGGACTGGGGGGACGCCACACCCACCTTCAATTACCCCAGCTGATGCTGGTACCCATTTAACAGCTGGGTGAACTGAAGCAATGCAGAGTTAAGTGTCTTGCTAAAGGACACAAATTGTACCAGTGGAGTCGGGAATCGAACCCCCGACCTTCAAGTCGTGAGTCCGACGCTCTAACCACTAGGCTAAAACCTCTGCGTGCTAAAACCTCTGCGTGAGAAATAAGAATAGTGGTCAGATCGTCTTCTGCCTGCATCTGCCTAGTGAGGCATTTCTACTTAAGAAATATGTTTTGACTGTTAAGAAGCCGATATTTACTGACTGATTGTAGATTTTTCAAGCACAAAGTTTTGGGTGCTGAGCTACGAGTATATTTATACTTGTACATTTCACAAAAAAACACACGATCGATAAATTTGTAAATTGACAATTATGGGGAGGTGGGGCAAAACTGCTAATTAAATTATAAAATACTTTTATTTAACAGCCTACTATTAGCGGCAGTATAAGCAATTTTAATGATAAGGATTTTATTAGATAAGAATTGAAAATTCTAAAAGACGTTAGTTTGTCACTACACAACATCTTCCCCCTCTCCAAAAAAACAGTCACCAGCCATAACGTTGCACCGGTCGCCGCCGTCGATCCGAACGTCGCGGTGGCGCAGTCTCGGCTGTGACCGGGTCCGGTGGCCGACGTTCGCCGCCGCCGCCGCCACCGCTGCCGCCGCCGCCGCCGGCTTCCTCCACCGGACGCGCTTGGACATCAACAAGAGGGTCGTGCTCGTCTAGGATTGGTGCCATAAAACTCGGACGCGACGACGTTGGTACTAACGCCTGCTGATTCCAGGTGCTGCCGTCCGTCAGGCGGCACGTGGCGCCAGAAGTCTTGGTGACCTGCAGCGTTGTTGACAGCCGCGTGCCGAGCTTGCCATGTCGCACAGGGCGCCGCACTCGAACCCAGTCACCAGCGCGCAGTGTCGGCGGTTGCGCTCCTCGCCGCTGGTCGGTGTACGCCGCCGTTCGCTGTTGACGCTCCTTGACTCGCGTGCTGATCTCGGGATGCGCCGTCTTGGTGTCCTTGTGCGGAGACAGCAGAGACAGAGCCGTGCGCCAACGTCTGCCTAGCATTAGCTCGGCTGGGCTCTTGCCAGTCAGGGCGTGCGGGGTACTGCGGTAGGCTTCTAGGAACTGTAGCAGCGCGTCATGCATCTGAGTGCCCGCCGCTCTGGCCGCTCGAATGCTGTCCATCAGAGTCCGGTTGAGTCTCTCCGTCTGGCCGTTGGTGCTCGGACGGTACGGGCTGGTCTTCAGGTGCTGGATGCCCCGCTCACGCAGAAAGTTGGTAAAGGTGTCGCCGAATTGAGGCCCGTTGTCGGTGAGGACCTTCTCGCAGAGGCCCCAGCGCGCGAACAGGCTGCGTAGCACCTTGCAGACCGTCTCGGTGGTGATGCTCGAAGTTGCGAAGACCTCTGGCCACTTGCTGTGCAGATCCGTGATGACCAGAAGAAATCGTGACGATGCCGGTGCTGCCTGCAGCTCGCCCACGATGTCGATGGCGATCTCCGTCCATGGTGCATCTGGCCATGGCAGGGGCTGCAGTGGAGCCGGTCGCAGCTTGAAATTTTTCTCCGCAGTCTCGCAGGCAATGCAGTCTCGGACGAATAGCTCCACCTCAGCGTCCATGCGCGGCCACCAGGCGAACTCGCGAAGCTGCTGCTTGGCGCGCACCACGCCCAGATGACCTGTGTGTGCCGATTCAAGGAGCTCGCCCCGCAGCTGCTGTGGGATGACAGCGCGCTCTTGAAACGCCAGGCAGGAGCCATCGTGCCAGACACTGAGTTGTTCTCGAACCTTGAAATACGGCTGCAGCTCGCTGTCCTTGGTCAGAGCCCAGTTGCCGCTTGTCACACGCAGAATCACTTCGCGTAGCACCGAGTCCTCGGCCGTGGCTGCCGCTAGCTGCTGCGCTGTGATGATTCGAACCCGAGGCATTGCAGTGTCCGGCAGCTGGACGATGTTCATATCTGACCCGGAGCTCCACCTTGACAGCATGTCGGCCACAAAGTTGCGATTGCCCGGCAGATATCGAATGTGGAAATCGTACTGCTGGAAACGGTCGCACCAACGGTGGATGCGCAACGGCCGGTGTCCAGTGCCGCTAGGTCCGAGCAGCAGCTGCCTCATTGCTTGATGGTCGGTTCGCAGCTCGAAATGACGCCCGTACAGGTAGTAGTGCCACTTTTCCATGGCCCACAAACTCGCCAGAGCCTCGCGCTCGTTTGCTGCATATCGCTTCTCGGTCTCGGTCAGGGCGCGGGCGGCGAAGGCGATTGGCCGCTCCACGCCGTCTTGGATCTGGGACAGCTGGGCGCCGAGAGATTCCGCGCTGGCGTCGCTGGTGACGATCGTCTCAGCTGCCGGGTCGAAATGCGCCAGAACTGGTGGATTGCAGATTTCCGCCTTCAACGTCTGGAACGCTCGCTCGCATTCGGCCGACCACTCGAACTCCGCGTCGCCTTTCAGCAGAGGCCTCAGCGGCGTCGTGACCTCCGCGAAGTTGGGCACGAACCGCATCAGGTAGTTGGCGGATCCCAGGAACGACTGCAGCTCCTTCCTGTTGGCCGGCGCCCGCAACTCGCTGAAGGACTTGGTCTGAGACTCGGACGGTCAGAGTCCGGCGTCCTCCAGCCGCTTTAGCAGCACTCGCAGCCTAGAGTCGTGCTCCCGCTCGGTCGCCCCGAAGACTATGAAGTCGTCCAGGATGTGCTCAACGCCGTGCAGATTGGCTATCAAGTCGTCCAGCATTCTCTGGAAGGCCGCCGGTGCTGATGCTAAGCCGAAGGGCACCCTGCAGTACCGGTAGAGTCCCTGGTGAGTGATGAAGGCCGTCAGGTCACGTGATGACTCGTGTAGCTGCATCTGCATGTAGCCCGCTTTGAGGTCGACCTTAGAGAACATGCGGCCACCCGCAAACTTGATCTTGGCTGAAATCTCGTCCAGCTGCGGCATCGGGTGTCGGTCGATGACAAGCGACTTGTTCGGCTCGCGCACGTCGATGCAGACTCGGATGCTGCCGTCCTTCTTGTTCGCAACAACCAGGTTGGAGATCCAGGGGCTAGAACTCACCCGTTCGATGATGCCCGCTGCTTCCAGACGGTCCAGCTCTTCGCCGACTTGTTGCTGCTTTGCGAGTGGTAGACGGCGCAGTGGTTGCTGTACTGGCGGAACTGCCGTGTTGATCCTTGGCTTGTGCACCGCTTTCTTGCAGAGACCGATTGAGCCGCTGAAGACTGTTGGGAACTCTTTTGTGATGTCCACGCTGGCCATCTGGATGTCGCAACTTGGCGGCTGTAGTTGCACCTTGAAGCCTAGCTTCACCATCAGGTCGCGGCCGATGATGTTCTCGCCCGATCTCGTGATGTGGAAGTCGTGCTGAAGCTCATGGTTGAGGTGCTTAACTGAAACCGTTGCAATCCCCATCAGAGCGATCTGCTTCCCGCCGTATGCTCGCAGCTGCACTGTAGAAGGTCTCAGTTGCAGGTTGCCTACGCTCTTCGCAGTGGCCTCGTTCAGCAGGGACACCTTGGCTCCGCAGTCGACCATCAGGCTGACGATCTTTCCGGTGCCGCCCAGCTCTAGTTCGACTCTGATCTCGTCGCTGCCGTGCACCGCGTAGATCGTGACCGTGTCTTCCGCGCTTATCTGCAGAGCTTTGCTGCGGCAACATCGGCTGAAGTGGTTGAGTTTGCCGCAGTTGTTACACTTCTTGCCGTGTGCGGGACACTTCGCCTTGGCATCATGGCTGCGGCCGCATCGCTGGCAGGAGCCTCCGCCTTGTTGCTGGGGCTTCTTGCTGGCCGTGGCCGGAGCGCCGCGGTGGCCTCGTGACCTAGCATCCTGCACGGCCTGTATCGCGCCAGATGAGCTGGCCGTCGCCATTGCTTTGCTGCCTGCCGCCGCATCCTCGATCGTGGTCGCTATGACGACAGCTTGGTCCAGAGTCAGCCTGGCAGCGTCCTCAGTCAGTAGGCGCTCTCGGATCCGAGTGCTGTTGGTCTTCTGGGCAAGCTGATCACGAATCATCTCGTCAGTCAGATCTCCGTAGTTGCAGGTGGCTGACAGCTCTCGCAGCGCTGCGACGAAAGTGACTGCGTCCTCCCCCGGCAGCTGCTGTCGCTCCCGGAATCTGTGACGCGCCAGCATCACATTTGGCCGTTCGCCAAACACCGCCGTCAGCTGATCACGAGTTTGCCAGAAGGTGTGGCCGTCTACGATTGCATTCCGAGCCTTGGCGATCCGCTGCCCTTCGAAACCGAGAAGGTGCAGCAGCAGGTTTCTGCACACCGTTGCCAGTCGCGTAGCCTCCTCTGTTGGAGCTTCATTGTTCTCCGGCCGGGGTGTCCACGTCCAAAGCATCCAGCCATCGATTCCATGGCACTGCCGGTGTTCCACTGGTTGGCATAAACGGTGCAGGTGGGCTCACGTTGTGAGCCATTCTCGTCGCCAATTGTTAAGAAGCCGATATTTACTGACTGATTGTAGATTTTTCAAGCACAAAGTTTTGGGTGCTGAGCTACGAGTATATTTATACTTGTACATTTTGTTGGGGACGCACTTTTTCGCTCGCGTCGCAATTATTTTTTCGGCCACATTCTTTTCCTCTACTGATGGGCAGTAGTGTGACGCTTAACCCCGGTCCTTTTTCCATTTTCATACAGGCCAGTAAAGGTCTCTAGGCCCTTTATATCTAGAGCCATAAATCACTGTTCCCAGACAGTCTGACCCCTGCTTTGACAGCTTTTAGGCGCCAGGTGGTGTCTACGGGACACGTGACTGTGGCAACTTCTTTTGTTCCCTTTTTGACAGCTAGACATCCCTTCCCCCCTAATTCTATTGTTCTCTTTTTGGTTTTTTCGATACTTTTTGACAGTTAGACTTCTGACCCCTAAAAGTACTTTGGGATTTAAGATTAGGATTTTCTCTTCACTTTCTTCAACTTCTACGCGTTAAAAGGATTAATCTGTATGTTTTTGCGTCTCTGTAGGATAATCTGCTGCGGAAACCCATAGATCATTTTGCCCGTAAATCATCATTTTTTGGCGCCATCTGTCGTGTGATTTATGATCCCCGGAGACTGGGTTAGGATCCCCTGATCGGGTAGGGTCACGTGATCAGACCATCAGCCTATCAGAAAATTACACGACCGTTAAAACAAACGGTGCCTGACCAATTGGAAAAATCGGCGATCAGTTTAACAAATCGGCGCCAGGCGCGCCTATTTAAAGGCGCTGCCGGGCGCGCTCCATCTCCAGACGTTCTGACGGTTCGCTCTGAAGGTTCGGCGCGACGCTCTGAAGTCCCCGTCATACCCTGACAACCAGTTCAGACGGCCCCCTTAGTTCATCAAGCTTAACAGCTTCCCTTTAGTCAACGAGTCCCCCTAAAGTTATCGGCGATCAGCAACATCGATCAGCCCCATCACGGTTATCATCAGCCGTTGTTATCAGCACAGCTAGAGAACAGCTGCAACTGTCCAATCGTCGAGATTAGGCGAGAGCGACACGTACTAACGGTCGAGTGCGAGATCTACCTCGGTCACTGTGGAGTACGAGACGGTCTAAAGTGTAGTAATCTGATTGGTCTGGTGAGAGGTCACTTGATCTTGTCTAATCGGGTGTATTCCAGATCGGTCCCCTTTCTTAGCAGCTTAATAGGTGTTGGCGCATTTCTCTCTTTGCTTATTTTGCGCTGATTTAGGGCAGTAAATATTAAGAAGTCATAATATATCGCTAACGTAGCTCATTGCTCTGATCATCATAGGCATTGAAAGTGATTAGGTGTGAAAGCTAGATTATTCAGTTTTTATACTCTTTTCGACTCTTTATTTACTCGCCATGCTGGCTCGGATGAGCAGCTAAATTAGTTGGCGCCGGTCATGGTGGACCAAAGGCGGACCAGTCATGCAGCCAGTCAGTCAGTAATTCATGCGATCAGAGTCCAGATTGAGGACTCAGCTTCGGCTGTACTTTAGTGCAGTTCGGGGCGCAGCGGCAGCCAAATTATTAATGTAACTTAATGTAATCTTTAGAGTAGTTAGGGCGCGCTTTCGGAAGAGTCTGATTAGGTCATTTCATCGCTTTGCGGCAGTTGGTTGAAGCATCGAGGCTAAAAGCTGGGATATTCCCTATCCACTCCTCTTAGTAATATAACAGTGCATTTCCGAGTCCACATAATCCGATCCATGCAAGAACCCCCTGCACAAGTCCTCTCTGAGCCTGCCTTGGTCATGCGATCTAGTCCCTGCAGTGTCCCTTAGTCGGCTATGACTTCGAGATTGACAGCTAAAAGACGCTAGTTGTAGGTGGAAATCAGGCCTCAATTAGTCGGGAACTTGGTTTCGACAGGGCTGTTTGGTGATGCAGTCCACACAAGTTGGTGGCGGCGGGGCTGTCAGCTTCCCTTTGGGGCTGGCGGCTCTCTACCTTTCTTTATCTCCGTGTCTGTCTCTCGCTGTCTTCTCCTAGCATAGGACCTAGCCGCTCGCCACATCCATCATGCTACCCCTGGGGCTGACCTCGAGATCGGGAATGGGAGGCCAGAGTTGTCGATATAGGCAATAAGATCGGCGCTCTGAGGCCGCGTCGGTAAAACGACAAAGCCGAAACCCAACAATTTCACAAAAACCACACGATCGATAAATTTGTAAATTGACAATTATGGGGAGGTGGGGCAAAACTGCTAATTAAATTATAAAATACTTTTATTTAACAGCCTACTATTAGCGGCAGTATAAGCAATTTTAATGATAAGGATTTTATTAGATAAGAATTGAAAATTCTAAAAGACGTTAGTTTGTCACTACACAACATTGACGACTGTTGTTTGCAACATACAAACATACAAATAAGAGTGCCCAAAAATTAAAAGAGGTGTAAAGACCAAAATGTCCACAGGCCAAGATGGCCACATAGAGTCTTCATTTTCTATTGGCTTGGAGGCGGGAGGAGGCGAGGGTGTACGAACCAATAGCTAGGGATAATTTATGTCTGATGATTTTAGTTTACTTCAATGTTTTTTTCATCTAATATTTCTGGTTAAATATCTGATGGCCATTATTTAAACCGATTAATTTGTTTCAATGGGCAGAAAAAAATGCAGGTACAATCTGATTGGTGGATGACGATATGTCTCTGCATTTTGTTATTTTTGGATACTTCGTCATTCTTTGTAACGTAGCAATATTATTCTTGGTCGATGACCAAGGTAAGGTAAGATGACGAACTGGCAGATGACGATCTGACCAGCACCCGCCTAGTATCTGACATAGGCCTAGTAATTAACATTTATTTGTTAATGATATGCAATTTTTGGTTTTAGATCTGTTTAGTTAATCTATGGAACAGTAGGAAAAATGCCTAAACTATTATATTCAAAACAAAAATATTTAATAAATACTCTACTTTATGATTTTACTATTTCAGCCTTAAAATCTAATTAATGAGTCTAATTATCATAGCATATTTTGATATAAATTTCCCAATCTTATACGAGGGGTATCCCAAAAGTTCTCGGAATGTCCAACGTAGCTCTTTAACGGAGCCATGAAATTTCATGCCCATGGTGTCAAATGAAAGGAAATTTTGTCCTAAAGAAAACAGAGTTAAAATCATGTTCATATCTTTTTCTATTCAGGAGCTGCAGCAAGAAACGTGCGCAAAGGTCAGGGGTAGTGTTACACAAGCTCAAAAATCTATGGCAATAATTTTTCATCTCCATTTTTGGATATTTTCATTTTGAATTCATGCTACTGACATGTCAGAAAGATGTGGCAGTATCTATGGAAAAAAGCAGAAATGCTTATAAAGCTAATCTGAGCTTTTATGCGAGTTCAGATAATTCATACCAAGCCATGGCTTTCAACTTGAAATTCTATGCAAAAATGAGTTCTCTTCAAAGTCTTGAAAGTCAGCAAAGTCAAGTTTTTGCCCTTTGGTCAGTAGGATAGAGTGGAGCCAAGATTTCTGACCACTTATTCTCCATCCACAGTGAGAACAGCATGAAAAAAACTGCCATTTACAGATAGATCAAACGCTTTAGAGATGGCCAGTCTGCTATGAATGATCAGCCACGCTCTGGCCGTCCTTGCATGTCGGGTGGCAAGACATCCCATCAATGGATCGAGGCCTTGCTGGACTCGTATACCCACTTGACTATTCGAGAGATCTCTGATTGATTGGGTATTGCCAAGTCAACTATCCATCGAATAATTGTCAACGATCTGGGTCTCAAAGATCTCAGCCCGCTGGGTTCCCCGCCTCCTCCGAGCTGAGGGCACAATGACTGAGCATCGCTAAGTCCACCATTGAGCTCATTCAGAGGCAAGGTGGCTGGAGCAACTTCAGTAAGCTGATCATTTCTGGTGACAAGACCTGGATTCCGTTTTTTGATCCTGAGACAAAAGAAGAAAGCCAGGTTTGGACAAAGAAAGGGTCACCTGCCCCTGTGAAGGCTCAACGAGACCAGCATTCGAAGAAAGTCATGCTGACTCTCTTCTTTGACCACTGTGGTCCACTGACCATTGATTTTCTGGAGGAAGGGGCCACCATCAATGCTGATCGCTTTTTTCCATAGATACTGCCACATCTTTCTGACACGTCAGTAGCACGAATTCAAAATGAAAATATCCAAAAATGGAGATGAAAAATTATTGCCATAGATTTTTGAGCTTGTGTAACACTACCCCTGACCTTTGCGCACGTTTCTTGCTGCAGCTCCTGAATAGAAAAAGATATGAACATGATTTTAACTCTGTTTTCTTTAGGACAAAATTTCCTTTCATTTGACACCATGGGCATGAAATTTCATGGCTCTGTTGAAGAGCTACGTTGGAAATTCTGGGAACTTTTGGGACACCCCTCGCATTAGCAAATAGTAGGATTCTTTACTAGAGATTTCCTTCCCTCTTATTAGCTATTGAGCTCTTGGTGGGTGACCAAGGTAAGTCACAAAAATGCTGATGTAAGTCACAAAATTGTCAATAAAAGTTGAAAAATTGGCGATGTAAGTTGCAAAGTTGGTGAAAAATGAGGGGGTAAGTCACAAAAATGAGGGGGTAAGTTGCAAAAACGAGGGGGGTAAGTTGCAAAATTGAGGGGGTTCAAGTTGTGCACATATGTTCTGTTCCTCAATCTTTATCCTAATTTCATAGACCTTTTCTTGCATTGCCATGGTTTATCTTGCTTTCTTAGTAATAGACTTATTCTTAGGTCAATTCTCTGCTTTGCAGGTAATTCCCCCTTTCTATCTTGCATTTCTGGGCAAATTATCTTTTAAAGTAGGATTTCTTGCTTCTAAGTAGTATCTTTGCCTTTTGTAGATTTTCTTGCTTAGAGATGGTTCATGGTTCAAAATAAATTTTTTGATCCAGTTCAATTCAATTCAAATATCTAGAAGAACAGATCCAAATATCAAATAGTACCAAATATGTATACAAATTCAATGAATAATGTACCTAACTTACTACTTATTTGTGACTTCATTAATGTGTATCAAAAATATAAAAAATTAAATGGTGAATAAAGTTATGCATTTACATCACACCACAAATCACAAAGACAAAAACATGATCTGTTTACCAGATTTGAACCATCTTTGCCCTATTGGCAAAAACTATCCTGTTATTGTTAGCAAATTTTTACCCCTATCAAAGTATTCAGTATTCAGATTAGAAAAAATTCCAATTCTGATTGAATCCAAATATTTGGTTGATTGGATTTAAATACAAATATTCCAAATATTCAAACCATCACTACTCTTGCTATTTCTGGTGGCTTCTCTATTCTTAGATAGTATTTCATTCTGAAATTGACAAAGTCAGTAAAGGTACACTTTAATTTCAATTCTTGCTTTATGTATTAAGTGGAGTAGGCAAAACTGGCTCACCATGAGGCTTTTTCTCTTTTTGCACATTGTGCAAATCTGCATCATATATTTATACCATTCTTATGATTTGTTATAGCTTTTATAATTATACTTTTATGAGTACATTAAAGCAAATGTGCATTTTTACTAAGGTCTAATTCAAAGGTCTAATATCTAAGAAAAAAGCTTACCTAGTAAAATTCTGAGTGACCAAAATATCTTTTTGGGGTTTTTATGGCTCACCGTATAAACTATAACTATTGATTTTTTATAAAGCATAGAAATTTTCTTGAAAATGTTGGAGAACAGTTTTATTAAGTGCCTATACTCACCTAGTCTAGTTATAAATTTTTGTATCAATATTACTTTCAGTGAGACTTATCTATAGGAATTATTACCTGGGACTCTAGCTAATTGCATTCAATTTATTTCAATCTAGCTTGCTAATTTTATTTTAAATCCTAATTAAAAATGTTGTAAAAGTGTATGCTTTCATTAGCCCCTGTTACTGCTCATTGATGGCCGATTCCAGCTTCCAGAGCTATGCCACGAGCACGCAAGCGACTGAACAGCGACCACCAGCAGCAGCCAACGAAACGTCCTCACCGTCAGCAGCCACCGGCTGGCCACAAAGTCGGAGGGGCTCACGAGATTCGGCTGCCAGCCTTCAACCAGACTGCCGGCTGCGTGCTGACCCTCGGCGAGGGCGACACGGGCCAGCTGGGGCTCGGCGACTCGGCGCTGAGCAGGAAGCGGCCGGCCCGCGTCAGCGTCGGCCTGCCCGAGTGCGGCTGCGTGCAGGTGAGGCGTCTGAAATCTGGAATGCCGGGGGGGATGCTTCTGCTTGTTGCTGTTAGCTGCGAGAATTTTTTGTGTGCCAACTAACTGGGTGTGAGTTTCCTCATCACCTGTTGTCATTTTTAAGTGTGAGTTTCTTCACCTGTTGTCACCGTTAGGTGTGAGTTTCCTCACCTGTTGTCACCGTTAGGTGTGAGTTTCCTCACCTCTTGTCATTGTTGGGTGTGAGTTTTCTCACCTGTTGTCCCTGTTATGCGTGAGTTTCCTCACCTCTTGTCATTGTTGGCCATATTGGGTGTGAGTTTCCTCACCTGTTGTCCCTGTTATGCGTGAGTTTCCTCACCTGTTGTCATTGTTGGCCATATTGGGTGTGAGTTTCCTCACCTGTTGTCCCTGTTATGCGTGAGTTTCCTCACCTCTTGTCATTGTTGGCCATATTGGGTGTGAGTTTCCTCACCTGTTGTCACCGTTAGGTGTGAGTTTTCTCACCTGTTGTCATTGTTGGCCATATTGGGTGTGAGTTTCCTCACCTGTTGTCACTGTTAGGTGTGAGTTTCCTCACCTGTTGTCACTGTTAGGTGTGAGTTTCCTCACCTGTTGTCACTGTTAGGCGTGAGTTTCCTCACCTGTTGTCACTGTTAGGTGTGAGTTTCCTCACCTGTTGTCACTGTTAGGCGTGAGTTTCCTCACCTGTTGTCACTGTTAGGTGTGAGTTTCCTCACCTGTTGTCACTGTTAGGTGTGAGTTTCCTCACCTGTTGTCACTGTTTGGCGTGATTTTTCAGCTGTCTTTCCCATCCGGGCTGGATTTTTTTAGCATCTGTCAGTGCTTACGATTGCAGTCTCTCTTGAAGATCGTGATCGTCAGTTGGGATAATGTTCGCTGACTGAGTTCTCCCACTGAGTCGTCAGACTAGCAAGCTGCGCCCACCTCCCTCCGCCCGCAGGTGGTTGCCGGCGGGATGCACACGGCCTGCCTGACAGCCGACGGCCGAGTTTTCACCTTCGGCTGCAACGACGAGTGCGCCCTCGGCCGGCCGGTTGTCGATGCGCCCGACCGGGACGACAGCGCCGATGAGGATGTCGAAGATGACGATGAGCGGCTGGGCAGCGAGTTTCGCCCCGGCCCGGTGACAGACGGCCTGCCCGACGCAGCCGAAGACCCGGTGGTTCACCTGTCAGCCGGTGACAGCCACACAGCCGCTGTCACCCGGTCTGGCCTGCTCTTCGTCTGGGGCACCTTCAGGGACAGCAACGGGGTGATTGGTTGGTGACGGCCCCCTCATGCTTTGTGAACTTGAGTTCGAATCCGCAGTCCTTCAGCCACCTCCGCAACCCCCTTTGACCGCTTCAGGCCTGACCCGCGCCGGCCAGATGAGTTCGCGGCCTGTGCAGGTGGAGCTGCCCGCGGGCGCCGGCAGAGCCGTCAAGACCGCCTCCGGGGCTAGTCACGTGATCTGCTTGACCAGCACCGGTCGGGTGTTCACCTTCGGCTGCGGCGAGCAGGTGAGGCTTTTGAATGGAAAGTTATCCCATTTTATATTAGACACGCAGTTATCCCATCTGAGATAGGTCAGTTATCCCATGTGAGTTTAGCCAGTTATCCAATCTGAGAATGGCCAGTTATCCCATCTGAGATTGGCCTGTTATCCCATCTGGGATTGGCCAGTTATCCCATCTGAGATTGGCCAGTTATCCAATCTGAGAATGGCCAGTTATCCCATCTGAGATTGGCCTGTTATCCCATCTGGGATTGGCCAGTTATCCCATCTGAGATTGGCCTGTTATCCCATCTGGGATTGGCCAGTTATCCCATCTGAGATTGGCCAGTTATCCCATCTGAGATTGGCCAGTTATCCCATCTGAGATTGGCCAGTAATCATCAGTTATATGTTAAAAACCGTCCCCAGGGCCAGCTCGGCAGAGTCTCGGAGCGCCAGGCCTCGAGCCGTGGCGGCCGCGCCGGCCTCACCGCTTTGCTGACGCCCCGCGAAATTCGCCTCGACCCGCGCCGTCGCCAGGCGCATTTCGACGACGTCTGGGCGGGCGCCTACGCCAGCTTCGCCAGGATCAGCGGCGGCGGCGGCGGGGACAGCCTGCTGTCCTGGGGACTCAACAACTTCTACCAGCTGGGCACCGGCGACCTGCAGAACCGCTTCTTCCCGGCTGTGGCTGTGGAGTTCAATGGTGAGTGCCTGGGATCTCTGGGGGACGCTGTCAGGGATTGGCAGCTGTAAAAGTCAGCTGTGACGGGCAGCTGTAACCCATAGAGCCCCCTCCCGCACTCGCCAGGCCGGCAGTGGCTCGAGCTGAGCTCCGGCCAGCACCACACGCTCGCTCTGGACGCCGACGGCCGGGTGTTCGCCTGCGGCCGCGGCGAGTACGGCCGGCTGGGCCGTGGCAGCGCTGCTGGAGAAGCCGCCAGTCCTCGCCTGGAGCCCGTGGCAACCAGCGCCGAGGATGGCGAAGGCATCGGCCAGCGACGCTGCGTCGCGGTGGCCTGCGCGACGGCCAGCAGCTTCTGCGTGTCGGCGGACGGGGCGGCCTTCGCCTGGGGCATGGGCAGCAACAAGCAGCTCGGCCACGGGCCCGAGGACGCCGACTCGCACGCGCCTGGCCGCATCGAGGGCAAGCAGCTGGAGGGGCTGCGGGTGCTCGGCATCAGCGGCGGCGGTCAGCACGTGGTGCTGCTGGCTGCCGAGGCCAACAACAACAGCCTGTGACGCCCCAGTGCATTCGCTTCTCATGGACTCGCAATCTAAACCTTTGTTGTTCTGGGACTGGGAACCGCCTTCGGCACTGCCCTGTACACTGCGGACCATCCTCTCTGCGAATGGGGCTGAGAATCGCCGCTTCGCAATTGCTTATAAATCACCAGAAACCGCCCCAAACCTACCCTAAGAATCTCCCCTAAACATACCCTAAGAATCTCCCCTAAACATACCCTAGGAGAATCACCCTCAAACCTACCCTAAGAATCACCCTCAAACCTACCCTAAGAATCGCCCCAAACCTACCCTAAGAATCTCCCCTAAACATACCCTAAGAATCTCCCCTAAACATACCCTAGGAGAATCACCCTCAAACCTACCCACAGAATCGCCCTCAAACCTACCCTAAGAATCACCCTCAAACCTACCCTAAGAATCGCCCCAAACCTACCCTAAGAATCGCCCTCAAACTTACCCTAAGAATCGCCCCCAAACCTACCCTAAGAATCGCCCCAAACCTACCCTAAGAATCGCCCCCAAACCTACCCTAAGAATCGCCCCCAAACCTACCCTAAGAATCACCCTCAAACTTACCCTAAGAATCGCCCTCAAGCATAGCCCTAAAATTGAATTTCCAGTTGTGGCCACCTGTGCTACTAAACCCATAGACGCGTGTTTCGTGTTAACGACTGTGCGCTGCTTACGAGCGTACACTTTAACAGCTTCCTTACTTAATAAATTAAATGCGTGCGGTAACTTGCTTATTTATATTTGTATTTCGTATTTCAGCATTTCAAACTTTTACGGACCCGAACCAACGCTTGTACCTCGCGTATGCCTCATTTATCTAATATTTTTAACGGTGCTACTCGCGTCACGCTACTCACTGTTGTTGAGTAGCCTAAGCAGCATTTTTATCCGTATATTTTTATTTCTTTCGATTCCCCGAATCAGCTGCGCAATCAACAATCAGCCACAGCTTTTAAACTTTTTTATTTTTTTATGAATTCAATCTCTGAAGCTTTTCGATTGTTATGTTTAACTAATATAATCAGAATGTACTTTAATTTATTTACACAATAGGAAAAATTATGTTCCCCGATAAACACCCATTGCTCAATGCGAATTAACAAATGAAAATAAATTTGCTCCGCTATAATTAGGCTTTCTTAATTTTCAAAAGGATCTAAAATGGTAAAATTCAAGAATTCCCCGTCTGTCTTATGACTCGAGTTCATTTCATCAATCTGTTCCAACTTGGCTAACAATTTACAATAAGGAGTTTTAAGCTTGCGGCAGCATGGCAACAGATCTACTGGCAGGCACATGGATTTTATCAGTGTTTCTGCACATCCGTTCACAAGTATTCACACATGTTTCAACTTTCAGGGAGATTTTGCGGCGGAAAATCTTCCTTAGCAAGGACAGCTAAATGCCCAAGTGAAGTTTTTGCCAATGCTTCCATAGGGGAGGCATTGATGCAAAAAGGAATTCAACTGCTATAACATCCGCATTGCTGGCTAGATATTGACCCATATGACTCCAGTGTATTCTCAACACTAAAAGCTGCAACCTCTGGAAGACCATTTTCATGTGTTGAAGACCTGACACGAGTGCTCAGAGCAGTGTTGCGGACACTGCTTGCATTTCATTTTATTGTAGCTACTTCTAGACGTGGCAAAAGCGATGGGAGATAGCATGAGGGAATGCTGATTGTGTGCGCAATTTTTCCTCGAGGAACTTTTTGCGGCTGACTCATCGTATCCATCTACATGTCTACCTTATCTATCCATGTATTTTTACACCTATTTATCTATCACACATACAAAGTACTTATGCAGCTCGCAGGCATTGTCTCTCAATATAATACCGGCTAAGGAGATCCGTGTTGCGTATCCAGACGGGTTGGAAAGGCATTTTTAACTTCAGAGCAGGTTGAGCTGAGCGGGTGGGCCGTACAGCCGGCAGTCCCAGCCTGGCCTGCCTCTAATCAATTATAGAGCGATAACATCAACAGATAAGGGCAGTCAGTGACTCGTCAGCCCCTACTGCACTGCTCTCGGACAATGCTGCCCAGCGTTTGGGCTGGGTAGTTGATGATGAGGCGGCTGAGGCTGCTGCTGGGATTCAAGTCTTAAAAAACCATAGCCGCGGCAGGCCAATGGACAGTCAGTTTTGGGGGGATGGGAGTCGCTGATCCTGCCCAATGGGAGGCGGGCGCCAGTGCAGTGGTATTCCCTTATGCGGATGAAACAGCAGCTGCCTGGCCTGAGCCCGGTGAGGCACCCGGAGCCTTCTCAGCGCCATCTCCTTGCAATCTTGGCCCCGAGCAACACGAAATGGCTGCAGCTAATCGCGACAGCGTCCAACTGGTGTGCGAAACCGTTCCCATGGTGACCGTTGCTAGGGCAACAGCGTCTTCAACGGCGTCGGCCAGCGGCTACCGACAGCTGGAGAGTCTCAGCCCCATCTCGGAGGAGCCTTCACCAGTCGCTGAGGTCGGCGAGGTTGACGGTGGCAGCGGCAGCGACTCCAGCGAGGAGCGCTTCACTGAGGTGGCCTCGGCGAGCTGCGAGCTGCAGCCGTCACGGCACTATCGTGAGTGTCCGGCCGGTACTGGCAGATTGCTGTTAAGCTGCAGGCAATTGGACCCACAAGTCTCAACAGTTGGCGGCCGAGACCAGCCCCGTGCAGACATTCTAAAAGATTGCTCAGGAAATTTCCAGTCATTCATTTCTGCCCGCCCTGGACGGCGCAGAATTCCGCAGTCAATTTGGCTGAAAGCCGCGCTGAATGCCGGACGCAGGGAGAAACAGGCGGCGGAAATAATCACTTCCTTCGCCTCGGGCCTGATGGATGAGCCGCTGCCGCCAACTGGGCCTCCTCCGATGGCTTTCAAATTAGGGACTTCGCCCATCCAATTCTGCGGAGTGGCTGAGGAGAGGGGAAAGTTGAAACGGAGTGAATTGGATTGAAAGCGACAGTGCCAGAAGGTCCCGACGGTTACTTATTTTCTGGGATTTTAACTTCTGCATCTTCCCTCCTAAAAGTGGGAAGAATGCCGCCTTTTGTTAGCTGATACCTGTACTTTGTGCAGAAATTCTGACCCTGTCGGATCAATGCTGACGAGTTCCCATTGGCAGGTCCAGCCAGTGCGCCGTGAGGATCCAAGCGAGCGACCGGCTTTTCCCTAATCTCCGCCCCCAGCGCCAAGCAGCCAGGCCTTGTTGGGAGTTGGGATTAATAAACTCGAGCCTCGGCTGCTTAAAATCCCCCCGAGAGCATCCCGTCGAAAGGGGAGGCGGGGCCGTGGGCGCCTCAAGCAGCAGCCGAACCCGCCGGCACAGATTGGTGCAAGCAGATGTCCACAGAAATAGGATGGATTTGAATCCCCATCCTGCACTCGTCCCCCACGCACCCCGCGCACACGCATTTTTCATTTCTCCGATTTCGGCATCCCAGCTGGCAAGGTGACGCGGGACCAGCTGACCGACACGAGGGCCCGCGGTGCAGAGCCATTATTCTCTGTGCCAGGGCAGAAACCAGGCAGCTGAAGCCGATAGACCCCCCCTGCTGAGGGAAGGCCTTGACCGGCGATGCGGAAACTGCAGCTAATAAGAAAGCGGCTGCAGGCCTTGGTTCTCCACACAAGCCAGGAACAACACAGACACGAATGAATGAATGGGGGACCGGGAAAGGCTTGGCAGCTCCGAGAAGTTGCCGAGCGTGAAATAAATATCGGTCGGGCAGAGATTACTGCGCGGAGGACGCTGCCAGCCGCCTGTTTTATGAGACAGGCTCGGACGCAATCTTGAACTGGGGAAGCTAGCAACGTTTTTGTTCAAGATTTTCTGACGGGGTATTTTCGAATTCGCGCCAAAAAACAGTCGAAGCTTTTTTCAAGAGTTGCGAAAATATGCGAAGTCAAATTTAAATTTCCCGACAGAATTTCAACTTAATTTCTTTTCCTATTACTGAGAGCTTAACTAAATCTTGCTTATCTCAGTGAAGATTTTCTGCTGGTTAGTTATTTGTTTTTGTTTTTTACTTAATATTTTCAGCCCTGATCAACGGTTCGATTGTTTGGATTAACAAGCCGTCAATTTTCTGCTGCTCGGCTAGAATTGATCCGCTGTCCATGCCCTGCGAGCTTCAGCAGTTTCAGGTGGGTGCAGAGGGAGATGGATGACAAAATTGTGCGGCTGCGAGGCACATGCGGAGTGAAGTGGGTGTGAAGTGCAAGATTAGGAATTTTAGTTCGATCTTGAGTTAGATGGGTGTAGACTGATACTTGAGTTGAGTAAG
>CATNEM010000316.1:0-330000 GCA_950096795.1 Macrostomum cliftonense | reverse complement strand
GGTGAAGGTCTTTATGGGGCGGGTGCAGACACGGAATTAATTGAGGCCTAGCGGATTTAGATAGGTATTAATCCGTCTAATCCGCTAATCCAATAGCGCATTATTCAGTAATCCATCAGCTTAATCAACCGGCCCTCTCCTTGTCGAGCAGAGCAGGAGCAGAGCTAGTGCGCAATCCAAAAGCCATAAAATATCCCGCCCAGATCAAACAGCATGCCGAATGGAGTCGAGGTCTAGGGGCGGGTCTGAGTCAGAGTCAGAGTCCCAGCTCAGAGAGGCTGCAAGTCCACTGCAATATTCGTCAGCAATTGCTGGGTAAAACACGCCTGAAGAACAGAAGCTCAGCGGTCCAGGGGAGGAGGGGACTGGGGCGATTGAACGCTAGGCTCACGCAAGTTCCCGCCCGCTCCTCTTCATCAGCTCCTCAGCTGCTGACTCGGAAATCTTTCTTCCTGCTGCTTTGATGTTAATTCCCAATCCCCTACTGCGCCCTCTGGCTTTCCCACTCTGCTGGGGCGGCGCTTTCAGTATGTTCCCCGCCACACAGCGTCTTGCCGCACTTTTGTACCCTCGCGCTGTCGATGAGATCGGGAATCTCGGCTCTTGTTGCCATGGAACTCTGCGGGCACGGACTCTGGATTGGAAATCTTAAAAAACCATATTATAAGTGGGAGAGTTTCCTTTCCAGACTTAGCACGGCTAGAAATCCATGGCGCGGGACTGCGGCTTCAATATCCTGCCTCGGTGTTGAAGGCGGATGTGCCGGGGAGCTGACAGGTTGAGAGGCCGCAGCCTCGGGGTCTGGGGCGGGCAGGCACAGATCGAACTAGGGTGGGTCGCTTGTGTGTCTGGTTTTTTACTGATTACGAGTAGTGCATTGTGGCATTTAACTACTTATTAGTAGGCTATGTAGCTATTTTCGCCTAAAGTAAAAAATATCTGAGAAATGAAAAATACGGACCAAAATATTTGCGAATGTCAAATGTTGAAAAGCAATCCATGTGTGTCCTTCCCACACTGGCTATAGATTAGCAATCCATGTGTGTCCTTCCCACACCGGCTATAGATTAGCAATCCATGTGTGTCCTTCCCACACCGGCTATAGATTAGCAATCCATGTTTGTTCCTTCCCACACCGGCTATAGATTAGCAATCCATGTGTGTCCTTCCCACACCGGCTATAGATTAGCAATCCATGTGTGTCCTTCCCACACTGGCTATAGATTAGCAATCCATGTGTGTCTCTTCCCACACCGGCTATGGATTAGCAATCCATGTGTGTTCCTCCCCACACTGGCTAGAGATTAGCAATCCATGTGTGTTCCTTCCCACACCGGCTATGGATTAGCAATCCATGTGTGTCTCTTCCCACACTGGCTATGGATTAGCAATCCATGTGTGTTCCTTCCCACACCGGCTATGGATTAGCAATCCATGTGTGTCCTTCCCACACCGGCTATGGATTAGCAATCCATGTGTGTTCCTTCCCACACCGGCTATGGATTAGCAATCCATGTGTGTCTCTTCCCACACCGGCTATAGATTAGCAATCCATGTGTGTCCTTCCCACACCGGCTATAGATTAGCAATCCATGTGTGTTCCTTCCCACACCGGCTATAGATTAGCAATCCATGTGTGTCCTTCCCACACTGGCTATAGATTAGCAATCCATGTGTGTCCTTCCCACACTGGCTATAGATTAGCAATCCATGTGTGTCCTTCCCACACTGGCTATAGATTAGCAATCCATGTGTGTCCTTCCCACACCGGCTATAGATTAGCAATCCATGTGTGTTCCTTCCCACACCGGCTATGGATTAGCAATCCATGTGTGTCCTTCCCACACCGGCTATAGATTAGCAATCCATGTGTGTTCCTTCCCACACCGGCTATAGATTAGCAATCCATGTGTGTCCTTCCCACACTGGCTATAGATTAGCAATCCATGTGTGTCCTTCCCACACCGGCTATAGATTAGCAATCCATGTGTGTCCTTCCCACACTGGCTATAGATTAGCAATCCATGTGTGTTCCTTCCCACACCGGCTATAGATTAGCAATCCATGTGTGTCCTTCCCACACTGGCTATAGATTAGCAATCCATGTGTGTTCCTTCCCACACTGGCTATAGATTAGCAATCCATGTGTGTCCTTCCCACACTGGCTATAGATTAGCAATCCATGTGTGTCCTTCCCACACCGGCTATAGATTAGCAATCCATGTGTGTCCTTCCCACACTGGCTATAGATTAGCAATCCATGTGTGTCCTTCCCACACTGGCTATAGATTAGCAATCCATGTGTGTTCCTTCCCACACTGGCTATAGATTAGCAATCCATGTGTGTCCTTCCCACACTGGCTATAGATTAGCAATCCATGTGTGTTCCTTCCCACACTGGCTATAGATTAGCAATCCATGTGTGTCCTTCCCACACTGGCTATAGATTAGCAATCCATGTGTGTCCTTCCCACACTGGCTATAGATTAGCAATCCATGTGTGTCCTTCCCACACCGGCTATAGATTAGCAATCCATGTGTGTCCTTCCCACACCGGCTATAGATTAGCAATCCATGTGTGTCCTTCCCACACTGGCTATAGATTAGCAATCCATGTGTGTCCTTCCCACACCGGCTATAGATTAGCAATCCATGTGTGTCCTTCCCACACTGGCTATAGATTAGCAATCCATGTGTGTTCCTTCCCACACTGGCTATGGATTAGCAATCCATGTGTGTCTCTTCCCACACTGGCTATGGATTAGCAATCCATGTGTGTTCCTTCCCACACCGGCTATAGATTAGCAATCCATGTGTGTCCTTCCCACACTGGCTATAGATTAGCAATCCATGTGTGTCCTTCCCACATTGGCTATGGATTAGCAATCCATGTGTGTCCTTCCCACACCGGCTATAGATTAGCAATCCATGTGTGTCCTTCCCACACCGGCTATAGATTAGCAATCCATGTGTGTCCTTCCCACACCGGCTATAGATTAGCAATCCATGTGTGTCCTTCCCACACCGGCTATAGATTAGCAATCCATGTGTGTCCTTCCCACACTGGCTATGGATTAGCAATCCATGTGTGTTCCTTCCCACACTGGCTATGGATTAGCAATCCATGTGTGTCTCTTCCCACACTGGCTATGGATTAGCAATCCATGTGTGTTCCTTCCCACACCGGCTATAGATTAGCAATCCATGTGTGTCCTTCCCACATTGGCTATAGATTAGCAATCCATGTGTGTCCTTCCCACACTGGCTATAGATTAGCAATCCATGTGTGTCCTTCCCACACCGGCTATAGATTAGCAATCCATGTGTGTCCTTCCCACACCGGCTATAGATTAGCAATCCATGTGTGTCCTTCCCACACTGGCTATGGATTAGCAATCCATGTGTGTTCCTTCCCACACCGGCTATAGATTAGCAATCCATGTGTGTCCTTCCCACATTGGCTATAGATTAGCAATCCATGTGTGTCCTTCCCACACTGGCTATAGATTAGCAATCCATGTGTGTCCTTCCCACACCGGCTATAGATTAGCAATCCATGTGTGTCCTTCCCACACCGGCTATAGATTAGCAATCCATGTGTGTCCTTCCCACACCGGCTATAGATTAGCAATCCATGTGTGTCCTTCCCACACCGGCTATAGATTAGCAATCCATGTGTGTCCTTCCCACACTGGCTATAGATTAGCAATCCATGTGTGTTCCTTCCCACACTGGCTATGGATTAGCAATCCATGTGTGTCTCTTCCCACACTGGCTATGGATTAGCAATCCATGTGTGTTCCTTCCCACACCGGCTATAGATTAGCAATCCATGTGTGTCCTTCCCACACTGGCTATAGATTAGCAATCCATGTGTGTCCTTCCCACATTGGCTATAGATTAGCAATCCATGTGTGTCCTTCCCACACTGGCTATAGATTAGCAATCCATGTGTGTCCTTCCCACACCGGCTATAGATTAGCAATCCATGTGTGTCCTTCCCACACCGGCTATAGATTAGCAATCCATGTGTGTCCTTCCCACACTGGCTATAGATTAGCAATCCATGTGTGTTCCTTCCCACACTGGCTATGGATTAGCAATCCATGTGTGTCTCTTCCCACACTGGCTATGGATTAGCAATCCATGTGTGTTCCTTCCCACACCGGCTATAGATTAGCAATCCATGTGTGTCCTTCCCACACCGGCTATAGATTAGCAATCCATGTGTGTCCTTCCCACACTGGCTATAGATTAGCAATCCATGTGTGTCCTTCCCACACCGGCTATAGATTAGCAATCCATGTGTGTCCTTCCCACACCGGCTATAGATTAGCAATCCATGTGTGTCCTTCCCACACCGGCTATAGATTAGCAATCCATGTGTGTCCTTCCCACACTGGCTATAGATTAGCAATCCATGTGTGTCCTTCCCACACTGGCTATAGATTAGCAATCCATGTGTGTCCTTCCCACACTGGCTATAGATTAGCAATCCCTTCCACTCCTCCACCCGCAGGCACTCGCCAAATTCCTATTCCTAAGCTACAGCTCGCTCTACTGCAGCTGGTTGCTGAGGCACAAGCTGCCGCGGCCCAGAGCCCAGCGGCACACGCAGACCAACATTCCGTGCGTTTGCCAGCTGGCTGAGACTCTCAACTTTGGCCAGGAGTGCCTGCTTAGTAACGATAATACCGTGTGAAATACGTCACTCCCAATTCCTGCATTGTCATCGTTAAAATACACTTTGAAATTCGGGGAAAATTGAAGAGAGCAAAGTTTAATTTTCTTTTAAGCCTTGCTTTAAATAATTAATTTTCACCGTTATCTAATCAACCAGTTTTGAGCTCTGCTGAACATCAAAAAGTCGATTTGGATCTTGTAATCTGGATTGCAAAAGCTGGTACTGGGCTATAAGTACGTTCATTGATCTCAAAGTGCTTTTGCCATTCTTTATATCTTAGCGCCAGAACTAAAATCTGAGCGCTAGAACTTAAATCTGAGCGCCAGAACTAAAATCTGAGCGCCACAACTAAAATCTGAGCGCTAGAACTAAAATCTGAGCGCCAGAACTTAAATCTCAGCGCTAGAACTTAAATCTCAGCGCCAGAACTTAAATCTCAGCGCCAGAACTTAAATCTCAGCGCCAGAACTAAAATCTCAGCGCTAGAACTAAAATCTGAGCGCCAGAACTAAAATCTCAGCGCTAGAACTTAAATCTCAGCGCCAGAACTTAAATCTCAGCGCTAGAACTTAAATCTCAGCGCCAGAACTTAAATCTCAGCGCTAGAACTTAAATCTCAGCGCCAGAACTTAAATCTCAGCGCTAGAACTTAAATCTCAGCGCCAGAACTTAAATCTCAGCGCCAGAACTTAAATCTCAGCGCTAGAACTTAAATCTCAGCGCCAGAACTTAAATCTCAGCGCCAGAACTTAAATCTCAGCGCCAGAACTAAATTATGAGCGCCAGAACTAAAGTCTGAGAGCTAGAAGTAAAATCTGATCGCCAGAATTGATCTCTTTAAGGCACCAGAAATTATCGCTAAGCGCCAAAATTGATCTTTAGACGCCGGAAATAAGATCTCTAAGCGCCAGAATTAAAATTTTAGCTCCAGAATTAACAAATAAACCTGAGAACAGCTTTCTAAGCCTCAAATGTATCTTTAAGCGCCACTGCTCATACCAGTTATAAAATATCTAGTGTTGGCACCGGACCACAGGCCCCAGTCACAAAGCACAGTAGCAATGACACTCAAACGCACCGGCGCTCTCACGCGACCAGCCAGACTCAATCCGAGTCAAATTGCTCACTAATTTGTAGAGAGAAACAAATTAACATGTGGAAAAAAACGTTGAACTTCTGTCTAAAATTTTCTGACGCATTCAGAAAAAAGGTTAAATTTAGCCCGCAGTCAAACTTACCGTATTGGCGAGAGAATAATTTAGAGACCGGCGCGGAGAGTCTCGCTTCGTAGTTTGAGAAAAAAACACACAACTTTCGAGATTACAAACCCGAG
The DNA here is from genome assembly GCA_950096795.1 of Macrostomum cliftonense. Classification (NCBI taxonomy): domain Eukaryota; kingdom Metazoa; phylum Platyhelminthes; family Macrostomidae; genus Macrostomum; species Macrostomum cliftonense. The sequence goes on along the minus strand of CATNEM010000316.1, from coordinate 323,983 downwards.
TACCACCGGCAGGAGCGGCGGCTGCGCCAAACACTCTCGCTCGCCTTGCAAACGGCTTTGGCCAGTGGCGAGTACGCAATGAGCGCACACGGGGGGCCTATCGAACCTTTGCGCTGATACGGCCGGCTGACCGGCTGGCTAAATGGGAGGGGGCGGCGGACCCAGCGCGTTACGAGCTCGGCACAGGCCTTAGTTTGAACGGGCGCACCGCTCTGAGGTGGTTAGGCATGAGGCTCTGAGCTGCACCGCTTGACCGGCTCAGCAATTCAAACTGTTCGCGTCGCGCCAGCACCCTCTGCCAGAGCCACCTTCGCCGGCGATGCTGTCGGAGTCGCCGCAGCGGCAGCAGCAGCTGCTGTTCCGCGCCGTCGCCCAGAACGACCAGCGCTTTGTCGGCGAGCTGCTTCGGCGGAGTCACGTGGACGTGAACGGCCGGGACGAGGCCAACCAGCGGATCACCCCGCTGATGCGCGCGGCCTGGGCCAACCTGCCGGACATGGCGCGCCTGCTGTTGAAGGCCGGCGCCAGGCTGGAGGACGCCGACGAGTTCGGCGCCACGGCGCTGCACATCGCCGCCAGGGAGAACGCGTCGGCAGCTGTCGCCGCTTTGATCGACGCCCACGCCGACGTTGACGCGCGGGACCGGGCCAGGCGGACGCCGCTGATGCTGTGCGCCGCGCTCGGCCATCGGGCAGTCGGCGAGCAGCTGCTGCGCGCCGGGGCCGACGCCGACCTTCAAAACGACAACGGCTACACGGCGATGCACCTGGCCTGCGAGCGGAACCACCTGGACTTCGTCCGCCTGCTCGCCGAGTTCGGTGCCAGGCTCGACGTGGCCGCCAGCCGCCAGGCCGACGGGCACACGCCGTTCACCCTGGCCGCCCGGCTCGGCCACGTCGAGACGCTGCGCCTGCTGGCGGCCAGGGGCGCCGCCGAGACTGCGGCCGCACAGCGCTGCGCCCTGGGCACCGCGCTGCAGGTGGCCGTCAAGTTCGGCCAGACTGAGGCCGTCAAATTCATCAACGAGCTGCAGAAGGACAGGTGTGGTAGATGTTTCCTGTGTGTCTTTGTTTGTTGTATTTTATGTCTTTGTTTGGTTGTCTTTCTCCTTGTGTCTTTGTTTTGTTGCTCTGCATCTTTGTTTGCTCTACTTTATTGCTCTACTTGGTTTGGTCTTTCTCCGTGTGTTTTTGCTTGGCTGCTTTCCTCTGTGTCTTTAATTGCTTGCTTTTCTCTGTGATTTTGTATGGTTGCTTTCCTCTGTGTGTCTTTGTTTAGTTGCTTTCCTCTGTGTGCCTTTTTTGGTTGCTTTCCCTGTTTGTTTTTGTTTGGTTGCGTTCATCTGTGTCTTTGTTTGGCTGCTTTCCTCTTTGTCTTTGTTTGGTTGCTTTGCTCTGTGTGTCTTTGTTTAGTTGCTTTCCTCTGTGTCTTTGTTTAGTTGCTTTCCTCTGTGTGTATTTGTTTAGTTGCTTTGCTCTGTGTGTCTTTGTTAAGTTGCTTTCCTTTGTGTGTCTTTGTTTGGTTGCTTTTCCCTGCTTGTCTTTGTTTAGTTGCTTTGCTCTGTGTGCCTTTTTTGGTTGCTTTCCCTGTTTGTTTTTGTTTGGTTGCGTTCGTCTGTGTCTTTGTTTGGCTGCTTTCCTCTTTGTCTTTGTTTGGTTGCTTTGCTCTGTGTGTCTTTGTTTAGTTGCTTTCCTCTGTGTCTTTGTTTAGTTGCTTTTCTCTGTGTGTCTTTGTTTAGTTGCTTTGCTCTGTGTGTCTGTGTTTAGTTGCTTTCCTTTGTGTGTCTTTGTTTGGTTGCTTTTCCCTGCTTGTCTTTGTTTAGTTGCTTTGCTCTGTGTGTCTTTGTTCCTCTCTGTTGCCCCATCAGTGTCTCACATTGGTTGCCCCATCAGTGTCTCACATTGGTTGCCCCATCAGTGTCTCACATTGGTTGCCCCATCCGTGTCTCACATTGGTTGCCCCATCCGTGTCTCACATTGGTTGCCGTCAACGCCCGCAGGTTGCCGGAGCTGTCCTCGGCCAGCCGCTGCAGCACGCCACGCCAGGCCAGCCCAGTCTCGGACTCGGACGAGTCCGACACCTCGGAGTACTCCTCGTCGGATTCCGACACCGCCGCGTCAACCTCCGTTGACGGCACCCTGGCATCGTCCAGGACAACAGTGGAGCTGCCGGCCCTGCCGGCTCCCTCGCCAGTCCCAGCGGCCGCGGCCGCCGCGCTGGGGGAAAATTCGCCGGCGTCGCTGAGGCGTAGGAAAACCGGCATCGCGTGGCTGCACAGCCGCCCACCAACGCCAGAGCCACCGACGCGGACGCCGGCGACTCCGCCGATTCCTGCGACTCCGCCCGTTGTAACGCCGAGGACGCCGTCAATTCCGAGGTCTTCGCCAACGTCAGCAACACCGTCGACTCCGTCCACCCCGTCAACCCCCTCGACTCCGTCGCCGACAATTCGGCCGCCGCTGCTGACGCGACGGGCGATCAACCTGAGAGCCATCCGGAGTCCGCGGCTGCGTCGAGGCGAGGCCAACTCGCCAAGGAGCTCCGGCCGCGGAGTTCAGCCGGTTCCGCCAGAGGTGGCCGCGGCGGCTCAGGCGGCAGCGGTGGCCCCGGCGGCGGCGGTGCTGCCTCCGATTGCGGCTCCGCGCGGCATGTCGCGACCTTCAACGCCAGAGCTTCAACGAACGCCCAGCACCCGTCAGCATCAGCAGCACCGGCTGAGCCCTCAGCAAGAGCAGCAGCAGCAGCAGCAGCAGGACCAGCCGGTGCTCCAGCCGCAGCAGCAGCAGTGGCTTCATCTTCACCGGTCGCCTAGCAACCGCAGCATCGGCCCGCCGCAGGCCGGGGAAGGCGCCGCCTGCCCCATCCGCAGCTTCAAGACGTGGAGGATTAAGAAAAACGACCGCCCGATCGGCTCCGGCTCCTTCGGCGTCGTGTACCGCGCCTTCACCGACAACAACCAGTTTGTGGCCGTCAAGATTGTCAATTTGTCGGCGAGTTCCAGCCAGAAGCAGCTCGAGCAGGTCATCCGCAATGAGGAGAAGGGCGTCCGCCTCCTGAAACGGCTCAGCCACCGGAATATCCTTCAATTTCTGAAGACAGACTGGGACCACCAGGGCAACTTCTGCATCTTGACGGAGCTGCTGTCCGGCAACAGCCTCGCCGGCATCATGGAGGAGTTCGGCGTGTTCTCGGAGGACGGCATCGCCAACTTCACCCGGCAGGTGAGCCAGACATTTCTGTAGCTGCAGTTTGCAGTAGGATTAGATTCGTGTAGCTGCAGTTTGCAGTGGCATTAGATTCGTGTAGCTGCAGTTTTCAGTAGCATCAGATTCCGTTGCAGTTTGCAGTAGCATTAGATTCGTGTAGCTGCAGTTTGCAGTAGCATTAGATTCCCGTAGCTGCAGTTTGCAGTAGCATTAGATTCGTGTAGCTGCAGTTTGCAATAGCATTAGATTCGTGTAGCTGCAGTTTTCAGTAGCATCAGATTCCGTTGCAGTTTGCAGTAGCATTAGATTCGTGTAGCTGCAGTTTGCAGTAGCATTAGATTCGCGTAGCTGCAGTTTGCAATAGCATTAGATTCCCGTAGCTGCAGTTTGCAGTAGCTGTACATCCACATTCATCGCTCCGAAGATCCTGAGCGCCCTGGACTACCTTCACACCCGGGACCCGCCCGTGCTGCACCGGGACCTGAAGTGCTCCAACATCATGCTCACCAACGAGGGCGTCATCAAACTGATCGACTTCGGCCTAGCCAAGGAGATCGCCGCCTCAGTGGCTGTCAACCCGACCGGGGTGGTCGGCACGCCGTGCTTCATCCCGCCGGAGATTCTGGACGGCGGCAACTTCACGGACAAGTCGGACATCTGGTCGCTGGGCTGCACGGTGTTCGAGATGGCCACTGGTGCGCCGCCGAACTCGGACAAAAAGAGCATCAACGCCGTGATGTTCGCCATCTGCCACAAACCGATGCCCCGCCTGCCTTCGCGGATGTCAAAAGCGCTGCACTCGTTCTACGCTGCCTGCGTGCAGAAGGTGCCGGCGTCCAGACCGTCCGCTGGCGAGCTGCTCGGCCACCAGCTGGTGCGGAGCTCCGCCACGCACACTGCCGTATGACGTCACGTGGCCCGGCCTTCCTAGCCTTCCCTGTTGCGGGGTCAGAAGGTCGGGAGGCGCTGAGCCATTAGCGGCTGATGGAAGCGCAGCTGATTTGCGTTCTTCACCCAGTATTTGCGTGCCGGAACGAGGCGGAGACTGCTCTGGAGATGAGGCTTCAGTTTGACGCGAATCATGCAGACTGGCTTCTCACGTGTCCATGCCTGTCTCTCAACTTTGTACTCATTCTCTCACGGTTTAAATACGAACCTTTTTCTGACACATCTCTCCGTAAACACATATTAGGTTTTCTCATCCCACATCTTTCCTTAAGCATATTTTCTCACACATCTCCCCTCACACCTCTCTCTTCTCACACCTCTTTCCTTAAACATATTTTCTCACACCTCTCTCTCCTCACACCTCTTTCCTTAAACATATTTTCTCACACCTCTCCCCTCACACCTCTCTCTTCTCACACCTCTTTCCTTAAACATATTTTCTCACACATCTCTTCTTAAGTCTTTCCAAAAACCTTTCTGGTTCTCTCCTCGCACCTCTATCATGAAATCTCTTTTCTTACAATTCTCTTCTCAGACCTCTCTCTTGAATCAAAGTCCCTAACAAACAAAGCCAGTTTGACATTCTCAAAAATGCCGAGATAAAGATTTATTTTTTGCCGCATGACAATTTTTTAGCGTTGAACGCTAAAACTAGAAATAGTCGGTGCTGCAGACTCTGTGATTTTGTCCAAAATGTAATTCGTACTTTTAAATTTTACAACGTGTGAACTCGTCTTATTGACAGTGTATGCACATTTGATTGCCGTACAGCGAACTCTTCACGGATGCTAGACATGGTGCTGCGTGAATTCTGCATACGAGCCGTAAATCTGACGGAAAAGCTCGAATTCTTGCAGTCCCTCAGTCTGGCACCCCACAAAAGTATTGCAAACCTGGTCAGAAATCAAGGAGTTTATCCTGTTTGTTTGAGACGCCGCCAAATTCGATTTTGATGCTTTCAACTGAGATATTTTCATGCTCAACCTGCTCTCAATCTGTGATGTAGCGCATAGTGTATTCACAATAAAATCGTATAAGATAGCTAGTGTTACCAAATCGTGTGTAACATTGCTTACGTTTTCGAACATTTCTACTTGTAGTAGCTAGCGTAGTTTTGTGCCATTTAGTGCTAAACAAATTGAGTGGCGCAAGGTCTGGCTCAATGTCAAATTTGAGCAATTATGAGGTTGACTAATTTAGCTTTTGCTTTCATACAAGCTATTTTACTTGAGTATTGATTGAAATGTAGCAATTAACTCAAATTGTATGGAGATTTTCTGTCTGTCTGTCTGTCTGTCTGTCTGTCTGTCTGTCTGTCTGTCTGTCTGTCTGTCTGTCTGTATGCCTGTCTGTCTGTCTGTCTGTCTGTGTGACTGTCTGTCTGTCTGTCTGTCTGTGTGACTGTCTGTCTGTCTGTCTGTCTGTCTGTCTGTCTGTCTGTGTGACTGTCTGTCTGTCTGTCTGTCTGTCTGTCTGTCTGTCTGTCTGTGTGACTGTCTGTCTGTCTCTCTGTCTGTCTGTGTGACCGTCTGTCTGTGTCTGCATCTGTCTGTACATTTTATTTGGCCATCAAACAAGATATCAGAAATGCCAGTTTCGACAGGTCAAAAAACTGCATCACACAGATCTGTATTTCTTGAAAGATCTCTCTTTCGGGAATACCGAAAAATCTCAGGGTGGCAGCTAGACCTGCTAAAAAGTACACACAGGTAGATCTTTGTCTTCTATCTAGAAAAATTCTCGTGTTCCTCCCATAAATCAATAACTGTCTTTGGTCGTCTCATTGACAGCAATAATCCTCCCTTATTGATTTTCCCGCTCGATTCAAAACCCGTTCTCCCACGGCTGTGGACCAGGCACGAGGGGAAACGGAGGCGAATCAAAATCAGCCAAGCAATCAAAAGATATGAAAATTGCAATGCTTGGCAGCCTTCCTGCTGGCGTTCACCTGGACTGGCAGGCAGGCGAGCTGCTTCCACCGTCTTGCTCCGTCAGCAACTCCTGTCTCAGACAGGAGATTCCACAGAGAGCCCAAAAATTAGTCCGGGAGACAAAAAGGAAAATTTTTTAGGGGATATCTGTAGAAAATAATCTTCTTTCGCGTGCGATCCCCGGGTTGCCAAATTGAGAACCAGTACCAGTCAGATGATAGGTCGGGCGATAATCCCTGGGCTAATCCCTTCAACTCCTTGCTGATCTCCGAGTACTGTGAATGGACTCATAAGAATTTCATTTAATGTCGAATGGATGGATCGGGATCGGATCATCTTTCGTCTCTGTGAGACACTCGTCCTGTCTCAATTTTATCCCATCTACCAAATTTTACGCCTCAAATATCCCCATTTTATGCCTTTTTCTAACTTATTATCATATTTAAGACATCCCATCTTCAATTTATTTATATAAAAACTGTCCCATATTATATTTACTAATTCTTCTAAATAACCTGAAACCATGGATAGCCATATAGCTGCTATTGGCGCCACCTAGCCGCTCTCTTTGGCGCCCCAAAGCCGCTCTCTTTGGCGCCCCAAGCCGCTCTCTTTGGCGCCCCAAAGCCGCTCTCTTTGGCGCCCCCAAGCTACCTTCTTTTCCGCCCCCAAGCCGCTCTCTTTGGCGCCCCCAAGCAACCCTCTTTGGCGCCCCAAGCCGCTCTCTTTGGCGCCCCAAGCCGCTCTCTTTGGCGCCCCAAGCCGCTCTCTTTGGCACGCCAAGCCTCTCTCTTTGGCGCCCCCAAGCTACCTTCTTTTCCGCCCCCAAGCCGCCTTCTTTGGCAAAGAAATTCAAATTCATAAATACTCAGACGCTGTCTGTCAGATTCTGTCCCGTTAAAAATCTAAAATAAGTCTGCAATCTCTCGATTTCCATGGAAAGAAAATTGCTGTTCAAATCAATCCTCAACAATTTGATAGACTAAAACCCATTGCTCAGGGGTGTCACGTGGGTGCAGCTTTGGCTGGAGAGAAAAATAATAATTGCACTGTGTGCCAATCATGGCGGCCTAGGGACGCACCGGTGGCTCGTCCCGTCCCGTGGCTGAGCTCACAATGCAAGCTCACCCAAGGTTATTCTGGCAGACGCTATTTTAGGTATAACCGCCTGACAGAAAGCTGTTAATCTAAATTCCTTTCCTTAAAGCAGCGCAGTTGAAGACGGCTTTCAGCGGGAAGAAAAGAAATGCGTTGGGAACTCAAAGAGCGGGAGCAATAAAACGTTGCTGAATTAATCAGTAAAAAATCAATACGTTTGGCTAAGCCAAAATCTACTGTATACTGTTTGCAAGTCTGTGGAAAATGCTGAACTGTCTTGCTTTTTAGTAGTAGTAGTAGTGGTAGTAGTAGTAGTAGTAGTAGTAGTAGTAGTAGTAGTAGTAGTAGTAGTAGTAGTAGTAGTAGTAGTAGTAGTAGTAGTAGTAGTAGTAGTAGTAGTAGTAGTAGTAGTAGTAGTAGTAGTAGTAGTAGTAGTAGTAGTAGTAGTAGTAGTAGTAGTAGTAGTAGTAGTAGTAGTAGTAGTAGTAGTAGTAGTAGTAGTAGTAGTAGTAGTAGTAGTAGTAGTAGTAGTAGTAGTAGTAGTAGTAGTAGTAGTAGTAGTAGTAGTAGTAGTAGTAGTAGTAGTAGTAGTAGTAGTAGTAGTAGTAGTAGTAGTAGTAGTAGTAGTAGTAGTAGTAGTAGTAGTAGTAGTAGTAGTAGTAGTAGTAGTAGTAGTAGTAGTAGTAGTAGTAGTAGTAGTAGTAGTAGTAGTAGTAGTAGTAGTAGTAGTAGTAGTAGTAGTAGTAGTAGTAGTAGTAGTAGTAGTAGTAGTAGTAGTAGTAGTAGTAGTAGTAGTAGTAGTAGTAGTAGTAGTAGTAGTAGTAGTAGTAGTAGTAGTAGTAGTAGTAGTAGTAGTAGTAGTAGTAGTAGTAGTAGTAGTAGTAGTAGTAGTAGTAGTAGTAGTAGTAGTAGTAGTAGTAGTAGTAGTAGTAGTAGTAGTAGTAGTAGTAGTAGTAGTAGTAGTAGTAGTAGTAGTAGTAGTAGTAGTAGTAGTAGTAGTAGTAGTAGTAGTAGTAGTAGTAGTAGTAGTAGTAGTAGTAGTAGTAGTAGTAGTAGTAGTAGTAGTAGTAGTAGTAGTAGTAGTAGTAGTAGTAGTAGTAGTAGTAGTAGTAGTAGTAGTAGTAGTAGTAGTAGTAGTAGTAGTAGTAGTAGTAGTAGTAGTAGTAGTAGTAGTAGTAGTAGTAGTAGTAGTAGTAGTAGTAGTAGTAGTAGTAGTAGTAGTAGTAGTAGTAGTAGTAGTAGTAGTAGTAGTAGTAGTAGTAGTAGTAGTAGTAGTAGTAGTAGTAGTAGTAGTAGTAGTAGTAGTAGTAGTAGTAGTAGTAGTAGTAGTAGTAGTAGTAGTAGTAGTAGTAGTAGTAGTAGTAGTAGTAGTAGTAGTAGTAGTAGTAGTAGTAGTAGTAGTAGTAGTAGTAGTAGTAGTAGTAGTAGTAGTAGTAGTAGTAGTAGTAGTAGTAGTAGTAGTAGTAGTAGTAGTAGTAGTAGTAGTAGTAGTAGTAGTAGTAGTAGTAGTAGTAGTAGTAGTAGTAGTAGTAGTAGTAGTAGTAGTAGTAGTAGTAGTAGTAGTAGTAGTAGTAGTAGTAGTAGTAGTAGTAGTAGTAGTAGTAGTAGTAGTAGTAGTTGTTGTTGTTGTAGTTGTTGTTGTTGTTGTTGCAAACACATCTAGAGAAGCATCTAAAATAGATTTCAATGAAGGATGCACGGAATAATCCAACGAAGCCTCTATAGAGGCATCTGCAGGAATAAGCAAGGGGAGAATCTAAAAGCTAGTCTGCTAATACCTCCCAAGTATTTGTCCAACTGACTAACAGAATTCATCCAGTTATTTTCTGACAAGCTGCGTCTGGCCTCTAATCAGCTCCCATTGAGGACAGGGAGATCACGCTAATGGGGATTCTGGTCGGGGATTACGGATGGCCATTGCCAGGCTGCAGCCCCGGTGAGGGGATTAACAAATCGCGGACGAGCACTCGAATGGCAATCGCCCCGGAGCTTACAGAAGCAAACAGCTTGGCCTGAGACATTCGAAGCAGCCCCGAGGAGATAATGACGAGCTGCTTCCTCCTCGCGCTGCCTGGTGACGCGGCGCGGATTACGCAACACAGCGTCACACAGAGAGTCGGACACGGGGATAACTAATATCATCGCGATGTAAGTTAGCACCTTGCGAGGAAAAAAACCAATATGGAGTCGCGGCTTATCTGGCCACCTCGATCTGGGATGAGCAAAGACAGCGGGGAGGGGGAGAACAGGCCAGAAGAGAGTGAGTTAGTGAGAACACGTGGGGTGAGGGAGGCAACGAGAAGGAAGAAATAAAGCAAAATGAGGTGACAACAGGAGCATTTTCCTGCCTGTATGAGTCACCGCATCAAAACGCGTATGCAATATAGCCTGGAGTTAAGTTTGCTTTTCTCGCGTCCCAAGGTCTCTCATTCAGCAGGGGAAGTAAAAAAACGCATCACTAAGGTAAAGTGATACTCTGCAATGCAAGCCCCCCTTTGCTGAACATTGGTGATGAGTAAATTCACTGACTGAGTCATTCATTGCCAGGGATGGCTTGAATGCGCGCTCTTTAATGGCGAAATAGGCCGAAAAATTATTTAAGTAGCAACAAAGTAACACTTTCAGAGTTCAAGTAACGATTTAGATAACAAATTAACGATTTGGTGTGATTAAAAGATTGGTATGAAAGCATTTTATTATGATTATTAGCAAATTAGCACGTTAGAATTTCATATGGTTTGTATCGTAGTCTTTGTCCGCTGTCCTAATAGTCTTTGTTGTCCGATTTCTAGTATAAATGGGGTGGTCTCCTTCGGGTCACTGAGTGTTCCTAATGATCAATCACGGTGACCGATTTGTGGATGTGGGAATCGGCCCGTCATCGCCTCTGTTGCAACAGATTTTTTTGCTTGAGGGTCACATCCGGGTTGTGTTGGGTCCATAATTTATGCCCGATGCCACCCGCGTTTTTTACCCGAACTGCTCAAATCGCTCCAATGTGGTGGCCTTGGAGACAACATTAGATTGTAAAAATAAAAAGGTAAACATTGCGAGCCCAAAGTAACAAAGACTTTTTTAGCGTAGATTCTGATTGCTATAAAACGTGTGCATAAAGTATTTATACATTTGGGCAATAAATTGTCTGATTTTTTTATCATTCGGTGGGCAAAATTCGAGTAAACTATTGGTAGCTGGGTAATAAAAAAATTCAAATCCAGTGGCAACATTTTTTTTTCAGTCCGTCTGTAATTCCGCCTTTGCTGGTAAGGGTTTGGGGTATTGTAGGGTTTGGGGTATTGTAGGGTTTGGGGTATTGTAGGGTTTGGGGTATTGTAGGGTTTGGGGTATTGTAGGGTTTGGAGTATTGTAGGGTTTGGGGTATTGTAGGGTTTGGGGTATTGTAGGGTTTGGGGTATTGTAGGGTTTGGGGTATTGTAGGGTTTGGGGTATTGTAGGGTTTGGAGTATTGTAGGGTTTGGGGTATTGTAGGGTTTGGGGTATTGTAGGGTTTGGGTATTGTAGGGTTTGGGGTATTGTATGGTTTGGGGTATTGTATTGTAGGGTTTGGGGTATTGTAGGGTTTGGGGTATTGTAGGGTTTGGGTATTGTAGGGTTTGGGGTATTGTATGGTTTGGGGTATTGTATTGTAGGGTTTGGGGTATTGTAGGGTTTGGGGTATTGTAGGGTTTGGGGTATTGTAGGGTTTGGGGTATTGTAGGGTTTGGGGTATTGTAGGGTTTGGGGTATTGTAGGGTTTGGAGTATTGTAGGGTTTGGGGTATTGTAGGGTTTGGGGTATTGTAGGGTTTGGGTATTGTAGGGTTTGGGGTATTGTAGGGTTTGGGGTATTGTATTGTAGGGTTTGGGGTATTGTAGGGTTTGGGGTATTGTAGGGTTTGGGGTATTTTAAGGTTTGGGGTATTGTAGGGTTTGGGGTATTGTAGGGTTTGGAGTATTGTAGGGTTTGGGGTATTGTAGGGTTTGGGGTATTGTAGGGTTTGGGGTATTGTAGGGTTTGGGGTATTGTAGGGTTTGGGGTATTGTAGGGTTTGGGGTATTGTAGGGTTTGGGGTATTGTAGGGTTTGGGGTATTGTAGGGTTTGGGGTATTGTAGGGTTTGGGGTATTGTAGGGTTTGGGGTAGGATTGCTGTGGGATTAGTGTTGTAGGATTAGAACTACTTTGAGATTTGTGGTTTTGTAGGATTAGGGATACTTTGGTATTTGGGGTGCTGTGGGGTTGGAGTGCGCTCGCACTCTAGGTTTGGGGCACCTCTTTAAGTTTTTTTTTGGCATTTATGGGGTCTCAAAGCACTGCAGGGTGTTGTAATGGGACTATTTACTCAGCCCTTTATTTCAATTCAATTCAGTATTTAACATTCGTAGGGAAAGCTTCGCCTCCTCATTCTGTGTGGATCCGTGACTTCCAGCCAACAAATTTTCAACCCGCGAACAGACCTGTGCCTGGTTAGAAACACGTTGGCAAACCGGCTGCAAAGAAGAAAATGAATCTTTTTTTAGATTTAAAAAAAATCCGCCTGTTTGCCAACGCAGAGCTGCTGTGAATCCGATTTTAACAAATGGTCACGCGCGAACAAAAAACCCCCCGGAGCCAGTCAGTCTTTGAGCTCAACTGAGAACAAGCGAGTGAAAATGAGCGACTCGCCTGTTTGATCTCGCGCCCAGCTGCAAGCTCGGGCGAACGAAATCTTCTGTCTCATCGTTTTTCAGTTCAAAACCTCGCCGAAAATTAGCGAAACCGCGTCTACTTTTTTCAGTTTTTGCATCTGCGGAAGAGTTTTCTGATTCTCGGATTAATATCTAGAGAAACAGAGAATATTTATCAAGAAGTGCAAGCATTTTTCTGTCTGTAAAATTTTTAAGTTTAAAAGCTTTCCGGCTGTCTGTCTTTGTCCATCCGGCTTTCCCCTAAAGTCCCACATTTGCTCTGGTCTGGTGCGGCGTGCTTTTTCCCCTCTTTCTGTCCTTTGTCTTTCCCTTCTTTTTCCCGGCATCAAACAATGAAAAAAATATCAAACTGTGTGCGTGGGACACTCTGATACCGATCTGCCCTGGCATTTCCCAACAAACCCCCTTCCCTCGCGGCCTGGCTAAAGTCTGTCTGGGCCTGGGGCCTGCGAAACAGTTGAATAAAGTTTAAAAAAACCTTTGGATTCCCTCACCAGCCGGGCTCTCATTGGTCGGCTTGGCCAGTCCTGAGGCCCAGCCAACCAGCTGTCCGCCATGTGTTGCCCTGCCGTGCTGGGCTGCCTACATAGAGCAAGGGGGAGAAGCAGATATTATACTGAGCCTTCTAGGAGCGCGGCTTTTGCTGCTTCTTTCACTCAGTCAGTCTAGCCAGCTTTCCTGCACTGCGTTTCAAAGCTGAAGCAAAAATAAGCCAGGGAGCAGACTGTGAGCAGAATTATCGCGAAGCTCTGCTCCACCCGCCTGAGCACACGAAGATCCTCCTCTTACGGAGATCGCAGACCGCAGAGCATCTCCTTGGCTCGCTGCCAATGCGTCAAAGAGGAACCAATTGAAGAACAAAAGCGAACATCAACGGGATAAAACTTTCTCATGCGTCCACGAGTTGGAGCTCCAGTGTGGCCCAGCGTCCTGATCCTTCTGGTGACGTCAGCTGCCAGCACTGCCCGTAAGTGATAAGCAAAACCAGCCCCCCCCCAGCAGCTCACACCTTCAGGACTGGCCAGAATGCACAGTTGACATGCGTTGGCAAAATTAGCAATAAAACTCTCGCGACCCAGGGGATCGTAAAACAAATGGGACTCAGTTAGAAATGCGAGCTGTAAGCCAGCTGAACGAATTGTTGCAGTTTATAACTTTCCATTTTATTCAAATTGTGCCACTTCACCAGTTCTCAAGGGTCCCGAAACTCTCAGCTGTCTTTCAAGTCCATTTCTACTTCCTTGACTCGCTCTCTCTCTCTCGCGTCGCTTTTCACGCCTCTGGCGCCATTATTAACGGAAGTTCAGGCGAGAGTTCGGTTACATTTGGTCGCACATTTGGTGTGTTATGAGCGAACGACTCACATCCGGTATCAGATATCCCGAAATTATTTTTGAATCGTTTTTTTACAATCGCGCCTCTGTAAGTCGTCAGAACTAGCGGCTAGCTTTGCCGCTTCGCAAAAGCAGCGTTTGTGGTGTTGCATGTTTGGGTCTGCCTTGGTAGGGGGGATCCTCCTGTTATTCCTAACACCAACAATTTACGCATCTCGAGCCTGCTTATCTGTCTGCCCATCTGCTGCAACCAGCGGACAGTCGAGTCAAATTTTGATGCGCCTGGCAGTCCGTCCACATGAGCTGGAACAAAATCAACTATCATGACTGTTTGCCTTGCCCTGTTATTATTCAGATTTCTCTGCTGGCTGGGTGGCCGCGCATTTATCTGTTTGATACGGCGGTAAATAGAGCGACGCGGCCATTTTTGCGTACCCTCGATAGCTCGTAATTCTTCGTATTTAGAAAATTTATGTGTTGCTGGCAATTCACCTACCTGACTGTGCCTGCAAGACTGGTTGGTGAAGTGACCTTTTCGTAAAGTGAGCTGTGTTAGTACAATGATTTGTCAATCAAGTGACGTGTTGGTGTAGTGACCTTGTGGTTGCATTAACCTCCAAAATGTCCCAAAAAACTTCGTTTCCCAAGACGGAAGAAGTATGGAATACAAAGAGGCAGGGAACACAGCAACCTGCAGGTGCAAAAGCTACAACCGGTGACTTAGCAAACAGCTTATTCGACCAGATTCAGATATTCCCCCGTCCGCGCCAGGTTCGGGGAAGAGCGTTGATACGAAATGAATAAAAGCGGGGCGTGGGGGATTCTAATCTCCCCTTTCACTCACGCACGCGTGGTGCATTCTGATCCCACACTGTTCAGGCCATCCCCACTTCCTCGCTTCTTGGAAAATCCTTCATTTATTCCTTGACTTTGCCTCCCTCGACCCCTGATCCATCGTCAATCTTCCCACTTTGGCTCCACCTTTCTCGCCCTCAACCCTGGACGGCAACAGATCCCCGAGTCAAGCGAGCGGTGCCGGATGGACTGCGGCCCTCTTTGTGGCCATTTTTTCGGCGAAATAAATGAAAGTGGAACTTGCGAATTAAGCCGCCCCTTGATTGACTGCAGATGATGGTTTAATCAGACTCAGGCAGGTGCACAGATGGGTGAGGGGCTGCATTTACTGGCGAAAGGAATCAGGCAACTGAAGCACCGCGATGAGCGAAATCCGATGCAAATTTTGTGCTCGCACTTCTAGCAGCAGAAACCAAGAATCACCTATGATTGGAAATTTTTTTCATGGCTTTCCCACTTCCCTCACATAGTTCTTTCTTCCAACTTTCTTCCTGGCTCCCACAAATCTTCCTTTGTCTCCAACCTTATATTTCAGGCAAACAATCAAATTTTCCTACTTCCTGCTTCATCTTTTTCTCACCTCCCCCTAATTGTTGGGCTGTTCCGCCGCGGCAGGCGGTGCAGCAGATAGCGGATAGTCAGCAGCAGAAGCCGAGCTGTCTCCCCGCGACAGCCGCACCTGCAGCGGATTAGCGACTAAGATTTTCTGGGATCTCGTCTTGCCGATCCCCCCGGGTCCGCTTGCTCCGTTTCCTCCCGTTTTGTCCCCTGCGGATTCGGTCCGTAGCATGAAAGAGCCTTTCTTGGCATTGCAATTCCTAGGACCGCGGAGATTGAGCCAAAATAAATGGAAACCACCCTGACCAAAGAAGGGCTTTTTTCCTTGGCTTTTTTATCCCCAATCGTTGGGGTTTTTTGCTTGTGCAAAAAGAAATGGCTTAAGCCGCCGCGGGCTGGCCGCATTGCATTTGTGTCGGCAGGTCGGGCCGGTTCTCAAAGCAGACAGTCCGGCGTCCTCAACTTTCACCCCGGCGGTTGGCGACACAAAAAAATCGCCGAGGTTTTTCGCATTGCTGAACGGATTTGAGGAGCCGGGCCAGTTTTTTCATGCCCAATTCCCTAGCCATGATTGACAGCTGAGTGAAATACCTCTCCCCAATGCGAGTGGAATTCTTCCCGTTCCTCAATCATGTTCTTTGAATTTTCTGGAAGCCACCTGCGCTATCCATCTCAGCGCTCAAGAGGCCATGGCGCGGCCCGATCCCATCTTGTTCCGCTAGAAATTTTCCCAAATATTTACCGAGATCCCGAGCGATGCCTATCTGGATCAGATTCGCCTTCGTCAACCACCTCCCCGAGCCGAGCGTCTTCAAGTGGGACCGGATTGTCATGGAGAAACCGCTGAGGAAACATGAAAATGAAAAGCACTTAGAAATCTAAACAGAGGAAGGGGGTAGGCGATGGGGCATCGGCTATTGGCTTGTCTGAGGCTTCAGGAACAAAGCCAAGTGACAGCGGACCCGTCGGCAAAGCGGCTAGAAAGATAAGCTAGAGGGAGTTCTCTGCTTGGATTCTGTTTCGATTGCGTGCTGAGCCACTTCAAAGAGAAGAAATCAGCAGAAGCGGCGCCTGTCTCAGTGCAGAAATCGGAGACAGGTCTCATTCGATGACGCAGGGCAATGAGGAGAGTCACTTCCTTCGATAGAGTTACTATCAAAATAGATTAGCAATTCAATTGCCTTTTAGAGGTCCAAATAGTTTATATTTTATCCGCTTTTGCAAATGGACCAACTTATCGAAGCAGAAATGATTCCAGTAGTAACATAATATCTCACACATTTACTCACTTACCCGACCGCCCCCCCTCAAAGACTGACAGCATTGAAGCAACTCCGAGTGACTGACGCACACTGTTGTGCCATGCATTGGCTAATATTTAGAAAGTGTTAACAAAACTTGCACCCCCAACCCCAACTTGCAGCTGAATTCACTGCCTAGTCACTGTTTGCGCAGCTATGAGCGACATTGCTGCCAGCTCTCTCGTCTGTCTGTCTCTCTGTCTGCCTGAAACACAGGAAAATAAAAGAAATTTTGGTTCTCAGAAAAAATTCTCTTCGAAAAAAATATTTTTTCTGTAACAAAATTGGCTTCAATTATGAAATCCAGGCCTGGACACTTTAGGCAGACCTAGACAGGCAGACAGTTTCAACGGGAATGAATCTGGCTTTTTCTTCACAGTTTGTTTCTGCTGTTCTCGCAGACTCACAACCGGGATCTGGGGCCAAATCTGCCTGCTTTTTGGGAGAAAATGCTAAACAATTGCGTATCAGAAAGATGAGTAAAATTCTTTTGAATTAATGAGGACACAAAATTATGCCAGCGGCACCTTAATTTACCGATCAAGTTGGTTAGATACTGGTGATGATTTGAGCAGTCAACTCTGGACAGCTCAAAAAGAGACAGTGACAGGTGACGAGAGACGCGGGATGCTGGGCCTGTCTCTGGGTGACTCATCCGATATTCAAAGCGCGGAGTCAGTCAGCTCGTGCCTTGGCCAGCCGCAGCTGGGCTAAAAAGTGCCTCAGTAGCCTCCTCATCATCATCATCCCTGAGCCAGCCCAGACAGCTCCGGTGCAGCCCCAAGAGAGCTCATTGTTGTGTGGCCGATGGGGCGCCATTGTAATTCTTCACAAGCGTCTCTCCCTGCGCTCAGGGCTTAGTGCACGCCCTGATCCCGCCCTGTCCCCCGAGGGAGCGGAGGCGGGGGAGGAGCTGCGGGCTATTATCGCTAATTACTGGCGTGAAGAGCGCCAGGAGAGGCCCTGCGCGCTCCCCTTATGGGAGACGGCTTTTGGAGTAGCTGCTGCTGGAGGATGATGAGGCGCGGAGGAAACGCCTGGGCCAGCAGGCGGGTGAGCAGCAAGCAGCTGCTTCCCCAGCAGGGCGACGTCGCCTCTTCTCAGTGTTATTAAAGCCAGCCAGCCAGCGCTCCAAGCCGTCCAGACGCAGCTGAGGTCGTTCGCCTCCCCTTCCACTCCCAGCCAGCCAGCCAGCGCTGCTTCGTTCCCGCCGATAAGCGAGCGGCCCGCTGGGAGGCGTGTAATTGCATTTTTCAGTTGCCAGGCCGTCAGTAAAGCATTATCAATATCGTTATGATGCCTTTTTTGATGCCTTAAAAATTGTCTTTCGGCTGGAGGAGGTGGGCGCGTTGGCCGGATGCCAAGACTGTCTTGAACGGCGGTGCTGGAGTCGCAGAACTCTCTGATGCCGCATCGCGGGAGCCTGAAGGAATCCCCTTGGAGAGACAGGCGAACTCAGACAGAATTTCGGACTCGCCTAAGCCGCAGCCTTTTCTGAAGGGTTCTTCAGCAGCCGACCCAGGCGCTGGGCATTAATTATTAATGAGCTGCGTAGCGGCATGAGGCGCGCCAAGCCTCTGTGCCCTCCCCTTTTGTTGTGGCAGCCCCCAAAAAAAACTCTTTCAAACTCACTGAATGCTGCACTAACTCCGCAGCCTGCCTGACAGATCCCATCGGGTAGGAAGTCTTCCCCTACCCACCCCCCTGGCGATGGGTGGAGTAGTGAACACACAGGGAGAAAAGATGCTTTCATTCATCCATTGCAATTTCTTTGTAAGTTTTCCTCTGTGTGGGCGCCGATACCGTCGCCGTGTTAAGCGCTGAAGTTTCGCCTCTTCTGCGGGAGTGTGAAAAATCCCTCCGCCTTCAGCCGCCTTCATCGGCCGCGCCGCCCCCCCCCCCCCGCTGAGCGGCCGGCAGCTTAAGATTCCGTTTCAAATTTTCCCCCGCTTTTGCGACGGGGGACGGGGGGTGGGCAGCGAAGGGAAAAGTTTTGAGTAGCCTGCCCCCCGGTTGGCGATTCTGAAGTGGGGACGGCGGGGCATAGGAGAGCGGCAAATTGCTTTGGGACTTCTGGGGATACTTTACCATCCCGTCTGTCTCGGCTTGGGGAAGATTCTCCCGAGCTATTTTTAAAGAATTGCCGGATTTTCTGGTTCGAGGCTGAGGGCGCACTTTTTGTTTGGTAATTCGGCACGCTGACAACTTAGGTAGGGCAGCCTTTTGCCTGTCCGTTCTTATGGATCTGTGAATTTTTATAGTCGCAGTTCTCATTTTCGATCTTTGTGAGATAAGAGTAGATGGGGGAGATAGGAGTAGATGGGTGAGATAGGAGTAGATTGGGTGACATAGGAGGAGATGGGTGAGATAGGAGTAGATGGGGGAGATAGGAGTACATTGGGTGAGATAGGAGTAGATGGGTGAGATAAGAGTAGATGGGTGGGATAGGAGTAGATGGGTGAGATAGGAGTAGACGGGTGAGATAGGAGTAGATGGGTGAGATAGGAGTAGATGGGTGAGATCTCCCATCTTAAAGCCCCGTCTCTGCAAAGCTCGCCACCCCGCCGCCTTCCCGCAGTCCGGCCGCAGTTCGCCTGCGGTGGCGGCGATAATCCCATCCGGCTGGTTGGGGAGCTGCCCGCCAGCCGCTTCAACAGCAGCTCCGTGTTCGCCGACTTCAACCCGGAGGGCGTCAGGTGAGCCTGAGTGGGAGGTGGGGTGGATAATCGATGCTGCAGTCTTATCTCCTCATATTCTAATCTCAGTTGTCTCACCCTCAACTCTTGGAGGCTTAACTCATCCATTTCCGTCTCATCTCACCTGCCAAAATTCAACTTTGTTCAGTCTTATTTCATCTCTAGTCTAATCTCACATGTATTTAGTCTAATCTGACCTGTATTTAGTCTAATCTCACCTGTCATTAGTCTAATCTCACCTGTCTTTAGTCTCATCTCTTATGTCTTTAGGTTAATCTAACCTGTATTTAGTCTAATCTAACCTGTATTTAGTCTAATCTAACCTGTATTTAGTCTAATCTAACCTGTATTTAGTCTAATCTAATCTGTATTTAGTCTAATCTAACCTGTCTTTAGTCTAATCTAACCTGTCTTTAGTCTAATCTAACCTGTATTTAGTCTAATCTAACCTGTATTTAGTCTAATCTAACCTGTATTTAGTCTAATCTAACCTGTATTTAGTCTAATCTAATCTGTATTTAGTCTAATCTAACCTGTCTTTAGTCTAATCTAACCTGTCTTTAGTCTCATCTCTCATGTCTTTAGTCTAATCTCACCTGTCTTTAGTCTAATCTCACCTGTCTTTAGTCTAATCTCACCTGTCTTTAGTCTAATCTTACCTGTCTTTAGTCTAATCTCACCTGTCTTTAGTCTAATCTCACATGTCTTTAGTCTAATCTTACCTGTCTTTAGTCTAATCTTACCTGTCTTTAGTCTAATCTCACCGATCTCACACCCGTCTCACTTCATTCGAATCCGCGCACAGGGTGACCAAGAGCCAAAGCGAGATGGGCTGGTGTCCCAGGAGTCCACTGAAGCAGAACCAGCTAACCGAGTGGGTCTCAGTGAGATTCTCGTCGGCCAGAATTTTCAATACCCTGCTTACGGAGCCGCGGCTGCACAGATCTGTGGAGATGGTGAGTCCAATTGTTAATCAGCAGCTTAGTTTGCTGTTTCGGTATTTTTCCGAGTCCTTGAGCGAAGCCCCTAAGAACCGAGCAGCTGTACGCAGCTCTCGCATGCACTTTTCAAAAATTATTGGTCAAAATTATTCTAGCTTGATTTACAAAAATTAATGACTCCCATGTCAGCTATCCCTGCATCCCAGCACCCCCCCCCAGCGAGTTCCTAATATATATTCTTTTTCCCGAAGACACAACGGCTGTCTCCTTACATGCTTTTTACACTGCTCAGCAGGTCAACTCGCTATCTAATTCCCAACTTAGTTATTCCCAAATCGATTTTGTCGAATCCTACCCAATAATCCCCAGAATGCATTTCAATGGGCAACTCCCAGACCGGCATCGGATTAGAGAGGAGTTCAGCTCACCGAGTGGGGTCATGTTTGTCCGACCTTTTGGCTTTCGCACACACACGGATGTCCCCAGGCAAATAGATAAGCCTCAGATAACTCCCATAAATCGAGTGAATAATAAAAAAAACTTTGTCAAGGCCAGTCGTAGCGGGGGGATTTTAGCCTGATAATCCTTGTTGGATTTGGAGCGGGCTCGCGCTGGTGAAAGGATTTGCAGGTAGAAGTTGGCCCAAAATCCCCACCGTGTGACCGAGCCTGTCACCGAGGGGCTGGGGGGGCGGTCGGCACTCAATTTGCAATCACCGAATTCTTATCTAGTTGCTAAGGGCGCGCGAACAGAAAGCCGGGCAGGCAGACTGCGGGGGGTCACTTGAAATTACGAGAGCTTGTCAAACACCGAAATGCTGTAAAATATAAAGCAGAGGGAGTGAGGGGAGATTTTTTGGCTGTAGCGGACAGAGACACCGAAGCATCCTCGTTTACTCAACCCGGTCACAGCCAGCCAGCTGCCCTCTCCGCGCCCGTCCAGTTTCTGTGCCGTCTTTCAGCCTTTCAGCTTCCCTTTGACCAATTTGCTTTGCGTCACACCGGCTGAGACAGCAGCTGTCACCCGCTGCCTCGCTGCTGACGTCAGGCTAAGGACGCCTCGCCTTGCTTATTAAAGCTACAAAGAAAAGGGGACTAAGAAGAGAGTTGCTAGGGTGGCAACCAGGCTAAATAATGGAGTGGCCGGGGAGTCCCCTGAGCTTCCTAAAATTAAGACCTGGATTTTGGGAAGATAAAAAAAGCAAACTGGGAAGTAGCAACAACAGTAATATAAATACACGCTATGTAGCATTCAGTGCTGCATGAAGAATCGTTAAAAAACGATGTATAAGTCGATAGATAGATAGATAGATAGATAGATAGATAGATAGATAGATAGATAGATAGATGGATAGATAGATAGATAGATAGATAGATAGATAGATAGATAGATAGATAGATAGATAGATAGATAGATAGATAGATGGATAGATAGATAGATAGATAGATAGATAGATAGATAGATAGATAGATAGATAGATAGATAGATAGATAGATAGATAGATAGATAGATAGATAGATAGATAGATAGATAGATAGATAGATAGATAGATAGATAGATAGATAGATAGATAGATAGATAGATAGATAGATAGATAGATAGATAGATAGATAGATAGATAGATAGATAGATAGATAGATAGATAGATATAAATAGATAGATGTGGCGCATTGTGTCCCAAGCGTAGCGATAGCCGGAGCGCAGACAGGCAGACAAGACGGCTCCAGTCCCTGTCGCAGCCCCCAAATCCCCATTGAATCTGGCGGCTATGCGGACACACGGGTCATCCCACGGCACACGGTTGCATTTCATCTTTGAAGTCATATAATTTTAATTTGCAGGCAGGGAATCAGGCATTGGTCAGGCTGGCCTCGGAGATTGCTCAGAGATAAAGGGCACGTGTTTGAGCCAGCCTCAGCGTGGCTTCTGAGCACTCGCTCAATTATTCACTAATCAGGTCTGCCGTGACGGCTAGGGCTCAGGAATCAACTGTTAATACAATGGCAGTTGTAACGTTTTTAAGCAGTTTTTTAAGCAGTTAAGCTTGCAGATCAAGTATCGATTTGCTTTTAGAGGGATGTTTGCAAGAAATGTTGAAAATTTAGGTGGGGAGCATTTTTCGTGAAAAATTCATCTTTTTAGATGCTTCTTTTATCCTATTGTAGGCTTAAAACAGCCCACCAAACAAAAAGTTTATAGCTATGGACTAGCAAATCGGCCCCTAAGAATTTTACCCGAACTGCCCAGGTGTTGGGAGACACCAGCTGCGAGAATTGTTTACGATTGGAAAAAAAGGATTCCCGCCTCGGCAAAAGACTTAGAGGTCTTTGTCATTTGGGACGAATGTGCTTTTTTTATCGCCTTGGTTAGAAATCTGTGGAATGCAAGAAATTCACACCAGCGCGGACAAAGACTTGGGCGCCTTTACATCCGCATTGTTTACAACTTCAAGCTTGCGGCCTTCCGTGGGAAATCTACTATCCATCAAAATCAGACTGAAAATCTTCCCTCGTCGAGTAGACAAGCGTTAGTCTTTGTGCCAGTGTAATGTTCAGTTTTGAATCCTGTGTATAACCCAACCTTGCAGGGCGAGTTCACCAAGCAGATGGTGCTCCAGTACAAGCGGTCGGATTCTGAGCCCTACAGAAACTACAGCCTCATCACGTACCAAGACGGCAGCTGGCGATCAACTTCGGTGAGTTTTCTTACTCATCGCTGCTACAGATCTCATCATACTCATCAAAAATTAAATATTTTACCTGAAACCCAGAATCTATAAAACGTCTGAGCTACATCAACAAATTGGTTATCTGGTAGCTTATCAACATGATTCCAGGGCATGTCGACACTTGAATGCCTTCCTCTCTCAAACATCTGTCTTCTTTTGTCAAGCAAGAGAAAAAAAAGAAAAATAGTTTTTTTTTCAGCATGCAAAGCAATAAATAAAATTTGACAACTTAGGAAAGAAATGCGTATATTGGCAGCCCCCATAGCTATGGATGTAGATCCATATCTGATCCGGGAAGTTTTACCGCACAGGGCATCCTAGGCAGACAGCCATCAATAAATATTGGGGGGGGCGCTGCCTCCACTTCAGACCAAGAAGGCAAAGCGGAGGCCCCAAGAACTCAGATCCCGTCTTTGCAACTGACTGCTTGGCAAGCGCATGATTGGAGGCCAGCTCATGTGGGATTTTTGGCCTGGCATTATATCCCTACTTATCTGGCTTTATTGTGACGTAATCGAAGTTTTTTTTCATATACTGTCTAAAATCTCTCCGAGTAGGAGGTGTGGGGACCGGGGGGGGGGGAAATCTCCCAGCGCTGCGTTTCGTTACATTCCGATCTTCCTGCTTGCCTTCCCGGCCTAGCTGCAGCTATCGGCGGCTGCCGCGGGGCGCCAGGAGTTGGCGACTGCAGTTGCCGCGGCGTAGTCTGTCCTCCAGCTCCTCCGCCCTGAGCTCCGGTTTGGGGAAGATCGTAAAAACTCACCACCGGTCTCCGTGGGGAATGGGGGGGCGGGCTATAGCTGGGGAAAATTTCCTAGTTTTTTTATAATTTTTTTATTCTGCGTCTCCCCTCGGGCCATGGAATGGTCGTAAAATTGTTCTGTAGAGCACTGCAAAATGGTTGCGCAGCTTTCATGTCTGGCGGGCTGAAAAGCGCTCTTTTATTGGCAAATAACTGGAGCAAGCACTTGAGAAGAAAATTTGCGGAGCTGGCAGTGAACTTTCAGATGGTTGGTTCCGCAGCTTTTCTAGTAGCTATAAGCTTGGGGTCTTTTGTGGGCCAGTTAATAAAATATGCTCGTACTTGCGTACCTCAGTCTGGATAAAAAACTTATAGGGTTTATTCTTTGATAGATGACTCCAAAATGACCGAAACTATGGCTTTAGAGTCATTAAGTCAGTCCAGGACACGCTCAGTGAGTCGTCCAGAACCCATCTAGTGAGTCCAGGACGCATCCAGTGGGTCAAGGACACATCCAGTGAGTCCAGGATACATTCAGTGAGTCCAGGATACATTCAGTGAGTCCAGGACACATTCAGTGGGTCCAGGACACGTTCAGTGAGTCATAAAACAATCAGTGAACAGCATCAGGTGAACCATCTAGGGATGTCAGTTATCTTTCAGTCAATCTATAGACCTGAAGTGAAGTGACCTCAACTGACCTTCATTCCACAACTCCCCAGCTAATCAAGGGCAACTCGGACCTCAAGGACAAGCGCAACTACGTCCGGCTCCGGCCGCCCCTCATCGCCGAGCGGGTCCGCATCTACCCGGTGAACCCGGACCCGACGGAGATGAGCGTCTGCCTGAAGTTCGAGCTGTTCGGCTGCCCGACCTATCAGGGCGTCCTGACCTACTCGGCCCCGATCGGCCACGGCGAGTTCTCCGACAAATTCTACGACGGCAAAGTCGGTCCGGACGGCCGCATGTCTGGCGGCCTCGGCCAGCTGACGGACTACATCAGCGCCGAGTCGGCCGGCGAAGAGGACGACAACCCGCTGTTCGTCGGCTGGGACGCCCGACGCCTGACGGCCGGACGTTTCGTCGACTTGGAATTCGAGTTCGACCAGGTGCGCCTGTTCGACAAGCTCACCATCGATGTCAGCAACGACTTTGTCGGCCGGGACGCCCGACTGTTCAGCCTGGTGAACGTCAGCTTCAGCGTTGGCGGCCGGCACTTCAACAAGTGGCTGTCAACCCGGATGCGACCGAGCCAGGACGCCAGTCCGGTGCAGCGCGTCCAGGTGATGCTGCAGAAACACGTCGGCCGGTTCGTGCGGCTGCGGCTTCACTTTGACGCCGACAGCAACTGGATGCTGCTGTCCGAGGTGCACTTCGAGTCCAGTGAGTGGCGCGCCAGTAAAAACTCATGCGGTCATCATTTTAATAAGCATCCAACATCACAACCGTCTCAATGCACGCCTGTCAGAAAGGTTTCTTAGAATCAGTCGGCTCAGTTTTCCGCAACCCCGCTAAGCAAGCTTAACTTGTTGATTTTCCTGAGATAGGAGAAAGGAAGAGAAAGGAATAAGGCTTTATCCCGGCCACATTAGACAGGGAAAGTGGAGATTCGGCAGTCGATATTTGGGCGAAAAGGAATTCATCAATCTGGCAGTTCCTTCCCGCGGGGCAATAAATTATTCGGCTCTTTTGTGTGACGAATTTGCTTCTGCGCTGCTCCGATTTCAAGCGAGAAAGACAGGCCTAGCTGGCTGAGACCGGCCTGCAAGCGGCTTGAATTTCGCCGAATCGAAGACCCTCGCCCCAGACTGGATTTCCCAGCCCCGAGGGCGAGGCGACGTCGATCTTCGATTGCGCTAATCCAGCCTCCCCTAAAAGCTGTCCATTAAAGCCGTTTTTATCCTTTGATAGCCGGAAACTTTTGTTCAAATCCTCGGCAAAGCGTGGCTATCTCGGCATCGGGTATCGAGGCCTAGGGATTAAAAATTATCCCCTCCCCCAGTGTGACAGGAAGGAATTCCCATCCGAGTGCAAACAATGCGAATTCCGAACACGGCCGCATTCGTGTCTAATCTGGCTTATCTGCTTCTTTGTCGCCAACTTTTCTCTCTCTAATCCCAGTTGCGCGGGATAAAAGGTAGTCAAAAATATACATTTTCTTTTGGCGCGGTTTCTTATCAAAGAAGATCAACTTCTTGCTTTCTTGGCCAGTATTGGCTTCGGGCCAGCTTCATTTTGCCCAGCTGCGTTGCTGCGCAGTTTCTCAGTCACAAATGAAGCTCGCGGCTTGGCAGTCCGGTCACGATCTGGCGGCAAGGTCGGGGACATTCGAGTGAGAACCGCTCGAGAATATAAAGAAAGGCCTTTAAAAAGCCTTGGTCTAGGGGGGGTCTGGAAACCTGACGCTGCATCTGAGACGAAAATTTGAGCGAAAAGTTCGCACTAAAAGATGGCAAAATTATTACTTAAGGCTGAATTCTGTCTAAGTTCAAATAATTTAAGCAAAACTCTAAAGCTTTTGATTTGACTTGACTTTTTGTAGAAAATATGAGCTAGTATTCTATGGATGCGGTGGGGCCATTTAGTTTAGAACCAGCCAGGCTGGTTCAATAAAAGTTCAGAAAAAAATCGCTAAAAGCCTGAACGGAGTCTAGAAAGTGGGTCGCATGGAAACTGTTGGCTAGGGGGTGCCAGCCAGACCCCTGCCCGAGCTGACGATGCCTGGGTTTCAGTTGCAAACAGAACTACCAGACGCTGCTTTTTTTGTGACGCGCAAGCCTGGGTTTCCTGCGTCTGGCCTGCGTCACTGCTTCATCTCACTGAGGCTTTCCCACATTTCTTGACTTTCTATCGAATTGGTTCAAGTGCGCCCAGACTCGACAAATAAACACTAACAGTCTGATTTGGCTGGAACAGTCCTGGGGCTTGTCAGAAAGCAACCTTGATGAGGTCAACGATTGATTCTTTCACCTGAGAACTCATCCTGGCAACATCCTCACCGAGTTTCATCCGGGACACACATCGGCTAAACCCGACACTCTCCGTGACCCTCCAAAATATTTTTTGTTTCATCAGAAATGAAATGAAATAAGAAGCTACGCGAAATTAGATTGAGGTTGGCAGGGCGTTTGAAGAGGCTGGACCTGCCCGGGGGCGGGGGCGACTTGGGATTTTCATTATTTCTTTCTGCATCCCCAGTTCGTTTCAGCATCGGTTCACCGACCACCTGACCTCGGCGGGCCGCCTCCACTCCACCTGTGGAGCACAGTGAGGGGATAGGGCAAAAATCAATTCTTCTATACCGCAGAAGAGAGCTGACTCACAATCGACTAGGAGAAGCTGGTTTTATTCCGAGCAGAAAGCTGCCCCGCCTCTTGTTCCCAGCTCTGAACCCGGGCGGGAAGCCGTCATTATTATTATTATTATTATTTATTCAATCTTTTCCGTCCGCTCTTTCCTTCTTTTATGGGGTTCTTCTGGCAGGGCAGGGCGAACAAATGGGCCGTGAAATTCGAGCCAGTGGCTTTCTGTGCACGCTGAGAGATCCCGGCTGGCTTCTTTCTATTAAAGAGTCTGGGAAAACACAATTTAACGACGAGCCAATCGCAACCTGCTTTCACCAGTTGTTCCCCTAGCGTTGTCCCCTGCCCGCCCCCCACTTTCTCAATATTCTTTCGGTATGCACCGGGCGTCCCCCCAGCACTCGGCAAGTCTCCCAAATCTTCCCTATCCATCGCTCCGTCTCGGGGTGTCCCTCTTCTGTAATCTTGCGCAAGTCTATCAAGACAAAACGCTGCGGCCTGGCCGTTGATTTCGCATAAACAAATCGGAGGGTCAGCGGGCTGGTCACGTTGATGCGTCACCGCATAAATGACCCCCCGGCTGGTTCACTCTCTGACATTTGCTGACTTCTCTCTCTTTACACTCACCGTTTCTTGGATAAACTGAAGGAGGATTAACACACAGGAAAATCTAATGAGTCAGCGACTTTGTAATCGTAGGGCTCTTCGAAGCTTTTCAACAGTTCCTATAGAAAGTCCACTTGACTTCAAGAATAGCCAATTTAGACAAGATCGTGTCCACTTCACTAATCTTTGTCGCAGTCATCATTCAGACCAATTTTCGCCAGTTTAAGAATTCAATTTGCGCTGAATTGACGCACATCTGCTGGCCCAGTCAACAGTCAGTCATAAATTGTGCTTTCAAACATGCGCGGCGCTCTTTGAAGTGTCACAATAGCAAGCCGGCCGCCCGGAAGTTGTTCCCTTCCAACTTGCGCCGCCTGGCAGGCATTGTGAGACGGGCCGGTGCACTGGAAACCCAGCCCCCCACCCCACTCCGCCCTGGCCCCGTTTTCACTTCACACTTCAACCCGAGCGAGCGCCAGGCTCTCAGCCCCGTGACCTCGGCAAGGCACCCAATCTCCCAGCAATTTCGCACTTCCAGCAAATTTCTCATCTCCCTGTCAGGACAGTCAGCTTGGTCCAACGCGACAAGCAGCTCAAAGTGATGGCGAGGGCGAGAGTCTGCGCCCACACGCAGAGCTGCCTGTTGGTGGCCGAGTGGCACTCTGTCAACCCGCTCCCGACCCACCTCCCCCAGCCCGATCCGCGGGATTATTCGGATGAATATCGCTTCGGATCGAAGCGGCTAAAGAAGGGAGGCAGCGGGACGATGGGGGATGGGCCGGCGAGAGATGAAGCACGCAGATTTTTTATCGTCCGGACATGCCCGAGGGCGAGAGTTCGAGGAGATGGATGAATTGCCGTTGGAATCGAGTCCCACACTTTAGGCCAGTTTTCCACGGGTACTCTGCCTGCCCCTGTCCTTTTCCATTTAAATTTATGAGGCCCGCTGCGATATTTCGGGAATTGTTTGCAGGTTGCACGCGAGTTTCAATTAATTTTTGAGAGTGGGGCCGAGCAGTGGAGCAGCTGCCTGCCGCGGCTCCGACTTCAATAGAGACCCACGCGGATGGGGAGCACAGGTGCGAGCCAGATTTGCGCGTCCATATCCTCGAAGTCGGGGAATTCTAGCATTTAGGCTGTGATGATGGGATGAGCCAGGAGCTTAAGTTTCATAAGTTTTTGAATGGGAAATAAATCGAACCAGTTCAACCAGCAGCTGGTAATTTTCCCAAATAATCCTCTTCAGCTTCCACTTATCCCCTCCATCGCCATCCATAAGCCGGTGTTTATCGAGAGAGAACTCTGAAGGGGCTGGCTGGGCAGGCGATTATCTGAGAGGCTTGAACGAGTCACCCACTTGCGCAGATTGAATGTCTGCTTAAATCTTTCAATAGAATAGTTGAAATATGTGGCCGTTTGAAATCCCCCCCCCACTAGTGCGGCTTCAGGCACCTCCGCAGCGTTGAATAGGAAAGCGGCGAACGCGCTGGCAATGAGTCAGCCGGTGCCACTCGGTGCCATTGGATCGCCTTTATTATGATTATATTGTTACTATTATTGCTTTCCATAATAAACCATGCCAAGCATTCATGCCAAAAAGTCCCAGTTTTCAGCCTGCACAGGGGATCATTGAAGCTACAGAGAGCCACAGAGAGAGAGGGAGAGCAGGCAGGATCACGTACCGGGCTGTCTGTCTGTCTGAGTGGCCCAGTTTGTTAAAATAAGCGCAGAAAGGGCGGGGACAGAAGAAGGAGCGGCGTGCCGCCATGCGTTTGTTGTAACTTGGCAAAGTCAACAAAAAAGCAGCCGAATTGCTTGGGAATGAATGCCCTGCCCTATTCATGAATAATCATTTGTCACAGTCTGTACATCACCCTGTCAATGGAGGACGGAACAAAGTGCAAGTCCTTGCCCTCAACACCAAGCAATTGATTAAATCAGGGAGTAGTTCAAGTCCATTGCGTGTGCATCTTTGATTGGAAGCCTGTTCCCAGTTTGACCCCGACTGTCGAGCTGGTTGCATGACCCCCTGACCCGTAAATACCCGACAAAATCAAGTAGATTTTGTTTTCAATTTATTTAGTTGGTTTTACAGATGATGCAAATGTTGCCAGCCGTTTCTGCGCCTGTCAGATGGTGACAACTTCAATTAACTTTTTTGTCATCTCCGGCATCCGCCAGCCGTCGCAAGCACAAAAAATTAATTTTGCCCGAAGCGAATTTCTGGCAAAGAGTCACGTTGTGACAAAAAATAGAAGTCAGCTGGGAGGCTGGTGGGTGGCAGCGGCGTCAGCCACCTGAATAGCCAGCCGGATCCAAAGCGGGTCGCCGCCATCGGCTAATTAACTCCGCAGGGCGGCCCACTTTCACCGCTCCATGCCTGGCAGTTTTAAGTTGCGCCTGCTGCGCAGATGCGCGAATTGCTGGCTGCATCAATGCGGATTCCTGGCGCTGCCCCCCCCCCGAACCCCGCACTCCGAACTCTCGGATACAATTCGAGCAATTAACTGGCTCTGAATTTAATGCTTTCCTGCCGCTTTCCCAACTGCTTTTTCTCCCCTTTCTTCTTGCTTTATCAATTTAACATGTCATCCAGATTCTTCAGAACCATGATTCCCCCCGCCTGCCATACCGCGCAGACATCGTCATGGTGCCGCCACCGCCGGAGTCAGTGGAGCAGCAGCCGACTCCGGCGCCGCCAAACCGACCGCCAGCGCCGCCGTCCGCTGATGGCGACGGGGCAGCGATAGCCGGCGGCAGCGACCTTCGATGGCTGAGGACGCCGGACCCGCCGGCGGCTACTGGATGGGGCGGCGAGGTCTCCAGAGAGCACGTCGAACTGCGCGCTGGCGTCCCCAACGGCGGCGGCAGCGGCGGCGACGGCGACGGCGGCCAGCCTCAGGCGCGGGACAACGAGCTCACGTACATCGTCATCATCGTTTCAAGCCTCGTCGGCGCCCTGCTGCTGATGCTGACGGTCGGCCTGCTCTGCCTGCGGCGCTGGCGGCTGCTGCGAAGGAAAGCCGTGGACGGAGGCAGCTGTGGCGGCGGCGGGCGCGGCATCTCCTTGCAGACGCACCTGAAGGGCCCGCAGGCGACGCCAGATTCACCTGGACTTCGCCAGCGGCCGGCCGGCCGTTCTAGGCGCCGGGGCCTTCGTCGGCGTCAACGGCGGAGCTGTCGGCAGCGGCGTCGGCGGCATCGGCGGAGGCGGTGGCAGCGTCGGCGGCGGCAGCAAGAGCCTCGGCGTGTACAACAGCCTGCCGGAGTCGGACGAAGACGACTCCGATGACAGCCTGGCCGACTCGGTGCGACTTGTCGGCGGCGGCGGCGGAGTCGGCGGCGGCCCGTCAGACGAGCCGCTCATCGGTGGCGGCGCTTCCGGGGCGCGCGAGTACGCGAGCGCCACGCTCAGCCTGCTGTACAGCCCGAAGGCGCGCTACTCAGCCTCGGCGGCGGCCGCGTCGCCCTACAGCCGGACCCGGATCACCACCAACCCGCTGGCCGAGCTCACCCCGATGGCGCGGGCGCGCCTGTCGCAGCAGCAGCAGCAGCAGCAGCAGTTGTTGAACTTCTCGCCGCAGCGCGGCTATCCCAGCCCGGCGCCGCCGACTGCGGGCCTCCTGGTGGGCCTGCCGATGGCCACCCCGCCTCCAGTGCCGCGCTTCCCGTCCGACCTCAACATCCAGGGTGAGCAGCTGGGTGGGGAGGGGAGAAGGGCTCTAGAAATATGATTAAATTGACTATGAAAATTTGATAAAATTTACAGCATTAGGATATTATCAATGGTGGGAATTCAGCTAAAGAAGACACTTCTCCTGATGAATGTTCAAGTGTTTAGCTTGGCCATCCGTTTATTTGCATTCGTAATGGCCGATTTCAAAATCGCCCACACAGCCTTACAATAATCAATAAAACTATAGGAAGAAAGTTGAAAGGGTTTTATCTGGGTACCTAAAGTCGCGGAGAGAGGAACAGTCGAGGTACGATTGGGAAGATTGCGCAATCGCTGCTGGGTTTATTCTATGCAGAATATCGATTAGAATCTCTGTTTAACACACAGAGAGCAGAGCAAGAGATAAAGCGCGCCCAAACACACCGAGCCTAAACGGCGTTTTCACACGCAAACACTTGCGTAACCGGGCTGCGCCGATTGCGTGAAACCCGACCCTGGCGCAGGCGGGCTGCCTTTGTCGCTTCGCTCACTATCTGCTGGGCTCTCGCTGGCCTAGTGGGTCCCCCGGAAACCAAGGGGAACATTTATTTCAGTGGAATCGTGTAAATAGCTTTTTAAACAGTTCTTGTCTCTCTTGGCTTTGGACGCATATAATGGTTAAGCATTCTGTCATAGTGAAAGGTCATTCAAAATAGTGTTTAATTCAGACGCGGGCTGGTTGCGCAACTCGTGGCCAAAAGGTCCGCCAAGATCTGAACTGAATCTATTGTAAATGGCGGCTTTTGTGCCCAACACAATTTAATTGGTGAATGGAAAAAATCTACATATTCCTTAAGCAAAACAATTGTCAGATCGCTATCTCTAAATGGGGTTTTCTATTCAAAGGGCTGACCGATGTCCAAGAGATGTCACGGGGCTAAACATTAAGAACAATAGAAATAAAATTGCCTCTGCACTGGCCTTTTAGCCTTTTAGTCTAATTGTTCCTCTCGAGAGAATTAATTTAATTGCGATCAGGTTTCTTTGTGTGAATAGTTTATCTAGGTAGCTCGTAGTCAAACATAGTGCATTGTTTACGGCGTTTAGGGTGCCTAAAAAACTGTCCATTCTAAAGCACTGATATTACGTAATCCCCTGTGTAGATTCTCGAGCCTAGAAAGTCTATCAATAGCATTAAAAATTGGTAGGGCTGGCATGATGTACATTGGTAGCCTACCTTGGAAAATCTATAAATAGCAACAAATACGGGTAGGCTGATACGATGTACATTGGCGGCGAACATTTAACAATCTATAAATAGCATCAACTATCACCACTCCTCAGGCTGCTCGGGCAACACGGTGTACGCCTGCCCGGCTCACCTGCAGTCGGCGGACCCGGGCGGCCAGGACGAGCTGGCAGGCCTGGAGGTTCCGGCGGCTTCCATCAGCCTGAAGGAGCGCCTCGGAGGCGGCCAATTCGGCGAGGTTCGCCTGGCCGAATGGCGACCGCCAGGCTCGCCGGAATCGGCGCCGCCAATGCTGGTGGCGGTGAAGACGCTCCGACGCGACGCCGGGTCGCAGGCGAGGCAAGATTTCCGCCGGGAAATCCGCCTTCTGACCAGGCTGAGCGACCCCAACGTGGTCAGCGTGCTGGGCGTCGTTACCAGAGACCCCAAGGCGCCGCAGTGCATCCTGGTGGAGTACATGCGCCACGGCGACCTACACCAGCTGCTGCGGCACAAGGTGCCTCCGGCCACGGTCGAGGAGCCTGGACTGTCCTACGGATGCCTCATCTACCTGGCTGGCCAGGTGGCCAGCGGCATGAAGTACCTGGAGGCGATGCAGGTCACCCATCGGGATCTGGCGTGCAGGAACTGCCTGCTCGGCGATGGCTTCCAGGTAAATTTCATTGTTTAATTGATTGATTGATTGATCCCAAGGGGCAAAAAAATAAGATAATTCTGAAACTTAGGGATAATTGCGAAGTTTGTGGATATTTGTGAATCCTGGGATAATTTTGAATCCTGGGGATAATTGTGAATTCTGGGGATAATTTTGAAACCTAGGGATAACTTTGAAACCTAAGGATAATTATGAAACTTAGGGATAATTGTGAATTCTGGGGATAATTGTGAAACCTGGGGATAATTTTGAATCCTGGGTATAATTTTGAATCCTGTGGATAATTTTGAAACCTAGGGATAATTTTGAAACCTAGGGATAATTTTGAAACCTAGGGATTATTTTGAAACCTAGGGATAATTTTGAATCCTGGGGATAATTTTGAATCCTGGGGATAATTGTGAAACCTGGGAATAATTGTGAAACCTGCGGATAATTGTGAATCCTGGGGATAATTGTGAAACCTGAGGAAAATTGTGAAGCTTAGGGATTATCTGAGGCTTGATACGCAACCTGCAGGTGAAAATCTGCGACTTCGGCATGTCCCGCCCGATCTACTCCTCGGATTACTGCCGCGTTGACGGCGGCCGCGGCGCCGCCCTGCCGATTCGCTGGATGTCCTGGGAGGCCGTCCTGCAGGGCCGCTTCTCCAGCCGCAGCGACGTCTGGAGCTTCGCCGTGACGCTCTGGGAGATGCTGACGTTCTGCCGGGAGCAGCCGTTCGCCAAGCTCACCGACGAGCAGGTGGTGACGAACTGCCAGCACATCTGGCTGTGCGACGGGCTCGCCCAGGCGCTGCCCTGCCCGCCAGGCTGCCAGCGCGAGCTGTACGACCTGATGTGCGAGTGCTGGCAGCGGGACGAGGCCTGCCGGCCGGCGTTCAGGGAGATTCACCTGTTCCTGCAGCGCAAGAACATCGGCTTCTCGCCCGGGGACGACCTGCTGCTTCGCCAGCTAGCCTGAGACCCGCCCTAGAGCAAGAAGCATTAAAAAAACACGCTTCAATACTCACATCAGGCTACTGTCAGTAGCAAGCAAAGTTTATCAATGCAATGCAGCGATTAAACGGAGAGATTTTTCCTACATTAAATTAGTCGCCGTGTCCGACAGTCGTGCAATATAATTGGCAGTTTATCAAGCACCCGTATCGCCGATTGCTTCAATCGGACACTTTGATCGCGCTGCCTCTAGGAGCAGCTTAAAATTCCGATTAAGATGCCAAAAAAATTGTTCCCATTTTAAATGCACCCCACCAGAAATTTGCGATCCCCCCAATTCTCATTTACGCTGCACGGCTTAAATATTGTGATTGAAAATCTGCTTCACGTAGCCCATCGTTTCTGCTTGTCTTCTTGTGTTTCTCTTCGGCCCGCCCAGCGTGCGAGCTGCACAATGCATTTACACTCTCCACATCAGCCTAGCAGTAGCGGAGACAAAGACACCAACTAAGACAAAGACTATATAGAATACACAGTCGAGATTCGCTCTGTTAGCAAACAAAGACTATCCTAAATTGTCGTGTTGTATTGTCAATAGTCAATAATATTCGCTTGGTTGATTGTCTGTAAAAGTACATGCACTTTCCCTCAGCGCTCCTTCACCGTCTGAAATAGTGCCAGAATGAATTAGCTTTGTTTAAATATTCATATTTTCTTTTCCGGCACCCAGCAAATTCCCACTTTATTCTTGCACAGCATAGCACTACTATCAATAAGCAAGCTGTTCAGTAGTATCAATGCTAAAAAATTTGTGTACATAAAATCTGCTTCAGCGATAACAGAAATATAAAATTTGGCATGCGATGCAGAGAGTTGCAGTTGCTAAACGATTTCACTTTTAAATATTCGTTGGTTGGATGGACTCTTATTTGTGCAATTAGAAAAGGTGACTTTCATTAATATAATGTTTGAATGACATTAATATTATGAACTTCATTAATATAATGTTTGAGTGCTGATTAAAGTTATAATTATACAGAATTCTTAAGTTATTCTTAGATTAGATGGAAACGTATGTAAAAAATCGACAGATACATAGATAGATCGACAGAAAGATAAATATACAGATAGATAAATAGATAGATAGATAGATACAACAACAACAACAACAAAGTACGCTGTCAAGATGTTGAAAGCAGCGTCTATCAACGTCTATCTAGCAGCGTCAGATAGATAGATAGATAGACAGATAAATAGATAGATAGATAGATAGATAGATAGATAGATAGATAGATAGATAGATAGATAGAAAGATAGATAGAAAGATAGATAGATAGATAGATAGAGAGATGGATAGATAGATAGATAGATAGATAGATGGATAGATAGATAGATAGATAGATAGATAGATGGATAGATAGATAGATAGATAGATAGATAGATAGATAGATAGATAGAGAGATGGATAGATAGATAGATAGAGAGATGGATAGATAGATAGATAGAGAGATGGATAGATAGATAGATAGATAGATAGATAGATAGATAGATAGATAGATAGATAGATAGAAAGATAGATAGATAAATAGATAGATAGATTGATTGATTGATTGATAGACAAGCCCAAAAACTTGATAAAAACAGATAAATTGATGCGAATACAAGGCACCAGGTAGATTTTAGCAGTTTATTCTTTTAGGTTGTGGTAGTGAACAGTTATTCCACAATTTAAACGCATTTATATTTCACACTAGCTTAAAGGAACTATTCATAGAAAAGTAAAAATGTCAATTACCTCGTATAATAAAGTTGAATAAATGGCCACAAACGGAATGCTTTGATGAAATTTGATTTCTCGTGGCAACCGGCTCACAAAAGAATGTACTTTTAGTCATGGTGACGGAATGGAAAGTACACAACCTAAAATGTCGCAGAAGAGAGCCGTATAAAGCAATAAATATAAATACATGATTATCAATTATCCGACACAAATATATGAGCAAAAACCAATCATGCTACTAATAAAAGTAGCAGCATTAGGGAAACAAGTAAAGTTTGCTGGTCAGCCGGGAATCAGTAAAAGGTAGCGGCCTAAGTTAGTCAAGTGGAATGCAAGTTTTAGAAAAAAACTTTACACAGTTAAGTAAAAGACCAGTAAAAGCAAATATTAAATATCTCCCGCTTAATCTTCATATAAAATCATGCAAAAGGACACAAGTATGAAGAAGACATGCGATAGTTAATAAAAGAATTCTTACGTGGGTCAACTGACAGGTTTGATGCATTGAATATGGGTCAGTTGACCTACTTAATTAAATGACAATGGGTCAGCTGACCTACTTGCTCAAAATAATGGGTCAGCTGACCTACTTATCTAACTGATAATGATTCAGCTGACCTACTTATCTAACTGATAATGATTCAGCTGACCTACTTATTTAACTGATAATGGGTCAAATGACCTACTTACTCTACTAAAAATGGGTCAAATGACCTACTTTTTTAATTGATAATGGGTCAGTTGACCTACTCACTTATAACAATGGGTCAGCTGACCTACTTAATCATCTAGCAATTGGTTAGCCGACCTAATTATTCAACAAACAATAATAGGTCAGCTGACCTTAATTACTCAACAAATAATAGGTCAGCTGACCCACTTACTCATGTACTAATGGATCAGCCGACCCCGACCCCACCTTCCAGAATATCCGCATTGCTCAGGCCTTCTTGGCAGCCGCGGCGGCAGCCCTAGAAGAGGCCCGGCCGGAACAGAAGCCGGCCAGCAGCAGCAGCAGGACGAGGCTGACGGCCAGCCCGATGAAGTAGGCCCTGGCGGGGGATTCGTTAATCTGCACAGCGAGCTCGCCGACGCTCTCAGGCCTGAGGACGCCCGCGGCCGCTTTGATGAGGCGCAGACGCTGATCGAGGGCCAGCGCGCACTCGCTGCCGATCAGCTTCCTGGTGGCCAGGTCCCTGAAGGCGGCCACGGTGCAACGCATCTGCCGGCCACCGCCCAGCGGCACGTTCGGGCACAGGTGGGCGATCTCTGAGTTGCAGGCCCGGTACAGCAGCGGGTCGACATGAATGTCCGCGTCCGTCTCATGTAGCAGGCGCTGAACCTCGCTGCTGCACTCCTGTGACCTGATTTGACCCCGGACCAGCAGCCGCTTCAGGCACTCCGTCACTTGGAACAGGCTGCTGCCGCCGTCCTGCACGCTCTCCAGCTCCGCGTGGCAGTGCGACTCCGCTACCTGCCGGCGGGTCAGGGTTGCGGGTCAAGTTCTGATGGCGGGTCAGGCTTTGATGGCGGGTCAGGCTCTGATTGCGGGTCAGGTTTGTGGGTCAGGCTTTGATGGCGGGTCACGCTTGTGGGTCAGGATTTGATGGCGTGTCAGGCTTTGATGGCGGGTCACGCTTGTGGGTCAGGATTTGATGGCGGGTCAGGATTTGATGGCGGGTCGGGCTTTGATGGCGGGTCAGGATTTGATTGCGGGTCAGGATTTGATGGCGGGTCACGCTTGTGGGTCAGGATTTGATGGCGTGTCAGGCTTTGATGGCAGGGTCACGCTTGATGGGGTCAGGATTTGATGGCGTGTCAGGCTTTGATGGCGGGTCACGCTTGTGGGTCAGGATTTGATGGCGTGTCAGGCTTTGATGGCGGGTCAGGTTTGTGGGTCAGGCTTTGATGGCGGGTCACGCTTGTGGGTCAGGATTTGATGGCGGGTCGGGCTTTGATGGCGGGTCAGGCTTTGATGGCGGGTCAGGCTCGTGGGTCAGTCTTTGATGGCGGGCCAGGCTCGTGGGTCAGGCTTTGATGGCGAGTCAGGCTTGTGGGTCAGGCTCTGATTTCGCGTCAGTTTTGTGGGTCAGCGATATTTTGTCAACATTATGGGTCAATAGAGGTGGGTCAGGCCTTAAGATTGCAGGCCAAGGCGCTGAGTACAGACCTGCCTACAAGCGGCCGCTAGCCTGGGGTCCAGCCTGTAGTTGAGGTTGAACTCCAGCGCCAGGCTGCGCAAGTAGTTGCGGCACTCTCCGCGCAGGGGCGTCGCCTTGGCCGGCGGCCTCGGTTGGGCAGCTTGGGCCGCCTTGTCGGCGTCGGCCTCCGAGACGACCAGGTCGCGCAGGCAGCGGGTGACGGCTCCCTGGTTGCTGGGGTCCGGGGCGGCGGCGTCCCGCCTGTCTGCTGCCTTCTTTTCATTTGAGCAGTGCCTGCGGGAGGGGTAGGGCGCCACTCTAGCACACCTGAAGCGCCACTCTATAGCACACCTAAAGCGCAACTCTAGCACACCTGAAGCGCCACTCTAGCACACCTGAAGCGCCACTCTATGGCACACCTGAAGCGCCACTCTAGCACACCTGAAGCGCCACTCTAGCACACCTGAAGCGCCACTCTAGCACACCTGAGGCGCCACTCTAGCACACCTGAAGCGCCACTCTATAGCGCACCTGAAGCGCCACTCTATAGCACACCTGAAGCGCCACTCTAGCACACCTGAGGCGCCACTCTAGCACACCTGAAGCGCCACTCTATAGCGCACCTGAAGCGCCACTCTATAGCACACCTGAAGCGCCACTCTATAGCACACCTGAAGCGTCACTCTATAGCACACCTAAAGCGCAACTCTAGCACACCTGAAGCGCCACTCTAGCACACCTGAAGCGCCACTCTATGGCACACCTGAAGCGCCACTCTAGCACACCTGAAGCGCCACTCTAGCACACCTGAAGCGCCACTCTAGCACACCTGAAGCGCCACTCTAGCACACCTGAAGCGCCACTCTATGGCACACCTGAAGCGCCACTCTAGCACACCTGAAGCGCCACTCTAGCACACCTGAAGCGCCACTCTAGCACACCTGAAGCGCCACTCTATAGCACACCTGAAGCGTCACTCTATAGCACACCTGAAGCGCCACTCTATAGCACACCTGAAGCGTCACTCTATAGCACACCTGAAGCGCCACTCTATAGCACACCTGAAGCGCCACTCTAGCACACCTGAAGCGCCACTCTATAGCACACCTGAAGCGCCACTCTAGCACACCTGAAGCGCCACTCTATGGCACACCTGAAGCGCCACTCTAGCACACCTGAAGCGCCACTCTAGCACACCTGAAGCGCCACTCTATGGCACACCTGAAGCGCCACTCTAGCACACCTGAAGCGCCACTCTAGCACACCTGAAGCGCCACTCTAGCACACCTGAAGCGCCACTCTATAGCACACCTAAAGCACCACTCTATAGCACACCTAAAGCGCCACTCTATAGCACACCTGGAGCGCCACTCTATAGCACACCTGAAGCGTCACACTATGGCACACCTGAAGCGCCACTCTATAGCACACCTGAAGCGCCACTCTATAGCACACCTAAAGCGCCACTCTATAGCACACCTGAAGCGCCACTCTAGCACACCTAAAGCGCCACACTAGCACACCTGAAGCGCCACTCTAGCACACCTGAAGCGCCACTCTATAGCACACCTGAAGCGCCACTCTAGCACACCTGAAGCGCCACTCTATAGCACACCTGAAGCGCCACTCTATAGCACACCTGAAGCGTCACACTATGGCACACCTGAAGCGCCACTCTATAGCACACCTGAAGCGCCACTCTATAGCACACCTAAAGCGCCACTCTATAGCACACCTGAAGCGCCACTCTAGCACACCTAAAGCGCCACACTAGCACACCTGAAGCGCCACTCTAGCACACCTGAAGCGCCACTCTATAGCACACCTGAAGCGCCACTCTAGCACACCTGAAGCGCCACTCTATAGCACACCTGAAGCGCCACTCTATAGCACACCTGAAGCGCCACTCTATAGCACACCTGAAGCGCCACTCTATAGCAAACCTGAAGCGCCACTCTATGGCACACCTAAAGCGCAACTCTATAGCACACCTGAAGCGCCACTCTATAGCACACCTGAAGCGCAACTCTATAGCACACCTGAAGCGTCACTCTTTAGCACACCTGAAGCGCCACTCTATAGCACACCTAAAGCGCCACTCTACTCTAGCACACCTAAAGCGCCACTCTAGCACACCTGAAGCGCCACTCTAGCACACCTGAGGCGCCACACTAGCACACCTGAAGCGCCACTCGATAGCACACCTGAAGCGCCACTCTATAGCACACCTGAAGCGCCACTCTAGCACACCTGAAGCGTCACTCTTTAGCACACCTGAAGCGCCACTCTTTAGCACACCTAAAGCACCACTCTATAGCACACCTGAAGCGCCACTCTATAGCACACCTGAAGCGCCACTCTAGCACACCTGAAGCGCCACTCTATAGCACACCTGAAGCGTCACACTATGGCACACCTGAAGCGCCACTCGATAGCACACCTGAAGCGCCACTCTATAGCACACCTAAAGCGCCACTCTATAGCACACCTGAAGCGCCACTCTATAGCACACCTGAAGCGCCACTCCATAGCACACCTGAAGCGCCACTCTATAGCACACCTAAAGCGCCACTCTACTCTAGCACACCTGAAGCGCCACTCTAGCACACCTGAAGCGCCACTCTATAGCACACCTGAAGCGCAACTCTATAGCACACCTGAAGCGCCACTCTATAGCACACCTGAAGCGCCACTCTAGCACACCTGAAGCGCCACTCTAGCACACCTGAAGCGCCACTCCATGGCACACCTGAAGCGCCACTCTATAGCACACCTGAAGCGCCACTCTATAGCACACATGAAGCGCCACTCTAGCACACCTGAAGCGCCACTCTAGCACACCTGAAGCGCCACTCTATAGCACACCTGAAGCGCCACTCTATAGCACACCTGAAGCGCCACTCTATAGCACACCTGAAGCGCCACTTTATAGCACACCTGAAGCGCCACTCTATAGCACACCTAAAGCGCCACTCTAGCACACCTGAAGCGCCACTCTAGCACACCTGAAGCGCCACTCTTTAGCACACCTAAAGCACCACTCTATAGCACACCTGAAGCGCCACTCTATAGCACACCTGAAGCGCCACTCTATAGCACACCTGGAGCGCCACTCTATAGCACACCTGAAGCGTCACACTATGGCACACCTGAAGCGCCACTCTATAGCACACCTGAAGCGCCACTCTATAGCACACCTGAAGCGCCACTCTATAGCACACCTAAAGCGCCACTCTATAGCACACCTAAAGCGCCACTCTATAGCACACCCGAAGCGCAACTCTAGCACACCTGA
The DNA here is from genome assembly GCA_950096795.1 of Macrostomum cliftonense. Taxonomy (NCBI): domain Eukaryota; kingdom Metazoa; phylum Platyhelminthes; family Macrostomidae; genus Macrostomum; species Macrostomum cliftonense. The sequence goes on along the minus strand of CATNEM010000316.1, from coordinate 283,338 downwards.
AGCGTCACTCTATAGCACACCTGAAGCGCCACTCTAGCACACCTGTAGCACCACTCTATGGCACACCTGAAGCGCCACTCTATAGCACACCTAAAGCGCCACTCTATGGCACACCTAAAGCGCAACTCTATAGCACACCTGAAGCGCCACTCTATAGCACACCTGAAGCGTCACTCTTTAGCACACCTGAAGCGCCACTCTAGCACACCTGAAGCGTCACTCTTTAGCACACCTGAAGCGCCACTCTTTAGCACACCTAAAGCACCACTCTATAGCACACCTGAAGCGCCACTTTATAGCACACCTGAAGCGCCACTCTATAGCACACCTGAAGCGCCACTCTAGCACACCTGAAGCGCCACTCTAGCACACCTGAAGCGCCACTCTATAGCACACCTGAAGCGCCACTCTAGCACACCTGAAGCGCCACTCTACTCTAGCACACCTAAAGCGCCACTCTAGCACACCTAAAGCGCCACTCTACTCTAGCACACCTAAAGCGCCACTCTAGCACACCTAAAGCGCCACTCTATAGCACACCTGAAGCGCCACTCGATAGCACACCTGAAGCGCCACTCTATAGCACACCTAAAGCGCCACTCTATAGCACACCTGAAGCGCCACTCTATAGCACACCTGAAGCGCCACTCTAGCACACCTGAAGCGCCACTCTATAGCACACCTGAAGCGCCACTCTAGCACACCTGAAGCGCCACTCTATAGCACACCTGAAGCGCCACTCTATAGCACACCTGAAGCGCCACTGTAGCAGACCTGAAGCGCCACTGTAGCACACCGGAAGCGCCACTGTAGCACATGCCGCAACCCTTACCTGTCGATATCCACGCCGCAGTAGCGCTGCAGCTCCGGGTTGAGCCGGTAGTCGGCCTGCTGCATCTGCATTCGCTCGTTGACCACAGCGAAGCAGGCGGCATCGAAGGAGGCGTGGTGCATGCGCGAGCGCAGGCAGGTGTACAGCTGGACAGGCCGGGCGACGCGGTCTGAGCAGTAGCGAGCGATCATTCGCTGGCAGGAGGTCATCAGCCGGGCGTCCAGTACTGGCACGTTCAGCAGCACCTGTTGTTGGGAGTCACTAAGCTCGGTTATTTAATAAGTCAGAGATGGGTCATCTGATGAGTCACGGAACGGGCAAAAAATGTTCTCAATCGGATATATATAAGGTGGGTTAAAGGTCAGCGATGCATCAAATAAAGGGTCAGCGATGCATCAAATAATGGGTCAGCGATGCATCAACAAATCAAATGGGTCAGCGATGCGTCAAAGAATGGGTCAGCGATGCATCAAAGAATGGGTCGGCGATGTTTAAAAAATTGGTCAGCGATGCATCATCTAAGATTGGGTCGGCGATGCATCAAAGAATGGGTCAGCGATGCATCAAAGAATGGGTCAGCGATGCATCAAAGAATGGGTCAGCGATGCATCAAAGAATGGGTCAGCGATGCATCAAATAATGGGTCAGCGATGCATCAAAGAATGGGTCAGTGATGCATCAAAGAATGGGTCAGCGATGTTTAAAAAATTGGTCAGCGATGCATCATCTAAGATTGGGTCAGCGATGCATCAAAGAATGGATCAGCGATGCATCAAATAATGGGTCAGCGATGCATCAAATAATGGGTCAGCGATGCATCATCTAAGATTGGGTCAGCGATGCATCAAAGAATGGGTCAGTGATGCATCAAATAATGGGTCAGTGATGCATCAAAGAATGGATCAGCGATGCATCAAAGATCGGGTCAGAAAAAGGTCAAATGCTTGAGAATGGATTAGATACATGATGGATCAGGGTCAGTCTGAATGGGTCATATCCTCATATCTTGGGTCAAAGGCTAGTCAGGAATAGGTCATAAAGTGGGTCAAAAAGATTTGGTAGGGTGGGTTGGTGCAATAGATGGTGTACCAGGGATGGGTCATAGGGCCGTTTGGCAAAGATGTGTCCCATGCCAGACTGGGCACCGCCCCGAGTCAGGCCTCACCCGATCCTGCTTAAAGATGGCGGTCCGGCATTCGCTGGAGAACTCGGCGTCGCCCCTGGCCGCGGCGGCCCGCAGGCAGGCCAGCTGGTCTTTGACCCGGCCAGGCGGGCAGAGCTGCTGCAGTTCCCGCTCGCAGCTGCCGGCCAGGCGGCGGTCCAGACCGGGCAGCCGGCGGCGCTGCAGCAGCTCCAGGGACAGCTGGCGCTGGCAGGCACGGGACAGGCGCTGCGGACGCGATGTCAGCACATCGTCACGCGCCGCCGTTGCTAAGCAACGCACAGCGACGGCCTTGTCATCTCGTTCGCCAGTTTGCCGCATTTGCCGATCGCACAATTTGCCGATGTCTGCCTCGCAGGCGGATGCGAAGTCCCGACTGATGTGGTAGTCCCGGAGGGACACCAGCTGGTGGTGCTCCACGCCTGCCTGGCAGCGCCGGTCCATGTCCGGGTGGCTCTTGTGCTGGATCAGGCAGGACATCACGGTGCCTGCAGGCAGGGGATTTCGGTGAGTCGCTCTGATCCCAATCAGATTAAAGACTCGGTTCTGATGGGATTACAGACTCGGTTCTGGTGGGATTACAGACTCGGTTCTGGTGGGATTACAGACTCGATTCTGATGGGATTACAGACTCGGTTCTGATGGGATTACAGACTCGGTTCTGGTGGGATTACAGACTCGGTTCTGATGGGATTACAGACTCGGTTCTGATGGGATTACAGACTCGATTCTGGTGGGATTACAGACTCGGTTCTGATGGGATTACAGACTCGATTCTGATGGGATTACAGACTCGATTCTGATGGGATTACAGACTCGATTCTGATGGGATTACAGACTCGATTCTGATGGGATTACAGACTCGATTCTGATGGGATTACAGACTCGATTCTGGTGGGATTACAGACTCGATTCTGATGGGATTACAGACTCACTCATGATGGGATTACAGACTCGATTCTGATGGGATTACAGACTCGATTCTGATGGGATTACAGACTCACTCATGATGGGATTACAGACTCGATTCTGGTGGGATTACAGACTCGATTCTGATGGGATTACAGACTCGATTCTGATGGGATTACAGACTCGATTCTGATGGGATTACAGACTCGGTTCTGGTGGGATTACAGACTCGGTTCTGATGGGATTACAGACTCACTCATGATGGGATTACAGACTCGGTTCTGGTGGGATTACAGACTCGGTTCTGATGGGATTACAGACTCGGTTCTGATGGGATTACAGACTCGGTTCTGATGGGATTACAGACTCGGTTCTGATGGGATTACAGACTCACTCATGATGGGATTGGAGACTCGATTCTGATGGGATTACAGACTCGATTCTGATGGGATTACAGACTTGATTCTGATGGGATTACAGACTCGATTCTGATGGGATTACAGACTCGATTCTGATGGGATTACAGACTCGATTCTGATGGGATTACAGACTCGGTTCTGGTGGGATTACAGACTCGGTTCTGATGGGATTACAGACTCACTCATGATGGGATTACAGACTCGGTTCTGATGGGATTACAGACTCGGTTCTGATGGGATTACAGACTCACTCATGATGGGATTGGAGACTCGATTCTGATGGGATTACAGACTCGATTCTGATGGGATTACAGACTCGATTCTGATGGGATTACAGACTCGATTCTGATGGGATTACAGACTCGATTCTGATGGGATTACAGACTCGATTCTGGTGGGATTACAGACTCGATTCTGATGGGATTACAGACTCACTCATGATGGGATTACAGACTCGATTCTGATGGGATTACAGACTCGATTCTGATGGGATTACAGACTCACTCATGATGGGATTACAGACTCGATTCTGATGGGATTACAGACTCGATTCTGATGGGATTACAGACTCACTCATGATGGGATTACAGACTCGATTCTGGTGGGATTACAGACTCGATTCTGATGGGATTACAGACTCGATTCTGATGGGATTACAGACTCGATTCTGATGGGATTACAGACTCGGTTCTGGTGGGATTACAGACTCGGTTCTGATGGGATTACAGACTCACTCATGATGGGATTACAGACTCGGTTCTGGTGGGATTACAGACTCGGTTCTGATGGGATTACAGACTCGGTTCTGATGGGATTACAGACTCGGTTCTGATGGGATTACAGACTCGGTTCTGATGGGATTACAGACTCACTCATGATGGGATTGGAGACTCGATTCTGATGGGATTACAGACTCGATTCTGATGGGATTACAGACTTGATTCTGATGGGATTACAGACTCGATTCTGATGGGATTACAGACTCGATTCTGATGGGATTACAGACTCACTCATGATGGGATTACAGACTCGATTCTGATGGGATTACAGACTCGATTCTGATGGGATTACAGACTCACTCATGATGGGATTACAGACTCGATTCTGGTGGGATTACAGACTCGATTCTGATGGGATTACAGACTCGATTCTGATGGGATTACAGACTCGATTCTGATGGGATTACAGACTCGGTTCTGGTGGGACTACAGACTCGGTTCTGATGGGATTACAGACTCACTCATGATGGGATTACAGACTCGGTTCTGATGGGATTACAGACTCGGTTCTGATGGGATTACAGACTCACTCATGATGGGATTGGAGACTCGATTCTGATGGGATTACAGACTCGATTCTGATGGGATTACAGACTCGATTCTGATGGGATTACAGACTCGATTCTGATGGGATTACAGACTCGATTCTGATGGGATTACAGACTCGATTCTGATGGGATTACAGACTCGATTCTGATGGGATTACAGACTCGATTCTGATGGGATTACAGACTCACTCATGATGGGATTACAGACTCGATTCTGATGGGATTACAGACTCGATTCTGATGGGATTACAGACTCACTCATGATGGGATTACAGACTCGATTCTGGTGGGATTACAGACTCGATTCTGATGGGATTACAGACTCGATTCTGATGGGATTACAGACTCGGTTCTGGTGGGATTACAGACTCGGTTCTGATGGGATTACAGACTCACTCATGATGGGATTACAGACTCGGTTCTGGTGGGATTACAGACTCGGTTCTGATGGGATTACAGACTCGGTTCTGATGGGATTACAGATTCGATTCTGATGGGATTACAGACTCGATTCTGATGGGATTACAGACTCGGTTCTGATGGGATTACAGACTCGGTTCTGATGGGATTACAGATTCGATTCTGATGGGATTACAGACTCGATTCTGATGGGATTACAGACTCGATTCTGATGGGATTACAGACTCGGTTCTGATGGGATTACAGACTCGGTTCTGGTGGGATTACAGACTCGATTCTGATGGGATTACAGACTCGATTCTGGTGGGATTACAGACTCGGTTCTGGTGGGATTACAGACTCGATTCTGATGGGATTACAGACTCGATTCTGATGGGATTACAGACTCGATTCTGATGGGATTACAGACTCGATTCTGGTGGGATTACAGACTCGATTCTGATGGGATTACAGACTCGATTCTGATGGGATTACAGACTCGATTCTGGTGGGATTACAGACTCGATTCTGATGGGATTACAGACTCACTCATGATGGGATTACAGACTCGATTCTGATGGGATTACAGACTCGATTCTGGTGGGATTACAGACTCGATTCTGATGGGATTACAGACTCACTCATGATGGGATTACAGACTCGATTCTGATGGGAGTGGAGACTCGATTCTGGTGGGATTACAGACTCGATTCTGATGGGATTACAGACTCACTCATGATAGGATTACAGACTCGATTCTGATGGGATTACAGACTCACTCATGATGGGATTACAGACTCGATTCTGGTGGGATTACAGACTCGATTCTGATGGGATTACAGACTCGATTCTGGTGGGATTACAGACTCACTCATGATGGGATTACAGACTCGATTCTGGTAGGATTACAGACTCGGTTCTGATGGGATTACAGACTCGGTTCTGGTGGGATTACAGACTCGGTTCTGGTGGGATTACAGACTCGATTCTGATGGGATTACAGACTCGGTTCTGATGGGATTACAGACTCGGTTCTGGTGGGATTACAGACTCGGTTCTGATGGGATTACAGACTCGGTTCTGATGGGATTACAGACTCGATTCTGGTGGGATTACAGACTCGGTTCTGATGGGATTACAGACTCGATTCTGATGGGATTACAGACTCGATTCTGATGGGATTACAGACTCGATTCTGATGGGATTACAGACTCGATTCTGATGGGATTACAGACTCGATTCTGATGGGATTACAGACTCGATTCTGATGGGATTACAGACTCGATTCTGGTGGGATTACAGACTCGATTCTGATGGGATTACAGACTCACTCATGATGGGATTACAGACTCGATTCTGATGGGATTACAGACTCGATTCTGATGGGATTACAGACTCACTCATGATGGGATTACAGACTCGATTCTGGTGGGATTACAGACTCGATTCTGATGGGATTACAGACTCGATTCTGATGGGATTACAGACTCGATTCTGATGGGATTACAGACTCGGTTCTGGTGGGATTACAGACTCGGTTCTGATGGGATTACAGACTCACTCATGATGGGATTACAGACTCGGTTCTGGTGGGATTACAGACTCGGTTCTGATGGGATTACAGACTCGGTTCTGATGGGATTACAGACTCGGTTCTGATGGGATTACAGACTCGGTTCTGATGGGATTACAGACTCACTCATGATGGGATTGGAGACTCGATTCTGATGGGATTACAGACTCGATTCTGATGGGATTACAGACTTGATTCTGATGGGATTACAGACTCGATTCTGATGGGATTACAGACTCGATTCTGATGGGATTACAGACTCACTCATGATGGGATTACAGACTCGATTCTGATGGGATTACAGACTCGATTCTGATGGGATTACAGACTCACTCATGATGGGATTACAGACTCGATTCTGGTGGGATTACAGACTCGATTCTGATGGGATTACAGACTCGATTCTGATGGGATTACAGACTCGATTCTGATGGGATTACAGACTCGGTTCTGGTGGGATTACAGACTCGGTTCTGATGGGATTACAGACTCACTCATGATGGGATTACAGACTCGGTTCTGATGGGATTACAGACTCGGTTCTGATGGGATTACAGACTCACTCATGATGGGATTGGAGACTCGATTCTGATGGGATTACAGACTCGATTCTAATGGGATTACAGACTCGATTCTGATGGGATTACAGACTCGATTCTGATGGGATTACAGACTCGATTCTGATGGGATTACAGACTCGATTCTGGTGGGATTACAGACTCGATTCTGATGGGATTACAGACTCGATTCTGATGGGATTACAGACTCGATTCTGATGGGATTACAGACTCGATTCTGATGGGATTACAGACTCACTCATGATGGGATTACAGACTCGATTCTGATGGGATTACAGACTCGATTCTGATGGGATTACAGACTCACTCATGATGGGATTACAGACTCGATTCTGGTGGGATTACAGACTCGATTCTGATGGGATTACAGACTCGATTCTGATGGGATTACAGACTCGATTCTGATGGGATTACAGACTCGGTTCTGGTGGGATTACAGACTCGGTTCTGATGGGATTACAGACTCACTCATGATGGGATTACAGACTCGGTTCTGGTGGGATTACAGACTCGGTTCTGATGGGATTACAGACTCGGTTCTGATGGGATTACAGACTCGGTTCTGATGGGATTACAGACTCGGTTCTGATGGGATTACAGACTCACTCATGATGGGATTGGAGACTCGATTCTGATGGGATTACAGACTCGATTCTGATGGGATTACAGACTTGATTCTGATGGGATTACAGACTCGATTCTGATGGGATTACAGACTCGATTCTGATGGGATTACAGACTCACTCATGATGGGATTACAGACTCGATTCTGATGGGATTACAGACTCGATTCTGATGGGATTACAGACTCACTCATGATGGGATTACAGACTCGATTCTGGTGGGATTACAGACTCGATTCTGATGGGATTACAGACTCGATTCTGATGGGATTACAGACTCGATTCTGATGGGATTACAGACTCGGTTCTGGTGGGATTACAGACTCGATTCTGATGGGATTACAGACTCGATTCTGATGGGATTACAGACTCGATTCTGATGGGATTACAGACTCGATTCTGGTGGGATTACAGACTCGATTCTGATGGGATTACAGACTCACTCATGATGGGATTACAGACTCGATTCTGATGGGATTACAGACTCGATTCTGATGGGATTACAGACTCACTCATGATGGGATTACAGACTCGATTCTGGTGGGATTACAGACTCGATTCTGATGGGATTACAGACTCGATTCTGATGGGATTACAGACTCGATTCTGATGGGATTACAGACTCGGTTCTGGTGGGATTACAGACTCGGTTCTGATGGGATTACAGACTCACTCATGATGGGATTACAGACTCGGTTCTGGTGGGATTACAGACTCGGTTCTGATGGGATTACAGACTCGGTTCTGATGGGATTACAGACTCACTCATGATGGGATTGGAGACTCGATTCTGATGGGATTACAGACTCGATTCTGATGGGATTACAGACTTGATTCTGATGGGATTACAGACTCGATTCTGATGGGATTACAGACTCGATTCTGATGGGATTACAGACTCACTCATGATGGGATTACAGACTCGATTCTGATGGGATTACAGACTCGATTCTGATGGGATTACAGACTCACTCATGATGGGATTACAGACTCGATTCTGGTGGGATTACAGACTCGATTCTGATGGGATTACAGACTCGATTCTGATGGGATTACAGACTCGATTCTGATGGGATTACAGACTCGGTTCTGGTGGGACTACAGACTCGGTTCTGATGGGATTACAGACTCACTCATGATGGGATTACAGACTCGGTTCTGATGGGATTACAGACTCGGTTCTGATGGGATTACAGACTCACTCATGATGGGATTGGAGACTCGATTCTGATGGGATTACAGACTCGATTCTGATGGGATTACAGACTCGATTCTGATGGGATTACAGACTCGATTCTGATGGGATTACAGACTCGATTCTGATGGGATTACAGACTCGATTCTGATGGGATTACAGACTCGATTCTGATGGGATTACAGACTCACTCATGATGGGATTACAGACTCGATTCTGATGGGATTACAGACTCGATTCTGATGGGATTACAGACTCACTCATGATGGGATTACAGACTCGATTCTGGTGGGATTACAGACTCGATTCTGATGGGATTACAGACTCGATTCTGATGGGATTACAGACTCGGTTCTGGTGCGATTACAGACTCGGTTCTGATGGGATTACAGACTCACTCATGATGGGATTACAGACTCGGTTCTGGTGCGATTACAGACTCGGTTCTGATGGGATTACAGACTCGGTTCTGATGGGATTACAGATTCGATTCTGATGGGATTACAGACTCGATTCTGATGGGATTACAGACTCGGTTCTGATGGGATTACAGACTCGGTTCTGATGGGATTACAGATTCGATTCTGATGGGATTACAGACTCGATTCTGATGGGATTACAGACTCGATTCTGATGGGATTACAGACTCGGTTCTGATGGGATTACAGACTCGGTTCTGGTGGGATTACAGACTCGATTCTGATGGGATTACAGACTCGATTCTGGTGGGATTACAGACTCGGTTCTGGTGGGATTACAGACTCGATTCTGATGGGATTACAGACTCGATTCTGATGGGATTACAGACTCGATTCTGATGGGATTACAGACTCGATTCTGGTGGGATTACAGACTCGATTCTGATGGGATTACAGACTCGATTCTGATGGGATTACAGACTCGATTCTGGTGGGATTACAGACTCGATTCTGATGGGATTACAGACTCACTCATGATGGGATTACAGACTCGATTCTGATGGGATTACAGACTCGATTCTGGTGGGATTACAGACTCGATTCTGATGGGATTACAGACTCACTCATGATGGGATTACAGACTCGATTCTGATGGGAGTGGAGACTCGATTCTGGTGGGATTACAGACTCGATTCTGATGGGATTACAGACTCACTCATGATAGGATTACAGACTCGATTCTGATGGGATTACAGACTCACTCATGATGGGATTACAGACTCGATTCTGGTGGGATTACAGACTCGATTCTGATGGGATTACAGACTCGATTCTGGTGGGATTACAGACTCACTCATGATGGGATTACAGACTCGATTCTGGTAGGATTACAGACTCGGTTCTGATGGGATTACAGACTCGGTTCTGGTGGGATTACAGACTCGGTTCTGGTGGGATTACAGACTCGATTCTGATGGGATTACAGACTCGGTTCTGATGGGATTACAGACTCGGTTCTGGTGGGATTACAGACTCGGTTCTGATGGGATTACAGACTCGGTTCTGATGGGATTACAGACTCGATTCTGGTGGGATTACAGACTCGGTTCTGATGGGATTACAGACTCGATTCTGATGGGATTACAGACTCGATTCTGATGGGATTACAGACTCGATTCTGATGGGATTACAGACTCGATTCTGATGGGATTACAGACTCGATTCTGATGGGATTACAGACTCGATTCTGATGGGATTACAGACTCGATTCTGGTGGGATTACAGACTCGATTCTGATGGGATTACAGACTCACTCATGATGGGATTACAGACTCGATTCTGATGGGATTACAGACTCGATTCTGATGGGATTACAGACTCACTCATGATGGGATTACAGACTCGATTCTGGTGGGATTACAGACTCGATTCTGATGGGATTACAGACTCGATTCTGATGGGATTACAGACTCGATTCTGATGGGATTACAGACTCGGTTCTGGTGGGATTACAGACTCGGTTCTGATGGGATTACAGACTCACTCATGATGGGATTACAGACTCGGTTCTGGTGGGATTACAGACTCGGTTCTGATGGGATTACAGACTCGGTTCTGATGGGATTACAGACTCGGTTCTGATGGGATTACAGACTCGGTTCTGATGGGATTACAGACTCACTCATGATGGGATTGGAGACTCGATTCTGATGGGATTACAGACTCGATTCTGATGGGATTACAGACTTGATTCTGATGGGATTACAGACTCGATTCTGATGGGATTACAGACTCGATTCTGATGGGATTACAGACTCACTCATGATGGGATTACAGACTCGATTCTGATGGGATTACAGACTCGATTCTGATGGGATTACAGACTCACTCATGATGGGATTACAGACTCGATTCTGGTGGGATTACAGACTCGATTCTGATGGGATTACAGACTCGATTCTGATGGGATTACAGACTCGATTCTGATGGGATTACAGACTCGGTTCTGGTGGGATTACAGACTCGGTTCTGATGGGATTACAGACTCACTCATGATGGGATTACAGACTCGGTTCTGATGGGATTACAGACTCGGTTCTGATGGGATTACAGACTCACTCATGATGGGATTGGAGACTCGATTCTGATGGGATTACAGACTCGATTCTAATGGGATTACAGACTCGATTCTGATGGGATTACAGACTCGATTCTGATGGGATTACAGACTCGATTCTGATGGGATTACAGACTCGATTCTGGTGGGATTACAGACTCGATTCTGATGGGATTACAGACTCGATTCTGATGGGATTACAGACTCGATTCTGATGGGATTACAGACTCGATTCTGATGGGATTACAGACTCACTCATGATGGGATTACAGACTCGATTCTGATGGGATTACAGACTCGATTCTGATGGGATTACAGACTCACTCATGATGGGATTACAGACTCGATTCTGGTGGGATTACAGACTCGATTCTGATGGGATTACAGACTCGATTCTGATGGGATTACAGACTCGATTCTGATGGGATTACAGACTCGGTTCTGGTGGGATTACAGACTCGGTTCTGATGGGATTACAGACTCACTCATGATGGGATTACAGACTCCGTTCTGGTGGGATTACAGACTCGGTTCTGATGGGATTACAGACTCGGTTCTGATGGGATTACAGACTCGGTTCTGATGGGATTACAGACTCGGTTCTGATGGGATTACAGACTCACTCATGATGGGATTGGAGACTCGATTCTGATGGGATTACAGACTCGATTCTGATGGGATTACAGACTTGATTCTGATGGGATTACAGACTCGATTCTGATGGGATTACAGACTCGATTCTGATGGGATTACAGACTCACTCATGATGGGATTACAGACTCGATTCTGATGGGATTACAGACTCGATTCTGATGGGATTACAGACTCACTCATGATGGGATTACAGACTCGATTCTGGTGGGATTACAGACTCGATTCTGATGGGATTACAGACTCGATTCTGATGGGATTACAGACTCGATTCTGATGGGATTACAGACTCGGTTCTGGTGGGATTACAGACTCGATTCTGATGGGATTACAGACTCGATTCTGATGGGATTACAGACTCGATTCTGATGGGATTACAGACTCGATTCTGGTGGGATTACAGACTCGATTCTGATGGGATTACAGACTCACTCATGATGGGATTACAGACTCGATTCTGATGGGATTACAGACTCGATTCTGATGGGATTACAGACTCACTCATGATGGGATTACAGACTCGATTCTGGTGGGATTACAGACTCGATTCTGATGGGATTACAGACTCGATTCTGATGGGATTACAGACTCGATTCTGATGGGATTACAGACTCGGTTCTGGTGGGATTACAGACTCGGTTCTGATGGGATTACAGACTCACTCATGATGGGATTACAGACTCGGTTCTGGTGGGATTACAGACTCGGTTCTGATGGGATTACAGACTCGGTTCTGATGGGATTACAGACTCGGTTCTGATGGGATTACAGACTCGGTTCTGATGGGATTACAGACTCACTCATGATGGGATTGGAGACTCGATTCTGATGGGATTACAGACTCGATTCTGATGGGATTACAGACTTGATTCTGATGGGATTACAGACTCGATTCTGATGGGATTACAGACTCGATTCTGATGGGATTACAGACTCGATTCTGATGGGATTACAGACTCGGTTCTGGTGGGATTACAGACTCGGTTCTGATGGGATTACAGACTCACTCATGATGGGATTACAGACTCGGTTCTGATGGGATTACAGACTCGGTTCTGATGGGATTACAGACTCACTCATGATGGGATTGGAGACTCGATTCTGATGGGATTACAGACTCGATTCTGATGGGATTACAGACTCGATTCTGATGGGATTACAGACTCGATTCTGATGGGATTACAGACTCGATTCTGATGGGATTACAGACTCGATTCTGGTGGGATTACAGACTCGATTCTGATGGGATTACAGACTCACTCATGATGGGATTACAGACTCGATTCTGATGGGATTACAGACTCGATTCTGATGGGATTACAGACTCACTCATGATGGGATTACAGACTCGATTCTGGTGGGATTACAGACTCGATTCTGATGGGATTACAGACTCGATTCTGATGGGATTACAGACTCGATTCTGATGGGATTACAGACTCGGTTCTGGTGGGATTACAGACTCGGTTCTGATGGGATTACAGACTCACTCATGATGGGATTACAGACTCGGTTCTGGTGGGATTACAGACTCGGTTCTGATGGGATTACAGACTCGGTTCTGATGGGATTACAGACTCGGTTCTGATGGGATTACAGACTCGGTTCTGATGGGATTACAGACTCACTCATGATGGGATTGGAGACTCGATTCTGATGGGATTACAGACTCGATTCTGATGGGATTACAGACTTGATTCTGATGGGATTACAGACTCGATTCTGATGGGATTACAGACTCGATTCTGATGGGATTACAGACTCACTCATGATGGGATTACAGACTCGATTCTGATGGGATTACAGACTCGATTCTGATGGGATTACAGACTCACTCATGATGGGATTACAGACTCGATTCTGGTGGGATTACAGACTCGATTCTGATGGGATTACAGACTCGATTCTGATGGGATTACAGACTCGATTCTGATGGGATTACAGACTCGGTTCTGGTGGGATTACAGACTCGATTCTGATGGGATTACAGACTTGATTCTGATGGGATTACAGACTCGATTCTGATGGGATTACAGACTCGATTCTGATGGGATTACAGACTCGATTCTGATGGGATTACAGACTCGGTTCTGGTGGGATTACAGACTCGGTTCTGATGGGATTACAGACTCACTCATGATGGGATTACAGACTCGGTTCTGATGGGATTACAGACTCGGTTCTGATGGGATTACAGACTCACTCATGATGGGATTGGAGACTCGATTCTGATGGGATTACAGACTCGATTCTGATGGGATTACAGACTCGATTCTGATGGGATTACAGACTCGATTCTGATGGGATTACAGACTCGATTCTGATGGGATTACAGACTCGATTCTGGTGGGATTACAGACTCGATTCTGATGGGATTACAGACTCACTCATGATGGGATTACAGACTCGATTCTGATGGGATTACAGACTCGATTCTGATGGGATTACAGACTCACTCATGATGGGATTACAGACTCGATTCTGGTGGGATTACAGACTCGATTCTGATGGGATTACAGACTCGATTCTGATGGGATTACAGACTCGATTCTGATGGGATTACAGACTCGGTTCTGGTGGGATTACAGACTCGGTTCTGATGGGATTACAGACTCACTCATGATGGGATTACAGACTCGGTTCTGGTGGGATTACAGACTCGGTTCTGATGGGATTACAGACTCGGTTCTGATGGGATTACAGACTCGGTTCTGATGGGATTACAGACTCGGTTCTGATGGGATTACAGACTCACTCATGATGGGATTGGAGACTCGATTCTGATGGGATTACAGACTCGATTCTGATGGGATTACAGACTTGATTCTGATGGGATTACAGACTCGATTCTGATGGGATTACAGACTCGATTCTGATGGGATTACAGACTCACTCATGATGGGATTACAGACTCGATTCTGATGGGATTACAGACTCGATTCTGATGGGATTACAGACTCACTCATGATGGGATTACAGACTCGATTCTGGTGGGATTACAGACTCGATTCTGATGGGATTACAGACTCGATTCTGATGGGATTACAGACTCGATTCTGATGGGATTACAGACTCGGTTCTGGTGGGATTACAGACTCGGTTCTGATGGGATTACAGACTCACTCATGATGGGATTACAGACTCGGTTCTGATGGGATTACAGACTCGGTTCTGATGGGATTACAGACTCACTCATGATGGGATTGGAGACTCGATTCTGATGGGATTACAGACTCGATTCTAATGGGATTACAGACTCGATTCTGATGGGATTACAGACTCGATTCTGATGGGATTACAGACTCGATTCTGATGGGATTACAGACTCGATTCTGGTGGGATTACAGACTCGATTCTGATGGGATTACAGACTCGATTCTGATGGGATTACAGACTCGATTCTGATGGGATTACAGACTCGATTCTGATGGGATTACAGACTCACTCATGATGGGATTACAGACTCGATTCTGATGGGATTACAGACTCGATTCTGATGGGATTACAGACTCACTCATGATGGGATTACAGACTCGATTCTGGTGGGATTACAGACTCGATTCTGATGGGATTACAGACTCGATTCTGATGGGATTACAGACTCGATTCTGATGGGATTACAGACTCGGTTCTGGTGGGATTACAGACTCGGTTCTGATGGGATTACAGACTCACTCATGATGGGATTACAGACTCGGTTCTGGTGGGATTACAGACTCGGTTCTGATGGGATTACAGACTCGGTTCTGATGGGATTACAGACTCGGTTCTGATGGGATTACAGACTCGGTTCTGATGGGATTACAGACTCACTCATGATGGGATTGGAGACTCGATTCTGATGGGATTACAGACTCGATTCTGATGGGATTACAGACTTGATTCTGATGGGATTACAGACTCGATTCTGATGGGATTACAGACTCGATTCTGATGGGATTACAGACTCACTCATGATGGGATTACAGACTCGATTCTGATGGGATTACAGACTCGATTCTGATGGGATTACAGACTCACTCATGATGGGATTACAGACTCGATTCTGGTGGGATTACAGACTCGATTCTGATGGGATTACAGACTCGATTCTGATGGGATTACAGACTCGATTCTGATGGGATTACAGACTCGGTTCTGGTGGGATTACAGACTCGATTCTGATGGGATTACAGACTCGATTCTGATGGGATTACAGACTCGATTCTGATGGGATTACAGACTCGATTCTGGTGGGATTACAGACTCGATTCTGATGGGATTACAGACTCACTCATGATGGGATTACAGACTCGATTCTGATGGGATTACAGACTCGATTCTGATGGGATTACAGACTCACTCATGATGGGATTACAGACTCGATTCTGGTGGGATTACAGACTCGATTCTGATGGGATTACAGACTCGATTCTGATGGGATTACAGACTCGATTCTGATGGGATTACAGACTCGGTTCTGGTGGGATTACAGACTCGGTTCTGATGGGATTACAGACTCACTCATGATGGGATTACAGACTCGGTTCTGGTGGGATTACAGACTCGGTTCTGATGGGATTACAGACTCGGTTCTGATGGGATTACAGACTCGGTTCTGATGGGATTACAGACTCGGTTCTGATGGGATTACAGACTCACTCATGATGGGATTGGAGACTCGATTCTGATGGGATTACAGACTCGATTCTGATGGGATTACAGACTTGATTCTGATGGGATTACAGACTCGATTCTGATGGGATTACAGACTCGATTCTGATGGGATTACAGACTCGATTCTGATGGGATTACAGACTCGGTTCTGGTGGGATTACAGACTCGGTTCTGATGGGATTACAGACTCACTCATGATGGGATTACAGACTCGGTTCTGATGGGATTACAGACTCGGTTCTGATGGGATTACAGACTCACTCATGATGGGATTGGAGACTCGATTCTGATGGGATTACAGACTCGATTCTGATGGGATTACAGACTCGATTCTGATGGGATTACAGACTCGATTCTGATGGGATTACAGACTCGATTCTGATGGGATTACAGACTCGATTCTGGTGGGATTACAGACTCGATTCTGATGGGATTACAGACTCACTCATGATGGGATTACAGACTCGATTCTGATGGGATTACAGACTCGATTCTGATGGGATTACAGACTCACTCATGATGGGATTACAGACTCGATTCTGGTGGGATTACAGACTCGATTCTGATGGGATTACAGACTCGATTCTGATGGGATTACAGACTCGATTCTGATGGGATTACAGACTCGGTTCTGGTGGGATTACAGACTCGGTTCTGATGGGATTACAGACTCACTCATGATGGGATTACAGACTCGGTTCTGGTGGGATTACAGACTCGGTTCTGATGGGATTACAGACTCGGTTCTGATGGGATTACAGACTCGATTCTGATGGGATTACAGACTCGGTTCTGATGGGATTACAGACTCACTCATGATGGGATTGGAGACTCGATTCTGATGGGATTACAGACTCGATTCTGATGGGATTACAGACTTGATTCTGATGGGATTACAGACTCGATTCTGATGGGATTACAGACTCGATTCTGATGGGATTACAGACTCACTCATGATGGGATTACAGACTCGATTCTGATGGGATTACAGACTCGATTCTGATGGGATTACAGACTCACTCATGATGGGATTACAGACTCGATTCTGGTGGGATTACAGACTCGATTCTGATGGGATTACAGACTCGATTCTGATGGGATTACAGACTCGATTCTGATGGGATTACAGACTCGGTTCTGGTGGGATTACAGACTCGGTTCTGATGGGATTACAGACTCACTCATGATGGGATTACAGACTCGGTTCTGATGGGATTACAGACTCGGTTCTGATGGGATTACAGACTCACTCATGATGGGATTGGAGACTCGATTCTGATGGGATTACAGACTCGATTCTGATGGGATTACAGACTCGATTCTGATGGGATTACAGACTCGATTCTGATGGGATTACAGACTCGATTCTGATGGGATTACAGACTCGATTCTGATGGGATTACAGACTCGATTCTGATGGGATTACAGACTCACTCATGATGGGATTACAGACTCGATTCTGATGGGATTACAGACTCGATTCTGATGGGATTACAGACTCACTCATGATGGGATTACAGACTCGATTCTGGTGGGATTACAGACTCGATTCTGATGGGATTACAGACTCGATTCTGATGGGATTACAGACTCGATTCTGATGGGATTACAGACTCGGTTCTGGTGGGATTACAGACTCGGTTCTGATGGGATTACAGACTCACTCATGATGGGATTACAGACTCGGCTCTGGTGGGATTACAGACTCGGTTCTGATGGGATTACAGACTCGGTTCTGGTGGGATTACAGACTCGGTTCTGGTGGGATTACAGACTCGATTCTGATGGGATTACAGACTCGGTTCTGATGGGATTACAGACTCGGTTCTGGTGGGATTACAGACTCGGTTCTGATGGGATTACAGACTCGGTTCTGATGGGATTACAGACTCGATTCTGGTGGGATTACAGACTCGGTTCTGATGGGATTACAGACTCGATTCTGATGGGATTACAGACTCGATTCTGATGGGATTACAGACTCGATTCTGATGGGATTACAGACTCGATTCTGATGGGATTACAGACTCGATTCTGATGGGATTACAGACTCGATTCTGATGGGATTACAGACTCGATTCTGGTGGGATTACAGACTCGATTCTGATGGGATTACAGACTCACTCATGATGGGATTACAGACTCGATTCTGATGGGATTACAGACTCGATTCTGATGGGATTACAGACTCACTCATGATGGGATTACAGACTCGATTCTGGTGGGATTACAGACTCGATTCTGATGGGATTACAGACTCGATTCTGATGGGATTACAGACTCGATTCTGATGGGATTACAGACTCGGTTCTGGTGGGATTACAGACTCGGTTCTGATGGGATTACAGACTCACTCATGATGGGATTACAGACTCGGTTCTGGTGGGATTACAGACTCGGTTCTGATGGGATTACAGACTCGGTTCTGATGGGATTACAGACTCGGTTCTGATGGGATTACAGACTCGGTTCTGATGGGATTACAGACTCACTCATGATGGGATTGGAGACTCGATTCTGATGGGATTACAGACTCGATTCTGATGGGATTACAGACTTGATTCTGCTGGGATTACAGACTCGATTCTGATGGGATTACAGACTCGATTCTGATGGGATTACAGACTCACTCATGATGGGATTACAGACTCGATTCTGATGGGATTACAGACTCGATTCTGATGGGATTACAGACTCACTCATGATGGGATTACAGACTCGATTCTGGTGGGATTACAGACTCGATTCTGATGGGATTACAGACTCGATTCTGATGGGATTACAGACTCGATTCTGATGGGATTACAGACTCGGTTCTGGTGGGATTACAGACTCGGTTCTGATGGGATTACAGACTCACTCATGATGGGATTACAGACTCGGTTCTGATGGGATTACAGACTCGGTTCTGATGGGATTACAGACTCACTCATGATGGGATTGGAGACTCGATTCTGATGGGATTACAGACTCGATTCTGATGGGATTACAGACTCGATTCTGATGGGATTACAGACTCGATTCTGATGGGATTACAGACTCGATTCTGATGGGATTACAGACTCGGTTCTGGTGGGATTACAGACTCGGTTCTGATGGGATTACAGACTCACTCATGATGGGATTACAGACTCGGTTCTGGTGGGATTACAGACTCGGTTCTGATGGGATTACAGACTCGGTTCTGATGGGATTACAGACTCGGTTCTGATGGGATTACAGACTCGGTTCTGATGGGATTACAGACTCACTCATGATGGGATTGGAGACTCGATTCTGATGGGATTACAGACTCGATTCTGATGGGATTACAGACTTGATTCTGATGGGATTACAGACTCGATTCTGATGGGATTACAGACTTGATTCTGATGGGATTACAGACTCACTCATGATGGGATTACAGACTCGATTCTGATGGGATTACAGACTCGATTCTGATGGGATTACAGACTCACTCATGATGGGATTACAGACTCGATTCTGGTGGGATTACAGACTCGATTCTGATGGGATTACAGACTCGATTCTGATGGGATTACAGACTCGATTCTGATGGGATTACAGACTCGGTTCTGGTGGGATTACAGACTCGATTCTGATGGGATTACAGACTCGATTCTGATGGGATTACAGACTCGATTCTGATGGGATTACAGACTCGATTCTGGTGGGATTACAGACTCGATTCTGATGGGATTACAGACTCACTCATGATGGGATTACAGACTCGATTCTGATGGGATTACAGACTCGATTCTGATGGGATTACAGACTCACTCATGATGGGATTACAGACTCGATTCTGGTGGGATTACAGACTCGATTCTGATGGGATTACAGACTCGATTCTGATGGGATTACAGACTCGATTCTGATGGGATTACAGACTCGGTTCTGGTGGGATTACAGACTCGGTTCTGATGGGATTACAGACTCACTCATGATGGGATTACAGACTCGGTTCTGGTGGGATTACAGACTCGGTTCTGATGGGATTACAGACTCGGTTCTGATGGGATTACAGACTCGGTTCTGATGGGATTACAGACTCGGTTCTGATGGGATTACAGACTCACTCATGATGGGATTGGAGACTCGATTCTGATGGGATTACAGACTCGATTCTGATGGGATTACAGACTTGATTCTGATGGGATTACAGACTCGATTCTGATGGGATTACAGACTCGATTCTGATGGGATTACAGACTCGATTCTGATGGGATTACAGACTCGGTTCTGGTGGGATTACAGACTCGGTTCTGATGGGATTACAGACTCACTCATGATGGGATTACAGACTCGGTTCTGATGGGATTACAGACTCACTCATGATGGGATTGGAGACTCGATTCTGATGGGATTACAGACTCGATTCTGATGGGATTACAGACTCGATTCTGATGGGATTACAGACTCGATTCTGATGGGATTACAGACTCGATTCTGATGGGATTACAGACTCGATTCTGGTGGGATTACAGACTCGATTCTGATGGGATTACAGACTCACTCATGATGGGATTACAGACTCGATTCTGATGGGATTACAGACTCGATTCTGATGGGATTACAGACTCACTCATGATGGGATTACAGACTCGATTCTGATGGGATTACAGACTCGATTCTGATGGGATTACAGACTCACTCATGATGGGATTACAGACTCGATTCTGGTGGGATTACAGACTCGATTCTGATGGGATTACAGACTCGATTCTGATGGGATTACAGACTCGATTCTGATGGGATTACAGACTCGGTTCTGGTGGGATTACAGACTCGGTTCTGATGGGATTACAGACTCACTCATGATGGGATTACAGACTCGGTTCTGGTGGGATTACAGACTCGGTTCTGATGGGATTACAGACTCGGTTCTGATGGGATTACAGACTCGGTTCTGATGGGATTACAGACTCGGTTCTGATGGGATTACAGACTCACTCATGATGGGATTGGAGACTCGATTCTGATGGGATTACAGACTCGATTCTGATGGGATTACAGACTTGATTCTGATGGGATTACAGACTCGATTCTGATGGGATTACAGACTCGATTCTGATGGGATTACAGACTCACTCATGATGGGATTACAGACTCGATTCTGATGGGATTACAGACTCGATTCTGATGGGATTACAGACTCACTCATGATGGGATTACAGACTCGATTCTGGTGGGATTACAGACTCGATTCTGATGGGATTACAGACTCGATTCTGATGGGATTACAGACTCGATTCTGATGGGATTACAGACTCGATTCTGATGGGATTACAGACTCGATTCTGATGGGATTACAGACTCGATTCTGATGGGATTACAGACTCGATTCTGATGGGATTACAGACTCGATTCTGATGGGATTACAGACTCGATTCTGATGGGATTACAGACTCGATTCTGATGGGATTACAGACTCGGTTCTGATGGGATTACAGACTCGATTCTGATGGGATTACAGACTGGATTCTGATGGGATTACAGACTCGATTCTGATGGGATTACAGACTCACTCATGATGGGATTACAGACTCGATTCTGGTGGATTACAGACTCGATTCTGATGGGATTACAGACTCGATTCTGATGGGATTACAGACTCGATTCTGATGGGATTACAGACTCGGTTCTGGTGGGATTACAGACTCGGTTCTGATGGGATTACAGACTCACTCATGATGGGATTACAGACTCGGTTCTGATGGGATTACAGACTCGGTTCTGATGGGATTACAGACTCACTCATGATGGGATTGGAGACTCGATTCTGATGGGATTACAGACTCGATTCTGATGGGATTACAGACTCGATTCTGATGGGATTACAGACTCGATTCTGATGGGATTACAGACTCACTCATGATGGGATTACAGACTCGATTCTGATGGGATTACAGACTCGATTCTGATGGGATTACAGACTCACTCATGATGGGATTACAGACTCGATTCTGGTGGGATTACAGACTCGATTCTGATGGGATTACAGACTCGATTCTGATGGGATTACAGACTCGATTCTGATGGGATTACAGACTCGGTTCTGGTGGGATTACAGACTCGGTTCTGATGGGATTACAGACTCACTCATGATGGGATTACAGACTCGGTTCTGGTGGGATTACAGACTCGGTTCTGATGGGATTACAGACTCGGTTCTGATGGGATTACAGACTCGGTTCTGATGGGATTACAGACTCGGTTCTGATGGGATTACAGACTCGATTCTGATGGGATTGGAGACTCGATTCTGATGGGATTACAGACTCGATTCTGATGGGATTACAGACTTGATTCTGATGGGATTACAGACTCGATTCTGATGGGATTACAGACTCGATTCTGATGGGATTACAGACTCACTCATGATGGGATTACAGACTCGATTCTGATGGGATTACAGACTCGATTCTGATGGGATTACAGACTCACTCATGATGGGATTACAGACTCGATTCTGGTGGGATTACAGACTCGATTCTGATGGGATTACAGACTCGATTCTGATGGGATTACAGACTCGATTCTGATGGGATTACAGACTCGATTCTGATGGGATTACAGACTCGATTCTGATGGGATTACAGACTCGATTCTGATGGGATTACAGACTCGATTCTGATGGGATTACAGACTCGATTCTGATGGGATTACAGACTCGATTCTGATGGGATTACAGACTCGATTCTGATGGGATTACAGACTCGGTTCTGATGGGATTACAGACTCGATTCTGATGGGATTACAGACTGGATTCTGATGGGATTACAGACTCGATTCTGATGGGATTACAGACTCACTCATGATGGGATTACAGACTCGATTCTGATGGGATTACAGACTCGATTCTGATGGGATTACAGACTCGATTCTGATGGGATTACAGACTCGATTCTGATGGGATTACAGACTCGGTTCTGGTGGGATTACAGACTCGGTTCTGATGGGATTACAGACTCACTCATGATGGGATTACAGACTCGGTTCTGATGGGATTACAGACTCGGTTCTGATGGGATTACAGACTCACTCATGATGGGATTGGAGACTCGATTCTGATGGGATTACAGACTCGATTCTGATGGGATTACAGACTCGATTCTGATGGGATTACAGACTCGATTCTGATGGGATTACAGACTCGATTCTGATGGGATTACAGACTCGATTCTGGTGGGATTACAGACTCGATTCTGATGGGATTACAGACTCGATTCTGATGGGATTACAGACTCGATTCTGATGGGATTACAGACTCGATTCTGATGGGATTACAGACTCACTCATGATGGGATTACAGACTCGATTCTGATGGGATTACAGACTCGATTCTGATGGGATTACAGACTCACTCATGATGGGATTACAGACTCGATTCTGGTGGGATTACAGACTCGATTCTGATGGGATTACAGACTCGATTCTGATGGGATTACAGACTCGATTCTGATGGGATTACAGACTCGGTTCTGGTGGGATTACAGACTCGGTTCTGATGGGATTACAGACTCACTCATGATGGGATTACAGACTCGGTTCTGGTGGGATTACAGACTCGGTTCTGATGGGATTACAGACTCGGTTCTGATGGGATTACAGACTCGGTTCTGATGGGATTACAGACTCGGTTCTGATGGGATTACAGACTCACTCATGATGGGATTGGAGACTCGATTCTGATGGGATTACAGACTCGATTCTGATGGGATTACAGACTTGATTCTGATGGGATTACAGACTCGATTCTGATGGGATTACAGACTCGATTCTGATGGGATTACAGACTCACTCATGATGGGATTACAGACTCGATTCTGATGGGATTACAGACTCGATTCTGATGGGATTACAGACTCACTCATGATGGGATTACAGACTCGATTCTGGTGGGATTACAGACTCGATTCTGATGGGATTACAGACTCGATTCTGATGGGATTACAGACTCGATTCTGATGGGATTACAGACTCGGTTCTGGTGGGATTACAGACTCGATTCTGATGGGATTACAGACTCGATTCTGATGGGATTACAGACTCGATTCTGATGGGATTACAGACTCGATTCTGGTGGGATTACAGACTCGATTCTGATGGGATTACAGACTCACTCATGATGGGATTACAGACTCGATTCTGATGGGATTACAGACTCGATTCTGATGGGATTACAGACTCACTCATGATGGGATTACAGACTCGATTCTGGTGGGATTACAGACTCGATTCTGATGGGATTACAGACTCGATTCTGATGGGATTACAGACTCGATTCTGATGGGATTACAGACTCGGTTCTGGTGGGATTACAGACTCGGTTCTGATGGGATTACAGACTCACTCATGATGGGATTACAGACTCGGTTCTGGTGGGATTACAGACTCGGTTCTGATGGGATTACAGACTCGGTTCTGATGGGATTACAGACTCGGTTCTGATGGGATTACAGACTCGGTTCTGATGGGATTACAGACTCACTCATGATGGGATTGGAGACTCGATTCTGATGGGATTACAGACTCGATTCTGATGGGATTACAGACTTGATTCTGATGGGATTACAGACTCGATTCTGATGGGATTACAGACTCGATTCTGATGGGATTACAGACTCGATTCTGATGGGATTACAGACTCGGTTCTGGTGGGATTACAGACTCGGTTCTGATGGGATTACAGACTCACTCATGATGGGATTACAGACTCGGTTCTGATGGGATTACAGACTCGGTTCTGATGGGATTACAGACTCACTCATGATGGGATTGGAGACTCGATTCTGATGGGATTACAGACTCGATTCTGATGGGATTACAGACTCGATTCTGATGGGATTACAGACTCGATTCTGATGGGATTACAGACTCGATTCTGATGGGATTACAGACTCGATTCTGGTGGGATTACAGACTCGATTCTGATGGGATTACAGACTCACTCATGATGGGATTACAGACTCGATTCTGATGGGATTACAGACTCGATTCTGATGGGATTACAGACTCACTCATGATGGGATTACAGACTCGATTCTGATGGGATTACAGACTCGATTCTGATGGGATTACAGACTCACTCATGATGGGATTACAGACTCGATTCTGGTGGGATTACAGACTCGATTCTGATGGGATTACAGACTCGATTCTGATGGGATTACAGACTCGATTCTGATGGGATTACAGACTCGGTTCTGGTGGGATTACAGACTCGGTTCTGATGGGATTACAGACTCACTCATGATGGGATTACAGACTCGGTTCTGGTGGGATTACAGACTCGGTTCTGATGGGATTACAGACTCGGTTCTGATGGGATTACAGACTCGGTTCTGATGGGATTACAGACTCGGTTCTGATGGGATTACAGACTCACTCATGATGGGATTGGAGACTCGATTCTGATGGGATTACAGACTCGATTCTGATGGGATTACAGACTTGATTCTGATGGGATTACAGACTCGATTCTGATGGGATTACAGACTCGATTCTGATGGGATTACAGACTCACTCATGATGGGATTACAGACTCGATTCTGATGGGATTACAGACTCGATTCTGATGGGATTACAGACTCACTCATGATGGGATTACAGACTCGATTCTGGTGGGATTACAGACTCGATTCTGATGGGATTACAGACTCGATTCTGATGGGATTACAGACTCGATTCTGATGGGATTACAGACTCGATTCTGATGGGATTACAGACTCGATTCTGATGGGATTACAGACTCGATTCTGATGGGATTACAGACTCGATTCTGATGGGATTACAGACTCGATTCTGATGGGATTACAGACTCGATTCTGATGGGATTACAGACTCGATTCTGATGGGATTACAGACTCGGTTCTGATGGGATTACAGACTCGATTCTGATGGGATTACAGACTGGATTCTGATGGGATTACAGACTCGATTCTGATGGGATTACAGACTCGATTCTGATGGGATTACAGACTCGATTCTGATGGGATTACAGACTCGATTCTGATGGGATTACAGACTCGATTCTGGTGGGATTACAGACTCGATTCTGATGGGATTACAGACTCACTCATGATGGGATTACAGACTCGATTCTGATGGGATTACAGACTCGATTCTGATGGGATTACAGACTTGATTCTGATGGGATTACAGACTCGATTCTGATGGGATTACAGACTCGATTCTGATGGGATTACAGACTCGATTCTGATGGGATTACAGACTCGGTTCTGGTGGGATTACAGACTCGGTTCTGATGGGATTACAGACTCACTCATGATGGGATTACAGACTCGGTTCTGGTGGGATTACAGACTCGGTTCTGATGGGATTACAGACTCGGTTCTGATGGGATTACAGACTCACTCATGATGGGATTACAGACTCACTCATGATGGGATTACAGACTCGATTCTGATGGGATTACAGACACGATTCTGATGGGATTACAGACTCACTCATGATGGGATTACAGACTCGATTCTGGTGGGATTACAGACTCGATTCTGATGGGATTACAGACTCGATTCTGATGGGATTACAGACTCGATTCTGATGGGATTACAGACTCGGTTCTGGTGGGATTACAGACTCGGTTCTGATGGGATTACAGACTCACTCATGATGGGATTACAGACTCGGTTCTGATGGGATTACAGACTCGGTTCTGATGGGATTACAGACTCACTCATGATGGGATTGGAGACTCGATTCTGATGGGATTACAGACTCGATTCTGATGGGATTACAGACTCGATTCTGATGGGATTACAGACTCGATTCTGATGGGATTACAGACTCGATTCTGATGGGATTACAGACTCGATTCTGGTGGGATTACAGACTCGATTCTGATGGGATTACAGACTCGATTCTGATGGGATTACAGACTCGATTCTGATGGGATTACAGACTCGATTCTGATGGGATTACAGACTCACTCATGATGGGATTACAGACTCGATTCTGATGGGATTACAGACTCGATTCTGATGGGATTACAGACTCACTCATGATGGGATTACAGACTCGATTCTGGTGGGATTACAGACTCGATTCTGATGGGATTACAGACTCGATTCTGATGGGATTACAGACTCGATTCTGATGGGATTACAGACTCGGTTCTGGTGGGATTACAGACTCGGTTCTGATGGGATTACAGACTCACTCATGATGGGATTACAGACTCGGTTCTGGTGGGATTACAGACTCGGTTCTGATGGGATTACAGACTCGGTTCTGATGGGATTACAGACTCGGTTCTGATGGGATTACAGACTCGGTTCTGATGGGATTACAGACTCACTCATGATGGGATTGGAGACTCGATTCTGATGGGATTACAGACTCGATTCTGATGGGATTACAGACTTGATTCTGATGGGATTACAGACTCGATTCTGATGGGATTACAGACTCGATTCTGATGGGATTACAGACTCACTCATGATGGGATTACAGACTCGATTCTGATGGGATTACAGACTCGATTCTGATGGGATTACAGACTCACTCATGATGGGATTACAGACTCGATTCTGGTGGGATTACAGACTCGATTCTGATGGGATTACAGACTCGATTCTGATGGGATTACAGACTCGATTCTGATGGGATTACAGACTCGGTTCTGGTGGGATTACAGACTCGATTCTGATGGGATTACAGACTCGATTCTGATGGGATTACAGACTCGATTCTGATGGGATTACAGACTCGATTCTGGTGGGATTACAGACTCGATTCTGATGGGATTACAGACTCACTCATGATGGGATTACAGACTCGATTCTGATGGGATTACAGACTCGATTCTGATGGGATTACAGACTCACTCATGATGGGATTACAGACTCGATTCTGGTGGGATTACAGACTCGATTCTGATGGGATTACAGACTCGATTCTGATGGGATTACAGACTCGATTCTGATGGGATTACAGACTCGATTCTGATGGGATTACAGACTCGATTCTGATGGGATTACAGACTCGATTCTGATGGGATTACAGACTCGATTCTGATGGGATTACAGACTCGATTCTGATGGGATTACAGACTCGATTCTGATGGGATTACAGACTCGATTCTGATGGGATTACAGACTCGGTTCTGATGGGATTACAGACTCGATTCTGATGGGATTACAGACTGGATTCTGATGGGATTACAGACTCGATTCTGATGGGATTACAGACTCACTCATGATGGGATTACAGACTCGATTCTGGTGGGATTACAGACTCGATTCTGATGGGATTACAGACTCGATTCTGATGGGATTACAGACTCGATTCTGATGGGATTACAGACTCGGTTCTGGTGGGATTACAGACTCGGTTCTGATGGGATTACAGACTCACTCATGATGGGATTACAGACTCGGTTCTGATGGGATTACAGACTCGGTTCTGATGGGATTACAGACTCACTCATGATGGGATTGGAGACTCGATTCTGATGGGATTACAGACTCGATTCTGATGGGATTACAGACTCGATTCTGATGGGATTACAGACTCGATTCTGATGGGATTACAGACTCGATTCTGATGGGATTACAGACTCGATTCTGGTGGGATTACAGACTCGATTCTGATGGGATTACAGACTCGATTCTGATGGGATTACAGACTCGATTCTGATGGGATTACAGACTCGATTCTGATGGGATTACAGACTCACTCATGATGGGATTACAGACTCGATTCTGATGGGATTACAGACTCGATTCTGATGGGATTACAGACTCACTCATGATGGGATTACAGACTCGATTCTGGTGGGATTACAGACTCGATTCTGATGGGATTACAGACTCGATTCTGATGGGATTACAGACTCGATTCTGATGGGATTACAGACTCGGTTCTGGTGGGATTACAGACTCGGTTCTGATGGGATTACAGACTCACTCATGATGGGATTACAGACTCGATTCTGGTGGGATTACAGACTCGATTCTGGTGGGATTACAGACTCGATTCTGGTGGGATTACAGACTCGGTTCTGATGGGATTACAGACTCGGTTCTGATGGGATTACAGACTCGGTTCTGATGGGATTACAGACTCGGTTCTGATGGGATTACAGACTCACTCATGATGGGATTGGAGACTCGATTCTGATGGGATTACAGACTCGATTCTGATGGGATTACAGACTTGATTCTGATGGGATTACAGACTCGATTCTGATGGGATTACAGACTCGATTCTGATGGGATTACAGACTCACTCATGATGGGATTACAGACTCGATTCTGATGGGATTACAGACTCGATTCTGATGGGATTACAGACTCACTCATGATGGGATTACAGACTCGATTCTGGTGGGATTACAGACTCGATTCTGATGGGATTACAGACTCGATTCTGATGGGATTACAGACTCGATTCTGATGGGATTACAGACTCGGTTCTGGTGGGATTACAGACTCGATTCTGATGGGATTACAGACTCGATTCTGATGGGATTACAGACTCGATTCTGATGGGATTACAGACTCACTCATGATGGGATTACAGACTCGATTCTGGTGGGATTACAGACTCGATTCTGATGGGATTACAGACTCGATTCTGATGGGATTACAGACTCGATTCTGATGGGATTACAGACTCGATTCTGATGGGATTACAGACTCGATTCTGATGGGATTACAGACTCGATTCTGATGGGATTACAGACTCGATTCTGATGGGATTACAGACTCGATTCTGATGGGATTACAGACTCGATTCTGATGGGATTACAGACTCGATTCTGATGGGATTACAGACTCGGTTCTGATGGGATTACAGACTCGATTCTGATGGGATTACAGACTGGATTCTGATGGGATTACAGACTCGATTCTGATGGGATTACAGACTCACTCATGATGGGATTACAGACTCGATTCTGGTGGGATTACAGACTCGATTCTGATGGGATTACAGACTCGATTCTGATGGGATTACAGACTCGATTCTGATGGGATTACAGACTCGGTTCTGGTGGGATTACAGACTCGGTTCTGATGGGATTACAGACTCACTCATGATGGGATTACAGACTCGGTTCTGATGGGATTACAGACTCACTCATGATGGGATTGGAGACTCGATTCTGATGGGATTACAGACTCGATTCTGATGGGATTACAGACTCGATTCTGATGGGATTACAGACTCGATTCTGATGGGATTACAGACTCGATTCTGATGGGATTACAGACTCGATTCTGGTGGGATTACAGACTCGATTCTGATGGGATTACAGACTCGATTCTGATGGGATTACAGACTCGATTCTGATGGGATTACAGACTCGATTCTGATGGGATTACAGACTCACTCATGATGGGATTACAGACTCGATTCTGATGGGATTACAGACTCGATTCTGATGGGATTACAGACTCACTCATGATGGGATTACAGACTCGATTCTGGTGGGATTACAGACTCGATTCTGATGGGATTACAGACTCGATTCTGATGGGATTACAGACTCGATTCTGATGGGATTACAGACTCGGTTCTGGTGGGATTACAGACTCGGTTCTGATGGGATTACAGACTCACTCATGATGGGATTACAGACTCGGTTCTGGTGGGATTACAGACTCGGTTCTGATGGGATTACAGACTCGGTTCTGATGGGATTACAGACTCGGTTCTGATGGGATTACAGACTCGGTTCTGATGGGATTACAGACTCACTCATGATGGGATTGGAGACTCGATTCTGATGGGATTACAGACTCGATTCTGATGGGATTACAGACTTGATTCTGATGGGATTACAGACTCGATTCTGATGGGATTACAGACTCGATTCTGATGGGATTACAGACTCACTCATGATGGGATTACAGACTCGATTCTGATGGGATTACAGACTCGATTCTGATGGGATTACAGACTCACTCATGATGGGATTACAGACTCGATTCTGGTGGGATTACAGACTCGATTCTGATGGGATTACAGACTCGATTCTGATGGGATTACAGACTCGATTCTGATGGGATTACAGACTCGGTTCTGGTGGGATTACAGACTCGATTCTGATGGGATTACAGACTCGATTCTGATGGGATTACAGACTCGATTCTGATGGGATTACAGACTCGATTCTGGTGGGATTACAGACTCGATTCTGATGGGATTACAGACTCACTCATGATGGGATTACAGACTCGATTCTGATGGGATTACAGACTCGATTCTGATGGGATTACAGACTCACTCATGATGGGATTACAGACTCGATTCTGGTGGGATTACAGACTCGATTCTGATGGGATTACAGACTCGATTCTGATGGGATTACAGACTCGATTCTGATGGGATTACAGACTCGGTTCTGGTGGGATTACAGACTCGGTTCTGATGGGATTACAGACTCACTCATGATGGGATTACAGACTCGGTTCTGGTGGGATTACAGACTCGGTTCTGATGGGATTACAGACTCGGTTCTGATGGGATTACAGACTCGGTTCTGATGGGATTACAGACTCGGTTCTGATGGGATTACAGACTCACTCATGATGGGATTGGAGACTCGATTCTGATGGGATTACAGACTCGATTCTGATGGGATTACAGACTTGATTCTGATGGGATTACAGACTCGATTCTGATGGGATTACAGACTCGATTCTGATGGGATTACAGACTCGATTCTGATGGGATTACAGACTCGGTTCTGGTGGGATTACAGACTCGGTTCTGATGGGATTACAGACTCACTCATGATGGGATTACAGACTCGGTTCTGATGGGATTACAGACTCGGTTCTGATGGGATTACAGACTCACTCATGATGGGATTGGAGACTCGATTCTGATGGGATTACAGACTCGATTCTGATGGGATTACAGACTCGATTCTGATGGGATTACAGACTCGATTCTGATGGGATTACAGACTCGATTCTGATGGGATTACAGACTCGATTCTGGTGGGATTACAGACTCGATTCTGATGGGATTACAGACTCACTCATGATGGGATTACAGACTCGATTCTGATGGGATTACAGACTCGATTCTGATGGGATTACAGACTCACTCATGATGGGATTACAGACTCGATTCTGATGGGATTACAGACTCGATTCTGATGGGATTACAGACTCACTCATGATGGGATTACAGACTCGATTCTGGTGGGATTACAGACTCGATTCTGATGGGATTACAGACTCGATTCTGATGGGATTACAGACTCGATTCTGATGGGATTACAGACTCGGTTCTGGTGGGATTACAGACTCGGTTCTGATGGGATTACAGACTCACTCATGATGGGATTACAGACTCGGTTCTGGTGGGATTACAGACTCGGTTCTGATGGGATTACAGACTCGGTTCTGATGGGATTACAGACTCGGTTCTGATGGGATTACAGACTCGGTTCTGATGGGATTACAGACTCACTCATGATGGGATTGGAGACTCGATTCTGATGGGATTACAGACTCGATTCTGATGGGATTACAGACTTGATTCTGATGGGATTACAGACTCGATTCTGATGGGATTACAGACTCGATTCTGATGGGATTACAGACTCACTCATGATGGGATTACAGACTCGATTCTGATGGGATTACAGACTCGATTCTGATGGGATTACAGACTCACTCATGATGGGATTACAGACTCGATTCTGGTGGGATTACAGACTCGATTCTGATGGGATTACAGACTCGATTCTGATGGGATTACAGACTCGATTCTGATGGGATTACAGACTCGATTCTGATGGGATTACAGACTCGATTCTGATGGGATTACAGACTCGATTCTGATGGGATTACAGACTCGATTCTGATGGGATTACAGACTCGATTCTGATGGGATTACAGACTCGATTCTGATGGGATTACAGACTCGATTCTGATGGGATTACAGACTCGGTTCTGATGGGATTACAGACTCGATTCTGATGGGATTACAGACTGGATTCTGATGGGATTACAGACTCGATTCTGATGGGATTACAGACTCGATTCTGATGGGATTACAGACTCGATTCTGATGGGATTACAGACTCGATTCTGATGGGATTACAGACTCGATTCTGGTGGGATTACAGACTCGATTCTGATGGGATTACAGACTCACTCATGATGGGATTACAGACTCGATTCTGATGGGATTACAGACTCGATTCTGATGGGATTACAGACTTGATTCTGATGGGATTACAGACTCGATTCTGATGGGATTACAGACTCGATTCTGATGGGATTACAGACTCGATTCTGATGGGATTACAGACTCGGTTCTGGTGGGATTACAGACTCGGTTCTGATGGGATTACAGACTCACTCATGATGGGATTACAGACTCGGTTCTGGTGGGATTACAGACTCGGTTCTGATGGGATTACAGACTCGGTTCTGATGGGATTACAGACTCGGTTCTGATGGGATTACAGACTCGGTTCTGATGGGATTACAGACTCACTCATGATGGGATTGGAGACTCGATTCTGATGGGATTACAGACTCGATTCTGATGGGATTACAGACTTGATTCTGATGGGATTACAGACTCGATTCTGATGGGATTACAGACTCGATTCTGATGGGATTACAGACTCACTCATGATGGGATTACAG
The DNA here is from genome assembly GCA_950096795.1 of Macrostomum cliftonense. Classification (NCBI taxonomy): domain Eukaryota; kingdom Metazoa; phylum Platyhelminthes; family Macrostomidae; genus Macrostomum; species Macrostomum cliftonense. Next base: position 248,837 of record CATNEM010000316.1, on the reverse strand, counting down.
ACTCACTCATGATGGGATTACAGACTCGATTCTGATGGGATTACAGACTCGATTCTGATGGGATTACAGACTCACTCATGATGGGATTACAGACTCGATTCTGGTGGGATTACAGACTCGATTCTGATGGGATTACAGACTCGATTCTGATGGGATTACAGACTCGATTCTGATGGGATTACAGACTCGGTTCTGGTGGGATTACAGACTCGGTTCTGATGGGATTACAGACTCACTCATGATGGGATTACAGACTCGGTTCTGATGGGATTACAGACTCGGTTCTGATGGGATTACAGACTCACTCATGATGGGATTGGAGACTCGATTCTGATGGGATTACAGACTCGATTCTGATGGGATTACAGACTCGATTCTGATGGGATTACAGACTCGATTCTGATGGGATTACAGACTCGATTCTGATGGGATTACAGACTCGATTCTGGTGGGATTACAGACTCGATTCTGATGGGATTACAGACTCGATTCTGATGGGATTACAGACTCGATTCTGATGGGATTACAGACTCGATTCTGATGGGATTACAGACTCACTCATGATGGGATTACAGACTCGATTCTGATGGGATTACAGACTCGATTCTGATGGGATTACAGACTCACTCATGATGGGATTACAGACTCGATTCTGGTGGGATTACAGACTCGATTCTGATGGGATTACAGACTCGATTCTGATGGGATTACAGACTCGATTCTGATGGGATTACAGACTCGGTTCTGGTGGGATTACAGACTCGGTTCTGATGGGATTACAGACTCACTCATGATGGGATTACAGACTCGGTTCTGGTGGGATTACAGACTCGGTTCTGATGGGATTACAGACTCGGTTCTGATGGGATTACAGACTCGGTTCTGATGGGATTACAGACTCGGTTCTGATGGGATTACAGACTCACTCATGATGGGATTGGAGACTCGATTCTGATGGGATTACAGACTCGATTCTGATGGGATTACAGACTTGATTCTGATGGGATTACAGACTCGATTCTGATGGGATTACAGACTCGATTCTGATGGGATTACAGACTCACTCATGATGGGATTACAGACTCGATTCTGATGGGATTACAGACTCGATTCTGATGGGATTACAGACTCACTCATGATGGGATTACAGACTCGATTCTGGTGGGATTACAGACTCGATTCTGATGGGATTACAGACTCGATTCTGATGGGATTACAGACTCGATTCTGATGGGATTACAGACTCGGTTCTGATGGGATTACAGACTCGATTCTGATGGGATTACAGACTCGATTCTGATGGGATTACAGACTCGATTCTGATGGGATTACAGACTCGATTCTGGTGGGATTACAGACTCGATTCTGATGGGATTACAGACTCACTCATGATGGGATTACAGACTCGATTCTGATGGGATTACAGACTCGATTCTGATGGGATTACAGACTCACTCATGATGGGATTACAGACTCGATTCTGGTGGGATTACAGACTCGATTCTGATGGGATTACAGACTCGATTCTGATGGGATTACAGACTCGATTCTGATGGGATTACAGACTCGATTCTGATGGGATTACAGACTCGATTCTGATGGGATTACAGACTCGATTCTGATGGGATTACAGACTCGATTCTGATGGGATTACAGACTCGATTCTGATGGGATTACAGACTCGATTCTGATGGGATTACAGACTCGATTCTGATGGGATTACAGACTCGGTTCTGATGGGATTACAGACTCGATTCTGATGGGATTACAGACTGGATTCTGATGGGATTACAGACTCGATTCTGATGGGATTACAGACTCACTCATGATGGGATTACAGACTCGATTCTGGTGGGATTACAGACTCGATTCTGATGGGATTACAGACTCGATTCTGATGGGATTACAGACTCGATTCTGATGGGATTACAGACTCGGTTCTGGTGGGATTACAGACTCGATTCTGATGGGATTACAGACTCACTCATGATGGGATTACAGACTCGGTTCTGATGGGATTACAGACTCGGTTCTGATGGGATTACAGACTCACTCATGATGGGATTGGAGACTCGATTCTGATGGGATTACAGACTCGATTCTGATGGGATTACAGACTCGATTCTGATGGGATTACAGACTCGATTCTGATGGGATTACAGACTCGATTCTGATGGGATTACAGACTCGATTCTGGTGGGATTACAGACTCGATTCTGATGGGATTACAGACTCGATTCTGATGGGATTACAGACTCGATTCTGATGGGATTACAGACTCGATTCTGATGGGATTACAGACTCACTCATGATGGGATTACAGACTCGATTCTGATGGGATTACAGACTCGATTCTGGTGGGATTACAGACTCGATTCTGATGGGATTACAGACTCACTCATGATGGGATTACAGACTCGATTCTGATGGGATTACAGACTCGATTCTGATGGGATTACAGACTCACTCATGATGGGATTACAGACTCGATTCTGGTGGGATTACAGACTCGATTCTGATGGGATTACAGACTCGATTCTGATGGGATTACAGACTCGATTCTGATGGGATTACAGACTCGATTCTGATGGGATTACAGACTCGATTCTGATGGGATTACAGACTCGATTCTGATGGGATTACAGACTCGATTCTGATGGGATTACAGACTCGATTCTGATGGGATTACAGACTCGATTCTGATGGGATTACAGACTCGATTCTGATGGGATTACAGACTCGGTTCTGATGGGATTACAGACTCGATTCTGATGGGATTACAGACTGGATTCTGATGGGATTACAGACTCGATTCTGATGGGATTACAGACTCACTCATGATGGGATTACAGACTCGATTCTGGTGGGATTACAGACTCGATTCTGATGGGATTACAGACTCGATTCTGATGGGATTACAGACTCGATTCTGATGGGATTACAGACTCGGTTCTGGTGGGATTACAGACTCGGTTCTGATGGGATTACAGACTCACTCATGATGGGATTACAGACTCGGTTCTGATGGGATTACAGACTCGGTTCTGATGGGATTACAGACTCACTCATGATGGGATTGGAGACTCGATTCTGATGGGATTACAGACTCGATTCTGATGGGATTACAGACTCGATTCTGATGGGATTACAGACTCGATTCTGATGGGATTACAGACTCGATTCTGATGGGATTACAGACTCGATTCTGGTGGGATTACAGACTCGATTCTGATGGGATTACAGACTCGATTCTGATGGGATTACAGACTCGATTCTGATGGGATTACAGACTCGATTCTGATGGGATTACAGACTCACTCATGATGGGATTACAGACTCGATTCTGATGGGATTACAGACTCGATTCTGATGGGATTACAGACTCACTCATGATGGGATTACAGACTCGATTCTGGTGGGATTACAGACTCGATTCTGATGGGATTACAGACTCGATTCTGATGGGATTACAGACTCGATTCTGATGGGATTACAGACTCGGTTCTGGTGGGATTACAGACTCGGTTCTGATGGGATTACAGACTCACTCATGATGGGATTACAGACTCGGTTCTGGTGGGATTACAGACTCGGTTCTGATGGGATTACAGACTCGGTTCTGATGGGATTACAGACTCGGTTCTGATGGGATTACAGACTCGGTTCTGATGGGATTACAGACTCACTCATGATGGGATTGGAGACTCGATTCTGATGGGATTACAGACTCGATTCTGATGGGATTACAGACTTGATTCTGATGGGATTACAGACTCGATTCTGATGGGATTACAGACTCGATTCTGATGGGATTACAGACTCACTCATGATGGGATTACAGACTCGATTCTGATGGGATTACAGACTCGATTCTGATGGGATTACAGACTCACTCATGATGGGATTACAGACTCGATTCTGGTGGGATTACAGACTCGATTCTGATGGGATTACAGACTCGATTCTGATGGGATTACAGACTCGATTCTGATGGGATTACAGACTCGATTCTGGTGGGATTACAGACTCGATTCTGATGGGATTACAGACTCGATTCTGATGGGATTACAGACTCGATTCTGATGGGATTACAGACTCGATTCTGGTGGGATTACAGACTCGATTCTGATGGGATTACAGACTCACTCATGATGGGATTACAGACTCGATTCTGATGGGATTACAGACTCGATTCTGATGGGATTACAGACTCACTCATGATGGGATTACAGACTCGATTCTGGTGGGATTACAGACTCGATTCTGATGGGATTACAGACTCGATTCTGATGGGATTACAGACTCGATTCTGATGGGATTACAGACTCGGTTCTGGTGGGATTACAGACTCGGTTCTGATGGGATTACAGACTCACTCATGATGGGATTACAGACTCGGTTCTGGTGGGATTACAGACACGGTTCTGATGGGATTACAGACTCGGTTCTGATGGGATTACAGACTCGGTTCTGATGGGATTACAGACTCGGTTCTGATGGGATTACAGACTCACTCATGATGGGATTGGAGACTCGATTCTGATGGGATTACAGACTCGATTCTGATGGGATTACAGACTTGATTCTGATGGGATTACAGACTCGATTCTGATGGGATTACAGACTCGATTCTGATGGGATTACAGACTCGATTCTGATGGGATTACAGACTCGGTTCTGGTGGGATTACAGACTCGGTTCTGATGGGATTACAGACTCACTCATGATGGGATTACAGACTCGGTTCTGATGGGATTACAGACTCGGTTCTGATGGGATTACAGACTCACTCATGATGGGATTGGAGACTCGATTCTGATGGGATTACAGACTCGATTCTGATGGGATTACAGACTCGATTCTGATGGGATTACAGACTCGATTCTGATGGGATTACAGACTCGATTCTGATGGGATTACAGACTCGATTCTGGTGGGATTACAGACTCGATTCTGATGGGATTACAGACTCACTCATGATGGGATTACAGACTCGATTCTGATGGGATTACAGACTCGATTCTGATGGGATTACAGACTCACTCATGATGGGATTACAGACTCGATTCTGATGGGATTACAGACTCGATTCTGATGGGATTACAGACTCACTCATGATGGGATTACAGACTCGATTCTGGTGGGATTACAGACTCGATTCTGATGGGATTACAGACTCGATTCTGATGGGATTACAGACTCGATTCTGATGGGATTACAGACTCGGTTCTGGTGGGATTACAGACTCGGTTCTGATGGGATTACAGACTCACTCATGATGGGATTACAGACTCGGTTCTGGTGGGATTACAGACTCGGTTCTGATGGGATTACAGACTCGGTTCTGATGGGATTACAGACTCGGTTCTGATGGGATTACAGACTCGGTTCTGATGGGATTACAGACTCACTCATGATGGGATTGGAGACTCGATTCTGATGGGATTACAGACTCGATTCTGATGGGATTACAGACTTGATTCTGATGGGATTACAGACTCGATTCTGATGGGATTACAGACTCGATTCTGATGGGATTACAGACTCACTCATGATGGGATTACAGACTCGATTCTGATGGGATTACAGACTCGATTCTGATGGGATTACAGACTCACTCATGATGGGATTACAGACTCGATTCTGGTGGGATTACAGACTCGATTCTGATGGGATTACAGACTCGATTCTGATGGGATTACAGACTCGATTCTGATGGGATTACAGACTCGATTCTGATGGGATTACAGACTCGATTCTGATGGGATTACAGACTCGATTCTGATGGGATTACAGACTCGATTCTGATGGGATTACAGACTCGATTCTGATGGGATTACAGACTCGATTCTGATGGGATTACAGACTCGATTCTGATGGGATTACAGACTCGGTTCTGATGGGATTACAGACTCGATTCTGATGGGATTACAGACTCGATTCTGATGGGATTACAGACTCGGTTCTGGTGGGATTACAGACTCGGTTCTGATGGGATTACAGACTCACTCATGATGGGATTACAGACTCGGTTCTGGTGGGATTACAGACTCGGTTCTGATGGGATTACAGACTCGGTTCTGATGGGATTACAGACTCGGTTCTGATGGGATTACAGACTCGGTTCTGATGGGATTACAGACTCACTCATGATGGGATTGGAGACTCGATTCTGATGGGATTACAGACTCGATTCTGATGGGATTACAGACTTGATTCTGATGGGATTACAGACTCGATTCTGATGGGATTACAGACTCGATTCTGATGGGATTACAGACTCACTCATGATGGGATTACAGACTCACTCATGATGGGATTACAGACTCGATTCTGATGGGATTACAGACTCGATTCTGATGGGATTACAGACTCACTCATGATGGGATTACAGACTCGATTCTGGTGGGATTACAGACTCGATTCTGATGGGATTACAGACTCGATTCTGATGGGATTACAGACTCGATTCTGATGGGATTACAGACTCGGTTCTGGTGGGATTACAGACTCGGTTCTGATGGGATTACAGACTCACTCATGATGGGATTACAGACTCGGTTCTGATGGGATTACAGACTCGGTTCTGATGGGATTACAGACTCACTCATGATGGGATTGGAGACTCGATTCTGATGGGATTACAGACTCGATTCTGATGGGATTACAGACTCGATTCTGATGGGATTACAGACTCGATTCTGATGGGATTACAGACTCGATTCTGATGGGATTACAGACTCGATTCTGGTGGGATTACAGACTCGATTCTGATGGGATTACAGACTCGATTCTGATGGGATTACAGACTCGATTCTGATGGGATTACAGACTCGATTCTGATGGGATTACAGACTCACTCATGATGGGATTACAGACTCGATTCTGATGGGATTACAGACTCGATTCTGATGGGATTACAGACTCACTCATGATGGGATTACAGACTCGATTCTGGTGGGATTACAGACTCGATTCTGATGGGATTACAGACTCGATTCTGATGGGATTACAGACTCGATTCTGATGGGATTACAGACTCGGTTCTGGTGGGATTACAGACTCGGTTCTGATGGGATTACAGACTCACTCATGATGGGATTACAGACTCGGTTCTGGTGGGATTACAGACTCGGTTCTGATGGGATTACAGACTCGGTTCTGATGGGATTACAGACTCGGTTCTGATGGGATTACAGACTCGGTTCTGATGGGATTACAGACTCACTCATGATGGGATTGGAGACTCGATTCTGATGGGATTACAGACTCGATTCTGATGGGATTACAGACTTGATTCTGATGGGATTACAGACTCGATTCTGATGGGATTACAGACTCGATTCTGATGGGATTACAGACTCACTCATGATGGGATTACAGACTCGATTCTGATGGGATTACAGACTCGATTCTGATGGGATTACAGACTCACTCATGATGGGATTACAGACTCGATTCTGGTGGGATTACAGACTCGATTCTGATGGGATTACAGACTCGATTCTGATGGGATTACAGACTCGATTCTGATGGGATTACAGACTCGGTTCTGGTGGGATTACAGACTCGATTCTGATGGGATTACAGACTCGATTCTGATGGGATTACAGACTCGATTCTGATGGGATTACAGACTCGATTCTGGTGGGATTACAGACTCGATTCTGATGGGATTACAGACTCACTCATGATGGGATTACAGACTCGATTCTGATGGGATTACAGACTCGATTCTGATGGGATTACAGACTCACTCATGATGGGATTACAGACTCGATTCTGGTGGGATTACAGACTCGATTCTGATGGGATTACAGACTCGATTCTGATGGGATTACAGACTCGATTCTGGTGGGATTACAGACTCGATTCTGATGGGATTACAGACTCGATTCTGATGGGATTACAGACTCGATTCTGGTGGGATTACAGACTCGATTCTGATGGGATTACAGACTCACTCATGATGGGATTACAGACTCGATTCTGATGGGATTACAGACTCGATTCTGATGGGATTACAGACTCGATTCTGATGGGATTACAGACTCACTCATGATGGGATTGGAGACTCGATTCTGATGGGATTACAGACTCGATTCTGATGGGATTACAGACTTGATTCTGATGGGATTACAGACTCGATTCTGATGGGATTACAGACTCGATTCTGATGGGATTACAGACTCGATTCTGATGGGATTACAGACTCGGTTCTGGTGGGATTACAGACTCGGTTCTGATGGGATTACAGACTCACTCATGATGGGATTACAGACTCGGTTCTGATGGGATTACAGACTCGGTTCTGATGGGATTACAGACTCACTCATGATGGGATTGGAGACTCGATTCTGATGGGATTACAGACTCGATTCTGATGGGATTACAGACTCGATTCTGATGGGATTACAGACTCGATTCTGATGGGATTACAGACTCGATTCTGATGGGATTACAGACTCGATTCTGGTGGGATTACAGACTCGATTCTGATGGGATTACAGACTCACTCATGATGGGATTACAGACTCGATTCTGATGGGATTACAGACTCGATTCTGATGGGATTACAGACTCACTCATGATGGGATTACAGACTCGATTCTGATGGGATTACAGACTCGATTCTGATGGGATTACAGACTCACTCATGATGGGATTACAGACTCGATTCTGGTGGGATTACAGACTCGATTCTGATGGGATTACAGACTCGATTCTGATGGGATTACAGACTCGATTCTGATGGGATTACAGACTCGGTTCTGGTGGGATTACAGACTCGGTTCTGATGGGATTACAGACTCACTCATGATGGGATTACAGACTCGGTTCTGGTGGGATTACAGACTCGGTTCTGATGGGATTACAGACTCGGTTCTGATGGGATTACAGACTCGGTTCTGATGGGATTACAGACTCACTCATGATGGGATTGGAGACTCGATTCTGATGGGATTACAGACTCGATTCTGATGGGATTACAGACTCACTCATGATGGGATTACAGACTCGATTCTGATGGGATTACAGACTCGATTCTGATGGGATTACAGACTCACTCATGATGGGATTACAGACTCGATTCTGATGGGATTACAGACTCGATTCTGATGGGATTACAGACTCACTCATGATGGGATTACAGACTCGATTCTGGTGGGATTACAGACTCGATTCTGATGGGATTACAGACTCGATTCTGATGGGATTACAGACTCGATTCTGATGGGATTACAGACTCGGTTCTGGTGGGATTACAGACTCGGTTCTGATGGGATTACAGACTCACTCATGATGGGATTACAGACTCGGTTCTGATGGGATTACAGACTCGGTTCTGATGGGATTACAGACTCACTCATGATGGGATTGGAGACTCGATTCTGATGGGATTACAGACTCGATTCTGATGGGATTACAGACTCGATTCTGATGGGATTACAGACTCGATTCTGATGGGATTACAGACTCGATTCTGATGGGATTACAGACTCGATTCTGATGGGATTACAGACTCGATTCTGATGGGATTACAGACTCACTCATGATGGGATTACAGACTCGATTCTGATGGGATTACAGACTCGATTCTGATGGGATTACAGACTCGATTCTGATGGGATTACAGACTCACTCATGATGGGATTACAGACTCGATTCTGGTGGGATTACAGACTCGATTCTGATGGGATTACAGACTCGATTCTGATGGGATTACAGACTCGATTCTGATGGGATTACAGACTCGGTTCTGGTGGGATTACAGACTCGGTTCTGATGGGATTACAGACTCACTCATGATGGGATTACAGACTCGGTTCTGGTGGGATTACAGACTCGGTTCTGATGGGATTACAGACTCGGTTCTGATGGGATTACAGATTCGATTCTGATGGGATTACAGACTCGATTCTGATGGGATTACAGACTCGGTTCTGATGGGATTACAGACTCGGTTCTGATGGGATTACAGATTCGATTCTGATGGGATTACAGACTCGATTCTGATGGGATTACAGACTCGATTCTGATGGGATTACAGACTCGGTTCTGATGGGATTACAGACTCGGTTCTGGTGGGATTACAGACTCCATTCTGATGGGATTACAGACTCGATTCTGGTGGGATTACAGACTCGGTTCTGGTGGGATTACAGACTCGATTCTGATGGGATTACAGACTCGATTCTGATGGGATTACAGACTCGATTCTGATGGGATTACAGACTCGATTCTGGTGGGATTACAGACTCGATTCTGATGGGATTACAGACTCGATTCTGATGGGATTACAGACTCGATTCTGGTGGGATTACAGACTCGATTCTGATGGGATTACAGACTCACTCATGATGGGATTACAGACTCGATTCTGATGGGATTACAGACTCGATTCTGATGGGATTACAGACTCGGTTCTGGTGGGATTACAGACTCGGTTCTGATGGGATTACAGACTCACTCATGATGGGATTACAGACTCGGTTCTGGTGGGATTACAGACTCGGTTCTGATGGGATTACAGACTCGGTTCTGATGGGATTACAGACTCGGTTCTGATGGGATTACAGACTCGGTTCTGATGGGATTACAGACTCACTCATGATGGGATTGGAGACTCGATTCTGATGGGATTACAGACTCGATTCTGATGGGATTACAGACTTGATTCTGATGGGATTACAGACTCGATTCTGATGGGATTACAGACTCGATTCTGATGGGATTACAGACTCGATTCTGATGGGATTACAGACTCGGTTCTGGTGGGATTACAGACTCGGTTCTGATGGGATTACAGACTCACTCATGATGGGATTACAGACTCGGTTCTGATGGGATTACAGACTCGGTTCTGATGGGATTACAGACTCACTCATGATGGGATTGGAGACTCGATTCTGATGGGATTACAGACTCGATTCTGATGGGATTACAGACTCGATTCTGATGGGATTACAGACTCGATTCTGATGGGATTACAGACTCGATTCTGATGGGATTACAGACTCGATTCTGGTGGGATTACAGACTCGATTCTGATGGGATTACAGACTCACTCATGATGGGATTACAGACTCGATTCTGATGGGATTACAGACTCGATTCTGATGGGATTACAGACTCACTCATGATGGGATTACAGACTCGATTCTGATGGGATTACAGACTCGATTCTGATGGGATTACAGACTCACTCATGATGGGATTACAGACTCGATTCTGGTGGGATTACAGACTCGATTCTGATGGGATTACAGACTCGATTCTGATGGGATTACAGACTCGATTCTGATGGGATTACAGACTCGGTTCTGGTGGGATTACAGACTCGGTTCTGATGGGATTACAGACTCACTCATGATGGGATTACAGACTCGGTTCTGGTGGGATTACAGACTCGGTTCTGATGGGATTACAGACTCGGTTCTGATGGGATTACAGACTCGGTTCTGATGGGATTACAGACTCGGTTCTGATGGGATTACAGACTCACTCATGATGGGATTGGAGACTCGATTCTGATGGGATTACAGACTCGATTCTGATGGGATTACAGACTTGATTCTGATGGGATTACAGACTCGATTCTGATGGGATTACAGACTCGATTCTGATGGGATTACAGACTCACTCATGATGGGATTACAGACTCGATTCTGATGGGATTACAGACTCGATTCTGATGGGATTACAGACTCACTCATGATGGGATTACAGACTCGATTCTGGTGGGATTACAGACTCGATTCTGATGGGATTACAGACTCGATTCTGATGGGATTACAGACTCGATTCTGATGGGATTACAGACTCGGTTCTGGTGGGATTACAGACTCGGTTCTGATGGGATTACAGACTCACTCATGATGGGATTACAGACTCGGTTCTGATGGGATTACAGACTCGGTTCTGATGGGATTACAGACTCACTCATGATGGGATTGGAGACTCGATTCTGATGGGATTACAGACTCGATTCTGATGGGATTACAGACTCGATTCTGATGGGATTACAGACTCGATTCTGATGGGATTACAGACTCGATTCTGATGGGATTACAGACTCGATTCTGATGGGATTACAGACTCGATTCTGATGGGATTACAGACTCACTCATGATGGGATTACAGACTCGATTCTGATGGGATTAAAGACTCGATTCTGATGGGATTACAGACTCACTCATGATGGGATTACAGACTCGATTCTGGTGGGATTACAGACTCGATTCTGATGGGATTACAGACTCGATTCTGATGGGATTACAGACTCTATTCTGATGGGATTACAGACTCGTTTCTGGTGGGATTACAGACTCGGTTCTGATGGGATTACAGACTCACTCATGATGGGATTACAGACTCGGTTCTGGTGGGATTACAGACTCGGTTCTGATGGGATTACAGACTCGGTTCTGATGGGATTACAGATTCGATTCTGATGGGATTACAGACTCGATTCTGATGGGATTACAGACTCGGTTCTGATGGGATTACAGACTCACTCATGATGGGATTACAGATTCGATTCTGATGGGATTACAGACTCGATTCTGATGGGATTACAGACTCGATTCTGATGGGATTACAGACTCGGTTCTGATGGGATTACAGACTCGGTTCTGGTGGGATTACAGACTCGATTCTGATGGGATTACAGACTCGATTCTGGTGGGATTACAGACTCGGTTCTGGTGGGATTACAGACTCGATTCTGATGGGATTACAGACTCGATTCTGATGGGATTACAGACTCGATTCTGATGGGATTACAGACTCGATTCTGGTGGGATTACAGACTCGATTCTGATGGGATTACAGACTCGATTCTGATGGGATTACAGACTCGATTCTGGTGGGATTACAGACTCGATTCTGATGGGATTACAGACTCACTCATGATGGGATTACAGACTCGATTCTGATGGGATTACAGACTCGATTCTGGTGGGATTACAGACTCGATTCTGATGGGATTACAGACTCACTCATGATGGGATTACAGACTCGATTCTGATGGGAGTGGAGACTCGATTCTGGTGGGATTACAGACTCGATTCTGATGGGATTACAGACTCACTCATGATAGGATTACAGACTCGATTCTGATGGGATTACAGACTCGGTTCTGGTGGGATTACAGACTCGGTTCTGATGGGATTACAGACTCACTCATGATGGGATTACAGACTCGATTCTGGTGGGATTACAGACTCACTCATGATGGGATTACAGACTCGATTCTGGTGGGATTACAGACTCGGTTCTGATGGGATTACAGACTCGGTTCTGGTGGGATTACAGACTCGGTTCTGGTGGGATTACAGACTCGATTCTGATGGGATTACAGACTCGGTTCTGATGGGATTACAGACTCGGTTCTGGTGGGATTACAGACTCGGTTCTGATGGGATTACAGACTCGGTTCTGATGGGATTACAGACTCGATTCTGGTGGGATTACAGACTCGGTTCTGATGGGATTACAGACTCGATTCTGATGGGATTACAGACTCGATTCTGATGGGATTACAGACTCGATTCTGATGGGATTACAGACTCGATTCTGATGGGATTACAGACTCGATTCTGATGGGATTACAGACTCGATTCTGATGGGATTACAGACTCGATTCTGGTGGGATTACAGACTCGATTCTGATGGGATTACAGACTCACTCATGATGGGATTACAGACTCGATTCTGATGGGATTACAGACTCGATTCTGATGGGATTACAGACTCACTCATGATGGGATTACAGACTCGATTCTGGTGGGATTACAGACTCGATTCTGATGGGATTACAGACTCGATTCTGATGGGATTACAGACTCGATTCTGATGGGATTACAGACTCGGTTCTGGTGGGATTACAGACTCGGTTCTGATGGGATTACAGACTCACTCATGATGGGATTACAGACTCGGTTCTGGTGGGATTACAGACTCGGTTCTGATGGGATTACAGACTCGGTTCTGATGGGATTACAGACTCGGTTCTGATGGGATTACAGACTCGGTTCTGATGGGATTACAGACTCACTCATGATGGGATTGGAGACTCGATTCTGATGGGATTACAGACTCGATTCTGATGGGATTACAGACTTGATTCTGATGGGATTACAGACTCGATTCTGATGGGATTACAGACTCGATTCTGATGGGATTACAGACTCACTCATGATGGGATTACAGACTCGATTCTGATGGGATTACAGACTCGATTCTGATGGGATTACAGACTCACTCATGATGGGATTACAGACTCGATTCTGGTGGGATTACAGACTCGATTCTGATGGGATTACAGACTCGATTCTGATGGGATTACAGACTCGATTCTGATGGGATTACAGACTCGGTTCTGGTGGGATTACAGACTCGGTTCTGATGGGATTACAGACTCACTCATGATGGGATTACAGACTCGGTTCTGATGGGATTACAGACTCGGTTCTGATGGGATTACAGACTCACTCATGATGGGATTGGAGACTCGATTCTGATGGGATTACAGACTCGATTCTGATGGGATTACAGACTCGATTCTGATGGGATTACAGACTCGATTCTGATGGGATTACAGACTCGATTCTGATGGGATTACAGACTCGATTCTGGTGGGATTACAGACTCGATTCTGATGGGATTACAGACTCGATTCTGATGGGATTACAGACTCGATTCTGATGGGATTACAGACTCGATTCTGATGGGATTACAGACTCACTCATGATGGGATTACAGACTCGATTCTGATGGGATTACAGACTCGATTCTGATGGGATTACAGACTCACTCATGATGGGATTACAGACTCGATTCTGGTGGGATTACAGACTCGATTCTGATGGGATTACAGACTCGATTCTGATGGGATTACAGACTCGATTCTGATGGGATTACAGACTCGGTTCTGGTGGGATTACAGACTCGGTTCTGATGGGATTACAGACTCACTCATGATGGGATTACAGACTCGGTTCTGATGGGATTACAGACTCGGTTCTGATGGGATTACAGACTCACTCATGATGGGATTGGAGACTCGATTCTGATGGGATTACAGACTCGATTCTGATGGGATTACAGACTCGATTCTGATGGGATTACAGACTCGATTCTGATGGGATTACAGACTCGATTCTGATGGGATTACAGACTCGATTCTGATGGGATTACAGACTCGATTCTGATGGGATTACAGACTCACTCATGATGGGATTACAGACTCGATTCTGATGGGATTACAGACTCGATTCTGATGGGATTACAGACTCGATTCTGATGGGATTACAGACTCGGTTCTGATGGGATTACAGACTCGGTTCTGGTGGGATTACAGACTCGATTCTGATGGGATTACAGACTCGATTCTGGTGGGATTACAGACTCGGTTCTGGTGGGATTACAGACTCGATTCTGATGGGATTACAGACTCGATTCTGATGGGATTACAGACTCGATTCTGATGGGATTACAGACTCGATTCTGGTGGGATTACAGACTCGATTCTGATGGGATTACAGACTCGGTTCTGATGGGATTACAGACTCGGTTCTGGTGGGATTACAGACTCGATTCTGATGGGATTACAGACTCGATTCTGGTGGGATTACAGACTCGGTTCTGGTGGGATTACAGACTCGATTCTGATGGGATTACAGACTCGATTCTGATGGGATTACAGACTCGATTCTGATGGGATTACAGACTCGATTCTGGTGGGATTACAGACTCGATTCTGATGGGATTACAGACTCACTCATGATGGGATTACAGACTCGATTCTGATGGGATTACAGACTCGATTCTGGTGGGATTACAGACTCGATTCTGATGGGATTACAGACTCGATTCTGGTGGGATTACAGACTCACTCATGATGGGATTACAGACTCGATTCTGGTGGGATTACAGACTCGGTTCTGATGGGATTACAGACTCACTCATGATGGGATTACAGACTCGATTCTGATGGGAGTGGAGACTCGATTCTGGTGGGATTACAGACTCGATTCTGGTGGGATTACAGACTCGATTCTGATGGGATTACAGACTCGATTCTGATGGGATTACAGACTCTATTCTGATGGGATTACAGACTCGTTTCTGGTGGGATTACAGACTCGGTTCTGATGGGATTACAGACTCACTCATGATGGGATTACAGACTCGGTTCTGGTGGGATTACAGACTCGGTTCTGATGGGATTACAGACTCGGTTCTGATGGGATTACAGATTCGATTCTGATGGGATTACAGACTCGATTCTGATGGGATTACAGACTCGGTTCTGATGGGATTACAGACTCACTCATGATGGGATTACAGATTCGATTCTGATGGGATTACAGACTCGATTCTGATGGGATTACAGACTCGATTCTGGTGGGATTACAGACTCGATTCTGATGGGATTACAGACTCGATTCTGGTGGGATTACAGACTCGGTTCTGATGGGATTACAGACTCACTCATGATGGGATTACAGACTCGATTCTGGTGGGATTACAGACTCACTCATGATGGGATTACAGACTCGATTCTGGTGGGATTACAGACTCGGTTCTGATGGGATTACAGACTCGGTTCTGGTGGGATTACAGACTCGGTTCTGGTGGGATTACAGACTCGATTCTGATGGGATTACAGACTCGGTTCTGATGGGATTACAGACTCGGTTCTGGTGGGATTACAGACTCGGTTCTGATGGGATTACAGACTCGGTTCTGATGGGATTACAGACTCGATTCTGGTGGGATTACAGACTCGGTTCTGATGGGATTACAGACTCGATTCTGATGGGATTACAGACTCGATTCTGATGGGATTACAGACTCGATTCTGATGGGATTACAGACTCGATTCTGATGGGATTACAGACTCGATTCTGATGGGATTACAGACTCGATTCTGATGGGATTACAGACTCACTCATGATGGGATTACAGACTCGATTCTGGTGGGATTACAGACTCGATTCTGATGGGATTACAGACTCGATTCTGATGGGATTACAGACTCGATTCTGATGGGATTACAGACTCGGTTCTGGTGGGATTACAGACTCGGTTCTGATGGGATTACAGACTCACTCATGATGGGATTACAGACTCGGTTCTGGTGGGATTACAGACTCGGTTCTGATGGGATTACAGACTCGGTTCTGATGGGATTACAGACTCGGTTCTGATGGGATTACAGACTCGGTTCTGATGGGATTACAGACTCACTCATGATGGGATTGGAGACTCGATTCTGATGGGATTACAGACTCGATTCTGATGGGATTACAGACTTGATTCTGATGGGATTACAGACTCGATTCTGATGGGATTACAGACTCGATTCTGATGGGATTACAGACTCACTCATGATGGGATTACAGACTCGATTCTGATGGGATTACAGACTCGATTCTGATGGGATTACAGACTCACTCATGATGGGATTACAGACTCGATTCTGGTGGGATTACAGACTCGATTCTGATGGGATTACAGACTCGATTCTGATGGGATTACAGACTCGATTCTGATGGGATTACAGACTCGGTTCTGGTGGGATTACAGACTCGGTTCTGATGGGATTACAGACTCACTCATGATGGGATTACAGACTCGGTTCTGATGGGATTACAGACTCGGTTCTGATGGGATTACAGACTCACTCATGATGGGATTGGAGACTCGATTCTGATGGGATTACAGACTCGATTCTGATGGGATTACAGACTCGATTCTGATGGGATTACAGACTCGATTCTGATGGGATTACAGACTCGATTCTGATGGGATTACAGACTCGATTCTGGTGGGATTACAGACTCGATTCTGATGGGATTACAGACTCGATTCTGATGGGATTACAGACTCGATTCTGATGGGATTACAGACTCACTCATGATGGGATTACAGACTCGATTCTGATGGGATTACAGACTCGATTCTGATGGGATTACAGACTCACTCATGATGGGATTACAGACTCGATTCTGGTGGGATTACAGACTCGATTCTGATGGGATTACAGACTCGATTCTGATGGGATTACAGACTCGATTCTGATGGGATTACAGACTCGGTTCTGGTGGGATTACAGACTCGGTTCTGATGGGATTACAGACTCACTCATGATGGGATTACAGACTCGGTTCTGATGGGATTACAGACTCGGTTCTGATGGGATTACAGACTCACTCATGATGGGATTGGAGACTCGATTCTGATGGGATTACAGACTCGATTCTGATGGGATTACAGACTCGATTCTGATGGGATTACAGACTCGATTCTGATGGGATTACAGACTCGATTCTGATGGGATTACAGACTCGATTCTGATGGGATTACAGACTCGATTCTGATGGGATTACAGACTCACTCATGATGGGATTACAGACTCGATTCTGATGGGATTACAGACTCGATTCTGATGGGATTACAGACTCACTCATGATGGGATTACAGACTCGATTCTGGTGGGATTACAGACTCGATTCTGATGGGATTACAGACTCGATTCTGATGGGATTACAGACTCGATTCTGATGGGATTACAGACTCGGTTCTGGTGGGATTACAGACTCGGTTCTGATGGGATTACAGACTCACTCATGATGGGATTACAGACTCGGTTCTGGTGGGATTACAGACTCGGTTCTGATGGGATTACAGACTCGGTTCTGATGGGATTACAGATTCGATTCTGATGGGATGACAGACTCGATTCTGATGGGATTACAGACTCGGTTCTGATGGGATTACAGACTCGGTTCTGATGGGATTACAGATTCGATTCTGATGGGATTACAGACTCGATTCTGATGGGATTACAGACTCGATTCTGATGGGATTACAGACTCGGTTCTGATGGGATTACAGACTCGGTTCTGGTGGGATTACAGACTCGATTCTGATGGGATTACAGACTCGATTCTGGTGGGATTACAGACTCGGTTCTGGTGGGATTACAGACTCGATTCTGATGGGATTACAGACTCGATTCTGATGGGATTACAGACTCGATTCTGATGGGATTACAGACTCGATTCTGGTGGGATTACAGACTCGATTCTGATGGGATTACAGACTCGATTCTGGTGGGATTACAGACTCGATTCTGATGGGATTACAGACTCACTCATGATGGGATTACAGACTCGATTCTGATGGGATTACAGACTCGATTCTGGTGGGATTACAGACTCGATTCTGATGGGATTACAGACTCGATTCTGGTGGGATTACAGACTCACTCATGATGGGATTACAGACTCGATTCTGGTGGGATTACAGACTCGGTTCTGATGGGATTACAGACTCACTCATGATGGGATTACAGACTCGATTCTGATGGGAGTGGAGACTCGATTCTGGTGGGATTACAGACTCGATTCTGATGGGATTACAGACTCGGTTCTGATGGGATTACAGACTCACTCATGATGGGATTACAGACTCGATTCTGATGGGAGTGGAGACTCGATTCTGGTGGGATTACAGACTCGATTCTGGTGGGATTACAGACTCACTCATGATGGGATTGGAGACTTTGGATTTGGCTGTCAATCAACAGACTCACTGTCCAGACCGATTTGGCCTTCCGCCCTGTTGCAGAACTTCCTCACAAAGGACTGGCAGCTGTGCACGAACAGCAGGTCCGGACTCAGATTGGGATTTAAATCCACCTGAGCGGACACCAGCCTGACAACCCGGCTGCATTCGCTAATCAGCAGGCTGAGATTGTCCTGCAGGCAGGCGAACTCCTCGCCGGGGCCCCGGCTGTATAGGCAGCGGCGCGCTAAGTCGCGAATGCAGGGCGCATAGAGGCGCGGATCGAGGCGGCTGCGGGAGGCGCGCTCGCGCAGACTCTGGTCGAGCTGGGATGAGCAGGCGGGGCTGGTTCTGCGGGGCAGGGAAGCCGGTGTGAGCCGGATTTATTATCTTAATCTCCCTGGCGAGGTCCTCAGTCTCCCTAGTGAGATCCTTAATTTCCCTGGTGAGGTCCTCAATCTCTCTGGTGAGGTCCTCAATCTCTCTGGTGAGGTCCTCAGTCTCTCTGGTGAGGTCCTCAATCTCTCTGGTGAGGTCCCCGGTGAGGTCCTCAATCTCTCTGGTGAGGTCCTCAATCTCTCTGGTGAGGTCCTCAGTCTCCCTGGTGAGGTCCTCAATCTCTCTGGTGAGGTCCCCGGTGAGGTCCTCAATTTCCCTAGCGAGGTCGTCAATCTCTCTGGTGAGGTCCTCAATCTCTCTGGTGAGGTCCTCAATCTCTCTGGTGAGGTCCTCAGTCTCCCTGGTGAGGTCCTCAATCTCTCTGGTGAGGTCCCCGGTGAGGTCCTCAATCTCTCTGGTGAGGTCCTCAATCTCTCTGGTGAGGTCCTCAGTCTCCCTGGTGAGGTCCTCAATCTCTCTGGTGAGGTCCCCGGTGAGGTCCTCAATTTCCCTAGCGAGGTCGTCAATCTCTCTGGTGAGGTCCTCAATCTCCATAGTGAGGTCCTAAATCTCTCCAGATGAGGTCCTCAATCTCCATAGTGAGGTCCTAAATCTCTCCAGATGAGTTCCTCAATCTCCATAGTGAGGTCCTAAATCTCTCCAGATGAGGTCCTCAATCTCCATAGTGAGGTCCTAAATCTCTCCAGATGAGGTCCTCAATCTCCATAGTGAGGTCCTAAATCTCTCCAGATGAGGTCCTCAATCTCCATAGTGAGGTCCTAAATCCCCCCAGATGAGGTCCTCAATCTCCCCAGATGAGGTCCTCAATCTCCATAGTGAGGTCCTCAATCTCCCAGGTGAGGTCCTCAATCTCTATAGTGAGGTCCTCAATCTCCATAGTGAGGTCCTCAATCTCCATAGTGAGGTCCTCAATCTCCATAGTGAGGTCCTCAATCTCCATAGTGAGGTCCTCAATCTTCCCAGTGAGGTCCTCAATCCCCCAACGAGGTCCTCAATCTCACTCATTCCGAATCATCAGTCTGTAGAGGCAGTTAAAAACCGCCGCGCTGGCCCGATAGCCGCCGCTGCCCTGCGGCGCCGCCTTGCCCCGGTCGGTCCACCAGTTGGCGCCGGCGCCGCAGCGCTGCCTGGCGGCCGGGTTGCACGCTTTGTACAGCCGGACGTTCAGCCGGAAGTCACGATTCTCAAAGTACATCAACTCGGCCAGCCGGTCGGAGCACTCTGTGTCGATGCTGTCCGGGCGGGCGGCCAGGCGGGACTTCAGGCAGGTGTACACGTTGGCAATGGCGGGCGCGGAGCAGTGGGTGCGGATGGCCCCGGCGCAGGCGCTCATCACCACCGGGTCCACGCGCAGATCCCTGGTTGGCATGGCAACCCGGAGCGCCCGATTAACGGCCTGCTCGCAGATTAGCGAGGCGTTGCTAGCGACACGGCGCGGTTCTTCATCGCGAGCCGCCCGCAGCTGGTGCATGACGCAGTGCAGCAGGCCGCTCTCGGCCGTGTGGTCCGAGTTGCAGCGGCGCAGTTGCTGGGAGCAGGCCGAGGCGACGTCCGGCAGCAGCCCGGGATCAGAGAGGAAATCCGAGCGGACCTGGCGGGCAACAGAGTTTAAGGGACTTTTTGTGGTTGAGTTCTGAATTTGAGCATCTGGAAGTTTGCCAGCTTAATAGTAAGGATCTGGGATTCTGGCAACCGAACCTTGAGGATCTGGGAGGATTTGACAATCCAACCTTGAGGATCTGAGAGGATTTGACAACCCAACTTTGAGGATCTGAGAGGATTTGACAACCCAACCTTGAGGATCTGAGAGGATTTGACAACCCAACCTTGAGGATCTGGGAGGATTAGGACAAGCCAACCTTGAGGATCTGGGAGGATTTGACAAGCCAACCTTGAGGATCTGAGAGGATTTGACAAGCCAACCTTGAGGATCTGGGAGGATTTGACAAGCCAACCTTGAGGATCTGAGAGGATTTGACAACCCAACCTTGAGGATCTGGGAGGATTTGACAATCCAACCTTGAGGATCTGGGAGGATTTGGCAATCCAACCTTGAGAATCTGGGAGGATTTGACAATCCAACCTTTAGGATCTGGGAGGATTTGACAATCCAACCTTGAGGATCTGGGAGGATTTGACAATCCAACCTTGAGAATCTGGGAGGATTTGACAATCCAACCTTGAGGATCTGGGAGGATTTGACAATCCAACCTTGGGATCTGGGAGGATTTGGCAATCCAACCTTGAGAATCTGGGAGGATTTGACAATCCAACCTTGAGGATCTGGGAGGATTTGACAACCCAACCTTGAGGATCTGGGAGGATTTGACAATCCAACCTTGAGGATCTGGGAGGATTTGACAATCCAACCTTGAGGATCTGGGAGGATTTGACAATCAAACCTTGAGGATCTGGGAAGATTTGGGAATCCAACCTTGAGAATCTGGGAGGATTTGACAATCCAACCTTGAGGATCTGGGAGGATTTGACAACCCAACCTTGAGGATCTGGGAGGATTTGACAAGCCAACCTTGACGATCTGAGAGGATTTGACAAGCCAACCTTGAGGATCTGGGAGGATTTGACAATCCAACCTTGAGGATCTGGGAGGATTTGACAATCAAACCTTGAGGATCTGGGAAGATTTGGCAATCCAACCTTGAGAATCTGGGAGGATTTGACAATCCAACCTTGAGGATCTGGGAGGATTTGACAACCCAACCTTGAGGATCTGGGAGGATTTGACAAGCCAACCTTGAGGATCTGAGAGGATTTGACAAGCCAACCTTGAGGATCTGGGAGGATTTGACAAGCCAACCTTGAGGATCTGAGAGGATTTGACAACCCAACTTTGAGGATCTGAGAGGATTTGACAACCCAACCTTGAGGATCTGAGAGGATTTGACAACCCAACTTTGAGGATCTGAGAGGATTTGACAACCCAACCTTGAGGATCTGAGAGGATTTGACAAGCCAACCTTGAGGATCTGGGAGGATTAGGACAAGCCAACCTTGAGGATCTGGGAGGATTTGACAAGCCAACCTTGAGGATCTGAGAGGATTTGACAAGCCAACCTTGAGGATCTGAGAGGATTTGACAAGCCAACCTTGAGGATCTGGGAGGATTTGACAAGCCAATCTTGAGGATCTGGGAGGATTTGACAAGCCAACCTTGAGGATCTGGGAGGATTTGACAAGCCAACCTTGAGGATCTGAGAGGATTTGACAAGCCAACCTTGAGGATCTGGGAGGATTTGACAAGCCAACCTTGAGGATCTGAGAGGATCTGACAACTCAAACTTGGGTTGAGGATCTACGAGGAAAGCCAGCTGCTCACATCAACCATCCGCGTCTGGCAGTTCCGAGTCACGGCTGAGCTGCCCTGGGAGATGAGGCCGCTCTCCAGACACAGCAGAGCCGCCGCAGACCCGGCCGGCTCGCCTTTGGGCGCCAGGCAGCCCAGCCGGCGCAGGTCGGCGCGGCAGGCGTCGGCAAATCGGCGATAGACAGCGTAGTCGAAGGTGGCGAGGCGGCGAACCCGGGACAGCTCAGCCTGGCAGGAGGGACGGGCCGCCTGCCGCTGCCGGTTGAGGCAGGCCAGGACGCGGCCGTCGCCCGATGTCACGCTGGCGCAGAGCCGCTCGCGATCATCGCGGCAGGCGTAGAACAGCTGCCTGTCGTTGTGGTAGTCGGAGGTCTGCAGCTCGGCCAGACGGAGCAGCTGCAGGCGGCACTGGCCGCTCACGCTGGCCACGTTGTTGCCAAGGCAGGCCACGGTGCGACCCTGCGGGACGTTGATTTAATGAGTTTATTAGAGCAGGTGCTACGAGTGCGTATCCTAATTTTAACTACGTCACTTCAACACCTCTTTCCCGAATGTACACAAGCCGTCCTTCTGCCCATTGATGTACATATCACACCCCAGCGTAACCTCTTTCCCAAATGTACACAAGGTGCCCTAGAGAGAAAAATCTACCCATTGATGTACATACCACACCCCAGCGTAACCTCTTTCTCAAATGTACACAAGGTGCCCTAGAGAGAAAAATCTGCCCATTGATGTACGTATGCTAACCCGGCCTAGGGTAATCTCCTTCCCAAGTGTAAAAAAAGCCGTCTCACAGGCTGACCTAACTAAAAGAAACTCCCCAGTACCTGACTGTTCGGCATGGAGCCAACTGCGGCGTCAGGCTTGGTTTCCAGCCGGCCGCAGCCTGTGCGCTTGATGTCAGTTTTACAAGCGCTGATGAATCGTTGGACAAGGCGGAAATCAGAGAACACCAGCGGCTCCATCCGGCGCAGGTAGGACCGGCAATCTCGGCCAGTTACATTGGCCTTGTGCTCAATCAGGCAGGCCAGACGGAGGCCCTTGCGCGCCGGCTCGTTGGCGCAAGTTTGAATTCGGCGAAGGTCTCTCTGTATAAGGCGGGTGTGCGCTGAGTTACCTCCTAGAAAATTGCGATAAAAACCCGTGTGACAGAAAATTTACCTGGCAGACTCGGCCGGTGGCGGACTCAAATTCGGCGCCGTGGGTGAGGTTGTACTTTAACTGCCAGACAGCGGCCTGGCACGCCTCGGGCAGCGACTCAGCAACCGTCTGGCTGCGCTGCAGACAGGCCAGAACGGCAAAATTGTTCTTGCGCGCGGATCGGCTGCAGTGCAGGCGCACCAAGGCGCGGCAGGCGGGCAGCTGGTAGAGCGGCTGCGAGCCGCGGCTCCTGCCAAGGAATTCTCGCACACCCGGGACTGGGTGGCGATGCAGAGGCGGCAAAAATGTCGGCGCTGCCTTCTGCAGAGACGCAGCAGTGCTTAGCGCGTCAGGCATCATCTGCTGCGTCGTCTGTAGCTTTGGGGCCTCGCTTTGCGGGGCTGGCACCGGAGTTTGGGCCGATGCAGCAACTGGCGGGTCATCGGAATCTGTCGGACCTTTGCCTGAGGCACGTTGGGTTCAATATTGATTTTTTGAAGGCAGACACATTTTGCAATACTCGATTTTTGCTTTTTAATAGAACTAAAGAAAAATTAAAGAAGCTACTCAAATTATATACATTATACAGCTTAAATATAAAATATACTATTCCCTTTGACCCAATGTACAGCCCACACTACAGCCCTAGCAAGCTGCATAGTGCAACAGCGAGTGCTGTGTATAGCTGCTGTTCATTTGCACATGGCTGCAACTACATCTGCAAATGTACTTGTGCTCTGTGTCAGTAAATGCAGGAGCCTGTCCACAAGGTCAAATTCTATATTTATCGATTATTGGTTTCTATATTTAAAGGCATAAGATCCAAGCTAGCAGTGAGTTGCTGGGATAAAAAATTTCTGGTGAAGTTATGATCCAAACAAGGTGCTAGTCATGATAGAATAGTAAAAATTTTAATGTTGCATTGATTTGCAAGCATATTAGCCAAATTTTGCCCCTTATCTTCTTTAAATAATGCATATCTTAAAAGGCAAACTAGTAAAGAGCAAGAAGACCCATTCGGAAACAATTTTGCCATGTGGATAGCTAGATAGAAATTTTTTGGCATGTTAGTGTTTCTCAAGAATTCTTAAAGATATTTATCAAATTGCTAATAATTTATATGAAAATAGCACATAATATAAAGTACTATGCTAGCCACAAATTGGAAACAGAGAGTAAAATACACTTTTAATAATATTACTAAGATATATAGTTATAAAGTTAAGTTACTATCTTTACCATGTCCATATTTAGAAAGTTATTATCATATTCTATTATTTTATTAGACATTCACTATTTGCTATCTTGTATCTTGTATCCTGTATCTGCTGTCTTGTATGTTACATTTGCTATGTTATTTATTGAAAGTCTTGTAAAAACTTGTAGAGCTAAATGATTTTCGTATTATACAACAAAAGCATTAAAAATATTAAACTATTAATAAATATAAATATTGTTACTATTGAGTTCAACTTACCATATGCCACAGAAAAAGACAGAATAATAATCAGATATTTCAATATCAGTATTGCCATCGCAGCCTTTATATTGTTGCTATGTTGCAGTTCACTTAAATAACGTATTGATTCTTTGAGTGCTTTTCGCTGCTTTTCCACCTGACAGCGTATTTTGTTGTTGTTGTTGTTGTTGTTGAGTGCTTTGATTCAAGTTATCAAATAAACTTCATGTGTATCAATTTTTTAAGGCAAAAATCGATCTAGATATTTAGGCTAACACACATTTAAGATATTAAATTATCAATATCTAATTTGTATCTGATTTAAGAATTCACAAATTAAATAATTGCAAAATAGGCGGAAGTAATATTAATTCTATTCTCACAAATGCTCGATGAGGTTCTAGGAAAAAAACACTTTTAAAATCAGGCCAAAGTATAGTATACCAAATCAGAAGAAAAATGTTCTCAGCCATCTATTTTACTTTAAAAATTTACAGAATCTTTGTTTTTTTATTATTAGGTACATAGAAGCTAACTTGTTATTTATTAAAAAGTCGATCAATGTACGATATTCTAACTTGAAAATTTAAAGTAGCAAGTACACGTGGTTTAAAAATTCAAGGTCCAAGTATCCTAGAACCATCGTCTAGAGCTAAGGGTCAGGGCTATAATCTAGACTAAAAATAAAACATATCTTAATGGAGCCTATTTATATTATTCCTTTTAGAATTCTTGAATGTCCTAACTTAAAGTTGCGTCGCCCTGGATGGTTTGAAACGCCAACGCCAATGTTTGTTTTGACAATAATTATGATTTTCTATTTTGCAATCACATCAGGTGAGTAATTTCGAATAAATTTTGTTTAAGAGCGAGCTAAGCAAATTTGCAATTTTATTTTTTTTTAATTCCGACTATTTGCTGGCGAGTCAGAGAAATTACATCAATTTGCATGCCTAATTGCACGATTTGTCTATAGTTTTAAGCATGCACATACTTTTTATAAACAAGTGAGCTCAAGTCAAAGATTATGTGCTAACTTGCCAAGTTTACTCGGAATCTCACGTTTTTCTATTAGGAAACAATGCAGAAAATTTCATTGATTTAAAATATTTTGTATTAAAATATTCAAATGTGCCTAAATTGATAATTATTACAATAGACTATCATACATTATTAGTGATAGTAATACACATTATTAATAATGTGCTATGTATTAATTTCTATATATATATATATATAAATAGCACTTCTAGCCTGCTTAAAAAAATAATAAATAATAATATAAATTTAGACACCCGACCTTTCGATCAGATGTACAGCCCAAGGCACAGCCGCAGCTAGTTGCGCGGCGCATCCGAGGACTGTGTACAGCTTTCAGCCTGACAGGCTGGAGGGGCCGCAACACCCACACTAAATTTACCCAACTCAAACTGGTACCCAATCTCAGTTGGGTGGACTGAAGCAATGCGGGATGCCTTGCTCAAGGGCGCAAATTTTCTCCTAGAGCCGGGACTCGAACCCACGACCTTCTGTTCATTAGGCAGGCGCCCTAACCACTAGGCTACAACTCCTCTTCAAAACATATTGTAAAAATATGGTCTAAATATTGTATTCAATGTAAGTAAAATAGTTGGTTTTACTGTAAAACATTTTTTGAAGCTACTAATAAAAATATTTACTGAATAGTATTAGTTAGATTGTGCAGTGCATTTTGTCTAAAGACAAAATTGTGAATTTATTAAAAAATGTCTCTAAGTTTATAAATAATCTCTTGCTTAAATTTTTTATTTAGAAAATTTTTACTACCAAAATGTAGATAAAGTCTAGCAAATGTTTTAATTGTTTTCAAGAAATTATTTGTTTACCCTTCTAGGCGTAATTTACGACATTGTTCTTGAGACGCCATCCATTGGCTCAAGGGTCGATGCCCAAGGTCGCAGCAGGCCTGTGAGCATTCAATTTTTAGCAACCATTCTTGATTTCTGTTTTTTAATGCCAGGATCTCTCCATTCCAGGTGGCCTTCCTGCCGAACAGGGTCAACGGGCAGTACATCATGGAGGGCCTGGCAGCCAGCTGCATGTTCACCCTGGGCGCCTGCGGCTTCATTGTGCTGGACCAGGTGCAGAGCCGGCAGGCCATGCCAGCCCTGAGCCGGCTGATGCTCACCGCTGTAGGCCTGCTGTCCGCCCTGATCGGCTTCTTTGTCTGCCGCATCTTTGTCAAGATTAAAATTCCGTACGATTCTCTGCTCAGTTTATTAGATTTATTTCACGTTTTTCTAAATATATTTTCTGACAGAGTACAGAGAAAATTGTTTATTTTGTGTTCTTTTGTCGGCAATTTGACGGCCTAGATTTGAAGTAAGACTTTGGAGAAGCCCATCAGCTGCTGTCAGATATTTTTTAAATGAGTTCTGACAGCTCTGCATGCCTTTGTGAGCTTTCTGGCTTGATACTGTCTGATCACATGAACTCGTGGATGAGAATGGGCACATGCGGCTCAAATGGAGTCAAGGTTAATTAGCTCCCGCTGGGGCTTCAAAGCCACATGGGCCTGTTTGAATCCGTATTTCTTGTATGCTTCTATGAAGCATTTCTTGTTGACAAACATTCAACAAGCATCTAACACACATTTTTCCGCATTCGTTTCGCTCCGTGAATTTTCCAGCGCTTACCTGGCCAAGTAAGACCCTGTCTGAGTCAGTTAAGGCCGCGCGTCCTTGGGAACCATTTTTGCTCCTTTTTATTAGCTCATTTTTATTTTGTTCTGAAATTGGTGCAGCTTAATATTTTTTCCAAGGTGCATTGTTCCTTTGGTTATTCTTTTCATACGAGCGTATAATTTTTTCTTAAATTTCTTCCAGGTGTACCTAAATGATTTCTTTTTGACTTGGTCGATTTTTATCACCGGTCCGAATAAATAAACCGTTGTCGTGCTTCAATCACGTATTCAATTTTACATCCAAGCTTGTGAAGAAATTTAAGTGATTTTGCTCGACTTTTTTCTTTTTACTAATGCTCTCATCTTCAGTTTATTATTAACATACTCGTATAAGTTAATAACAAAATATTTTTGGTATTGGCCATGTAAAAATGATAGGAAAACCAGGAAACACCAATCGCGTGGCAAGTATACAAGTTTCTAGGAAATAGAAAATCATATCTGCTTCGAATGTCTAGCAGCTGTTGGTATTGACAACTGTTTGGTGAGGTTTCGAATTCATCAGCCGAAACTGTGACAAAAATCATTTTTAGGTAAACTGAAAATACATTTAGCTGTTACACAAGCAGGGTGCGCTGCCAAATCTACTCGAAAGAAGGGGCCAAAATCTCGCGTCAAGCGTTCTCATCGTCTGTAGGGCAGACTGCGTTGCGCGTGAAGCAGATCTTGAAGCAGCAGAACAAGCCCCGTCTCCCAGTCCCGTCACCGCCATCGCCGCCTCCACCATCGAGAAGATCCGCCGCGCTTTCTGTTTCAAGTTGCAGCCTCTCCGTTTTGGTCTCTTCTGCTGACTGCTGCCGCTGCATGTGAAAGTCTTCGCTTGCGGCAGCAGGCAGCTCTTCCTCGCAGCTTTGGCTTGACTGCTGGTATTTGGTGCTGCGCTGGTCTTTGTTCTGCTGCTGATGCTCCTTCTGCGCAACTGCAGGCTTGTTGCCATTGTCAGTGACTTCAGCTGCTTCGTGCAATCGCTTCCGTCGGCCTCCGGTCAGGTCTAACCAGTCCGAGGTTTCTTCTGGGGCCTCGGCTTCTGCAACCTCACCGGCCTCCGAAGCCGCCAAGCTCTCCAGCCGCCGCTTCAGGTCCTCGTATTTCATGCTGCGCATCTTGCCCGCGCGGCTCGTCTCGCTGTCCGACTCGTTCACGTTTGGCTCGCTTTTAACTCGCTGTGTCGGTGAGTTGTCCGCAGCCCTGACCTCTTCTGCGGCTTCATTGACCGTCTCTGACTCCCCTTCGATGTGGACCTTTTTTCTGGAATGCTGGGCATCTTCAAGGTCTTTAGATTCTTCGTCTTGTGGCCTGCCTTCTTGTTCCTCGCCTTTTTGGCCGGTCTCCTCCGAGTCGCTGATTGCCTGCTTGTCTTCGTCAACAAAGTCTTCTTCGTACTGAGCTCTGGCTTCTTCCTCGTCCTGCACCTCGGCTTCGGTAGCTCGCTCGATTTCAAAGCCGTCTTCCTTGTCTTTTGTTTGTTCCACATCAGCTTCCTGGGTGCTTTGGTCTGCTTGATCTTCATTGGCATTTTGCCTTTCGATGTCGGTTTTGCTCTCTTCATCACTGATCTCACCAGTGTGTTGCTCGTGGATATCAGGATCGGGTGAAGCATCGCTGTTAGTTGCTTTTGTTCTGTCACTGCTGTGTGGCTGATCCATCTCACTGTCATCTTGGGTGTCGAATGCTCCTTGAGCCTCGTCTACTGGCTCACAAATTGTTGGCAATGCTGATGCCTGCATTGGTTCCGTCACTAATTCCTGTTCATTTCTGCAGTCGTCTTTCACTGCGACATCTTCCAGGTGATTTTTGTTAGACTGAAGTTCTGATTTTGAGCCTGCTTCATCGTCAATCGCAACTGGTTCATTGCTGAAATCGGTCTTACTGACTTCGACTAGATCCTGCCGCTCAAGCTGCTCCGCTGCTGCCTCCAATTTTGCAAATTCATCGCTGCCATCAAGCGTTGGCGACTCCGCTTTCTGAGCCTGCTCAATGTCGCTCTGACTGACTTCTGACTCGGTTGCATCTGCCGTCCCGACTGCTGAGTCCTCAGCTGCTTCCACCTCGTTAGGCTTGGAGCCGTCCCGGGTCTCCTGGCTGTCAAAATGAACGCCCGACTCGTTCTTCCTCTTCTTGCTGCCTTTCTTCATTTCCTGCCGCTTCGCGTTGGCTGCCACCACCTCCGACTCTCCATCCTGGTTCCGCTTCCGGGAATTCAAACGAGACCCGACTGAGGCGCTTGCGAATTTTTCTATCGCCGTTGACTTTCATCGAAGTCAGCCGGCGGGCAGTCGGCAGTGGCTCTGTCCGGCGCGTTCTCCGCTTGGTTGTCCACTGCCTGAAGCAGCGCTTCGAACTGCTCGGCCGCTGCCGAGTTTGCTTCAAACAGTACCGCCTCCGCGATGGCCTCCGATTCCGCCTCTTCATCCATGGCGGCTTCCAGTGTTTCTGTCGGTCTGTCCGTCTGTCTGGCTGGGGGACTGCTGAGCGCATTTTTAGTTAAGACTGCACCGGCTTGCGAAGACGAACGGGAAGACAGTTGCCGTGACAACTACTTACTGCCCCTCCCTGCCTACTCCTGCTTACCATCCGGACAGCCCTGTGGGTTCAGTAGCGGGTTGGTTCCCATAGTCGCTCTGTTAATAATTGATGAGCTATAGAGATTGTGCTAGCAGCCTACCCTAAGGGTTAATTCCATTCAATAGGTTCTGAGCTGCCAAGCGCACCTATGAATGCAAGTGGAGTCTATTCTGAGTCCTTGCAATCAGCATTGACCGCATTGTGACCAAAATTCGAACGGTTTGAGTTCCAAAGACTCGCCAGTCGGCAGCGAGCTGTGTTTGCACGCCGCTTGAATAGCAAAAATAGGAGCGCTATAGTTTGCGTGCGCCAACTTTCAATTTCCTTATTCCCAGACCGTTGGCCTTTAATAGTGCAATCAGCGAGACGCCAGTTCAGAGAGAAGTCAGACTAGCCATTGCCTTCACAGGGCCGCCCTCGGCGCTCACCTAACTCGCCAGGGGGATAAATTACGACCGGAAGCTCTTTCATTGCCGCTGCTCTGCGTCAGGCAGGGATGCGAAACTTCCGGGAGCTGTCTCAGCTGAGAGTCTGGCCAAGGAAGGGGCCGTCTCCCATGTGCTTCATCGGCTGCCTGGGCAGCTCAAGGTCGAGCCGTTGTCATTAGGACTTCCATCTGCTCCCCTGCCGGGCTCAAATGCGTCCGCACGGGACGTAGCGGGAAATCTAGTGACTCAAGGACTACTAAATCAGATGGACGATACCCTCGGAATGTGGTGCCATTCCATGAGAAAAGTGCTTGTTAACTATTATTCAATATGAAACTGACTCAAGCGCTCCAACTAATTAAGAAAAAATATTTACTGCCCAACCAAACAGTCCGTCAAAGCCAGAGCATAAGCCTGCGGGATCTGAAAGCCACACGCTGGCTGGATAGGCGAGGGAAAAAAGCAGAAAATTTCCTCGGGCCGGGCAAGATTGAATGGTTGGTTAAGCCAGGGCTCGCGCTCTCATTGGGTTTCTGCTTCGGTCGGATGGGGGAAACTGGGATGGAGCTGGCAGACGGTTTTTATGTGTGGATCAAGGAGCCGTCTAATCCCGAACCCGATCCCGACGCTATGGGCACCAAGTCCTCCAAGCTGAGCCCGCGGGAGCTCCGCGACCTCACCAAGCAGACGCAGTTCACGGAGGCCGAGCTGCAGAGCTGGTACCGCGGCTTCATCAAGGACTGCCCGAGCGGCCAGCTGTCCCGGCCGGAGTTCCAGCGCATCTACGCCGGCTTCTTCCCCAACGGCGACGCCACCAGATTCGCCGCCCACGTCTTCCGCACATTCGACCGCGACGGCAACGACCGGATCGACTTCCGCGAGTTCGTCTGCTGCCTTGAGCGTCACGTCGCGCGGCAGCCTGGAGGAGAAGCTCGCCTGGGCCTTCGCCATGTACGACCTGGATGGCGACGGCTTCATCAGCCGGCAGGAGATGCTGGAGATTGTGCGGGTGCGTTTCGTGGGGTCCAATGGCTAATATTTTGTGTGCTATGGGTTCCCTTATCTCTTTGTTGGCCTATACTAGCACTCTATCAATCAATTGACAGAGGATTTGTAGCCTAGTGGCTAGGGCACCTGCCTCATGACCGGAAGGTCGTGGGTTCGAGTCACGGCCCTAGGAGACAATTTGTGCCCTTGAGCAAGGTACTTAATCCCGCATTGCTTCAGTCCACCCAGCTGAGATTGGGTACCAGTTTGAGCTGGGTAAATTTAGTGTGGGTGTTGCGGCCCCTCCAGCCCTGTCAGGCTGAAAGCTGTACACAGCCCTCGGATGTGCCGCGCAACTAGCTGCTGCTGTGCCTTGGGCTGTACATCTGGTCGAAAGGTCGGGTGTCTAAATTTATTATTTTATTATTTGTTACTATCAATCAATTAATCTATCAATCTATCAATCTATCAATCTATCAATCTATCCTATCTATTTTCTCTTTTT
Source organism: Macrostomum cliftonense (assembly GCA_950096795.1). Lineage (NCBI taxonomy): Eukaryota > Metazoa > Platyhelminthes > Macrostomidae > Macrostomum > Macrostomum cliftonense. The sequence continues at coordinate 215,726 of CATNEM010000316.1, read as the reverse complement.
TACATCATTCATATGCTGAAAATCGCTATTCTATACCTATTTCCTAGGGTTGCGTTTTTATAGTGCCGAGTGACAACCTCACTGATTATTTCTAGTCTGAAAGACGTTCCCGGGGATCATAGGGTCAGGGACTCTTAATTCTGTACTTTTTAAACTACTCTTGAATGTCTGTCTATTCGGTCTCTTAATCCATTTTCGAATCTCAAAATAGCTTCAGGTTTTAATTAGGCAACTTCTGGTTTTTTTGCTCCCTTGTCCATATTTATTTTGTAGAGTAAGTTTTTTCTACATTCCTTCAATAAATTATAAAATCATTTGATTCCCGTGACTCAGTGCGACCCTGCGTGACCGCAAGCCCTCTAAAAATTGGACTTATCAATAATTTGTCAATCAAACAAGGGAGAAAATTTGACAGCTAAATCATCTGCTCGCGATTTTTGAGTCCGGATTGGAATCAACCATTGCAGGCGATCTACAGCATGATGGGCGCCGTCTCCGACATCCCGGAGGACGAGCTGACCCCGGAGAAGCGGACGGACAAAATCTTCGGCCAGATGGACCGCAACTTGGACGGCCGCCTGTCTGTCGACGAGTTCATCGACGGGGCCAAGTCGGACCCGAGCATCGTGCAGCTGCTGCAGCAACAGCCTGGGGAGGCTGGCGACGGCGGCGGCGGCGGCGGCGGCGGCGGCGGAGATCAATGAAGTTGGGATTTGAGTTCTCCGGAATGCCGTGTCAGGGACTAAATTCACATGTGCTCGAAGCTTTGTCTCTCGGGAGACTGGCTGGAGAGTTTAATGGAGACGAGTTCAGATTTATATAGACAGTTTGAGATTGATATTGACAGCTTAAAGATTTATAGAGATTGATAGAGATTAGTTTGAGATTGATATTGACAGCTTAAAGATTTATAGAGATTGATAGAGATTAGTTTGAGATTGATATTCACAGCTTAAGATTTATAGAGATTGATAGATATTAGTTTGAGATTGATATTGACAGCTTAAAGATTTATAGAGATTGATAGAGATTAGTTTGAGATTGATATTGACAGCTTAAGATTGATAGAGATTGATAGATATTAGTTTGAGATATATATTGACAGCTTAAGATTGATAGAGATTGATAGATATTAGTTTGAGATATATATTGACAGCTTAAGATTGATAGAGATTGATAGAGATTAGTTTGAGATTGATATTGACAGCTTAAGATTGATAGAGATTGATAGTGACAGCTTCAGGTTTATAGAGATTGATAGTGACAGCTTCAGGTTTATAGAGATTGATATTGACAGCTTCAGGTTTATAGAGATTGATAGTGACAGCTTCAGGTTTATAGAGATTGATATTGACAGCTTCAGGTTTATAGAGATTGATATTGACAGCTTCAGGTTTATAGAGATTGATATTGACAGCTGCAGTCAATATCAGTCACGGACAGTCACGGACAGCAACAGTCACGGATTGTCAAAATTATTTTATTTCGCGCAATTTTAGTTAGTTAAAATTTCACGTAAGCTGAAAAATCCCTCTGAAATAAATTGCACAGTAAAACAAACACCCGTGCAATTCAAGCACACAAATAATGAAATTTATTATATCCAAATCGGAAAACAAAGCAAACGTAATATTTTTTTACTTTGAAGCGTTTTTTTCATAAAAGAAAAAATACTGACGGACTGGGTGGATCATGAATAGGAAGGATCAGGTGTTCTTAGTGGCTGCCATTATCGATCTATCATAACTTTTTATTATATTTCAGAGCGCCGATTTTTACCTTCCTATTTTGAGTCGCCCATAGCCATTGCTATCATTTCGAGCTCAACTTTTCCGTCTCCCCAGAGTCGCAGGTGCCGCCTGTTTACCCAGAACTCGACCCGCTCGTCGCACCCCGAAATCCAATAATTCTCGAGTGTCCCCTCCACGGGCGGCACAGAGCAAGCTGCTCACGCCACGTGACGCTTTTCTTGGAAAACTGGACTCGAGCACCGGATCGGGGCGCTATCTCAGTCGCTCCCGAATCCCAAAATCCCAAATCGCATTGGGGCGTCACGCGCGTGGTCTATTCTGCGTAGCGGGATCTTATTGCCTGATGGCATAGAGACTGCGGGCTTTCCGTAGCGGTTTTTCATTTGCTGTTCTTCGCACTCAGAATGTTTCATAATATTCGAAATAATTCGACTCATAAGCTCATTACCTACCCGTTTCTCAGGGAAACTCCCTTCCTTGCGAATGATTCGTGGAAGGAACCTACGAGTATCTAAATGTATGTGTCTATCTATTTATCTATCTATCGATCTATCATCTGTCTATCCATCCATCTATCTAATCTAGCTATCTTTCTTTCTACAGTGCTTGAAAAAGTACTCAAAAACCCAAGTGTTGACTGTCCAAGTGTCAAGTCCTAGTGTTGACTGACAGCAGGTAAGTGCAGAGAAGTAAGCTATAATCACAATGGTGCTCACACAGAGAAGCCCAGACAATCTGTTACGCTTTTCTCATACCAAAAAGCTTGAGATTGTTTAATGTTGTAATTTTGTGCTTCCTAATATGGAATCCTTATAATTGTTTATTCTCTCAGTTTGAAAGAGCCCTTCTTAATGATCTTCAAGAAAGACTGTCATTTGCTGGCTCGTAAATAGGACTAAAAATAGAGATAAATCGACTTATCCAGGAATGCATGACAGACTAAATGCATTCTGAGGTGAATCACACCCTCCTGAGGTGTGATTCACCAGCACCCTTCTGAGGTGTGATTCACCAACACCCTTCTGAGTTGTGATTCACCAGCACCCTCCTGAGGTGCGATTCTCCAACACCCCACCTGAGGTGTGATTCACCAACACCCTTCTGAGGTGTGGTTCACCGACACCCTCCTGAGGTGTGATTGACCAACACCCTTCTGAGTTATGATTCACCAGCACCCTTCTGAGGTGTGATTCACCAGCACCCTTCTGAGTTATGATTCACCAGCACCCTTCTGAGTTATGATTCACCAGCACCCTTCTGAGTTATGATTCACCAGCACCCTTCTGAGGTGTGATTCACCAGCACCCTTCTGAGGTGTGATTCACCAGCACCCTTCTGAGGTGTGATTCACCAGCACCCTTCTGAGGTGTGATTGACCAACACCCTTCTGAGGTGTGATTCACCAGCACCCTTCTGAGGTGTGATTCACCAGCACCCTTCTGAGGTGTGATTCACCAGCACCCTTCTGAGGTGTGATTCACCAGCACCCTTCTGAGGTGTGATTCACCAGCACCCTTCTGAGGTGTGATTGACCAACACCCTTCCTGAGGTGTGATTGACCAGACACCCTTCTGAGGTGTGATTCACCAGCACCCTTCTGAGGTGTGATTCACCAGCACCCTTCTGAGGTGTGATTCACCAGCACCCTTCTGAGGTGTGATTGACCAACACCCTCCTGAGGTGTGATTGACCAACACCCTTCTGAGGTGTGATTGACCAGCACCCTTCTTAGTTATGATTCACCAGCACCCTCCTGAGGTGTGATTGACTAGCATCTCCCTGATACGTTATGTAGCAGCACCCTCATGAGCTCTGACTTTTGAGTAGCAAAGCAAGCGTATTAAGCCAACAAACTTCATTAAGACACCCATTAAGCTGTCAGAGCGGGTTACAAATATACTTAAGCGAAGGAAAATAACTCTTTAGTGTTAATTAATGTTAATGAATAATGAGCTGATAATATTTGTTTTAATCCTAGCTAACGGCCAGTTTGTGTTAGCAACTATCTAGTGCAGTCTTTGTCCAGCTTTCAAATTTGTTCAAGAGAGAAATAAAAATAGTTCGACTCCTAGCAAGCGAAGTTCCGACTTCAAAGCCGCGTCTGCTCCCTGAAGGCGGACAGCCCGGCTGCAGCCCGCGGCATTCGGTTGCCTCCACCGGCGCCACCAGCCACCGGGCCGCCGCGGGCGTCAACGGCCTCCGACTGGGTCCGCCGCGTCCGCTGCTGCAGCGTCACCACCGTGCGCCGCTCCTCCGCCACCGACTCCTCCGCCGTCGTCTCCGTCCTGGTCACGTAGCGCCTGCGGCCGCTGCCGATCGCCTCGACGTCCTTGTCGGCTGCGTCGACGTCGTCGTCAACGTGATCGTCGAAGAAGGCCGGATTCCGCGTGTGCAGGCCGTCGTGGCTGGCCCGCGCCACGTGCCGCCAAATGTCCGCGTCCACCCCCCCGCCGTCATCAACACCGCTGCCGCCGCCGCGACTGCCGCGTCTTCGCCGGCCGGCCTTGCCGCCGCCGCCGCGCTCCCCGGCAGCAGCGCCGTGGCCTGCCGATTCACGCGGCATCTCGGCGCCCGACAAGTCGTACAGGCTGCCTGTGCGGCCCGTGAAGTCGAAGGCCTCCTCGGCCGGCTGCTGGAAGGTCGACTCGCGCACCGAGGAGCGACGACGGACTCCATCGCGGCTGGCGCCGCTGCCGCCGCCGCCGAAGGCCCGGCTAAGGCTGCCCGTCATCCGCTTCCAGCTGTCAGCGATGAAACTCCGCTTGAGTCCGCCGCCGCCGCCGCTGCTGCTGACTCGCTGCTGCTGGCGGTACTGCGGCTGGCGGCGCTGCTGCTGGAACTGGCTGTCAAACTCGCCCTGAAGCCGCTCCGCTTCAGCCTCCTCACTGCGTCGCCGCCTTGCTGGCTCGTCATCGTAGGCGTAGATCGGTTGCCACTGGGACTGTCGGGGTGGTGAGATGCTTGAAGATGGAGGTAATACTACTACTACTACTACTACTACTACTACTACTACTACTACTACTACTACTACTACTACTACTACTACTACTACTACTACTACTACTACTACTACTACTACTACTACTGCTACTGCTACTACTACTACTACTACTACTGCTACTGCTACTACTACTACTGCTACTGCTACTACTACTACTACTACTACTGCTACTGCTACTGCTACTACTACTACTACTACTACTGCTACTGCTACTACTACTACTGCTACTGCTACTACTACTACTACTACTACTGCTACTACTACTACTACTACTACTACTACTACTACTACTACTACTACTACTACTACTACTACTACTACTGCTACTACTACTACTACTACTACTACTACTACTGCTACTACTACTACTACTACTAACCTCATATGGACGCGGCGGCGAAGTGAATCCGTAGCGTTGCATCATAGCCATTGGCGGCGGCTGCTGATGCAGCGGCGGCGGAGTTGGCATGTAGCCGGCAGCCCCAGAGTGATAAGGCGGCGGCGGCATCTGGTGCAGGAGCGGGTAGTGCAGTTGCTGGCCACCGTAGTAAATGTCGTAGTCCGATGCGGCCCTGGGCATCGCGGCCATCATTGGCGGAGGGTGGTACTGCGGCTGGAACGGCTGGTGCTGGTAGCCGAAGCTGTAGGCAGCTGCAGCTGCCGCCGCCGCCGCCGCCGACTGCTCCTCGAACTGGCGCCGGGCTGCGGCATCGGCTGCCTCTGATGCCTTGAATGGCGGCGGCTGCTGCTGCAGCCGGGCTTCCAGTAGCAACTCGCGCCGAATCTCATCGACAAGGCGCTGCCGCTCCTCCTGGCTCAGCCGCTGACTCTCCGCCGAGGATGACGCCGACTTGGGAGCTGCGGCAGCGTTGGCAGCTGCCGCATTGTCCGACACCGTCTGGAGCAGCTCGCGGAGAATTTCCTGCTTCAGCTCCTCCTTCAGCGCGGCCGAGTTCGGTTTCGGGCGCGTCTGCGGCGGTGGCGTCGGCTGAGGCTGCTGCGAAGGCTCCGACTGGGGAGGAGGAGGCGGCGGTGGAGGTGGTGGAGGAGGCGGCGGCTGCTGAGGAGGTGGGGGCGGTGGCGGCGGCGGCGGCGGCGGAGGCGGTGGTGCGTAGTTTGGAGTGGCGGCCGCAACCGGCGACGGCAGGTCCTCCTTGCTGGGGTCGAAAAGCTTCATTGTTGGCGCCGTTGAATAGTCGGCCACGGTGACGGGTCGCGCGCGCACCGGCCGCGGTCTGTTGTCGACCTCTCCGTCGCCGGTCTTGCCTTGCGCGATCTGGCGCTCCCTGACCCGCGCCGCCGCCTCGGCCAGCTCCACTTTGAAGCTCGTCATGTCGAAGCGACGCCGCGGGTCCATCAGCAGGCGCTGGTCGATCTCCGAGCCCGGCCGACTGCTGGCGATGTCCCGGGCTCGATTTCTGATCGCCTCCTGCGTGCGCTCGTCCATCTTCGGCAGTCGAGGCGCCGCTGGATGAAGTGGCGCGGGCTGCTGCTGATGAGGCGCCTGCGGCGGCGGCGGAGCGGCGCGGTCTTTCCGGCGCCGATTTGGCGCCGCCGTGTCCGAAGCTCTGGCGCCGCCGCCGCCGCCCCGGATGGCGTCTTCCGTGGCGTCGCGAAAACCGACGGAGCGCCTCTGCTGGTGGTGCGGCTGGCTGGGCAAGCCGGAGTCGGCGGACACCGAGTGCCGCAGGATGGGTCTCGGCGGGGCGCGCACGCCGCCGGCACTCGGGTAGCTGCTCTGCTCGTTGCCCATCGAGTCCGGGCCTGACAACAAGGGGGGGGGGTTGGCTGCAGCTCGGGTCTCAGAGGGCCGAGCGGCTTTTATGAGCTGCGGAGGCGGGTAAACGCGGCAAGCAGGGCCAGATGGAGGGCGAGCAACCCACCTGCCCTGCTGCCCCCATAGGGCGGCGCCCAAAGCAGCTCGGGGTCTGCGAGGCCTCATTATTCGCATTGCAGGCATCTCCGGCACAATGGCTTGTCGTAGCGAGGAGGCTCAGGCAATTTCAAGCAGTGCAGAAAGCAAGCCATTCAAGCCCTTAAAAAATCTTTCTTTCTTTAGCTGCCCTACTCCATCTCTGCTTAGTTTGCGGCATCTTTATTTCATTCATTGCAGGGCAGAAGTACTTTTACAGTATTTTCATTGCGTTTCTCTGCCAAATATTTTTTCTTTCGTTTTTATCGTTTTTGCTCTTGGCTCATGCGAGCTGAAGCAGAGCGACTTTAAAACCAATGGAATTTACTTTGATTGACGGATTGAAACTGAAAGAAGTTCGAACAATATTTGAAAGGGAAATTCTGCATTTAGAAGAAAGCTCAACTTTCTTGAAGGCCTGAACTTTCTAACCTAGTAGGCAATTCCAAGCCAAGTTAGTTGCTAGCCAAGCTATTCAGGGTGGGGAGGGGGTAAAAAGGCTTCGAGTTGTTGACCATCTCGGGTGAGCCGTGGCCCCTGAGCTCTGCACTTGCTTTTGTCTTAATTTGGCTTGAAGAAAAAACAGTTGAGGGACGCGTGGCTTCTCCATCTCAATGCGGTTTCATCGAAGCTAACAATGGCCCGAAACACTCGGAGAAAGAAAGCAGAAAGGCAGAGCTATTCAAGTCGGTGCCAACTACATGCTCCAATGAGTGAGTGGGCTGGCGGGTTTTGACCTGCTCAAGCATTTTCCTTTCGCAGCACTTGCCTTTAATTAATAACAATAAATATTTGCTTCAGAATTAAAAAGTTTACAGCTGCTGCTCAGTCCTGACGGGCTGGAAGGTACCCACCCGATCTCGGCTGGATGGACTAAAGCAATGCCGAATTAACTTTTCCCCTTGCTCGAACTCCTTGCTTAAAAGGCGCAAGTTATCTCCAAGAGCCGGAGCTCGAACTCCTTGCTTAAAGGGCGCAAGTTATCTCCAAGAGCCGGAGCTCGAACTCCTTGCCTAAAGGGCGCAAGTTATCTCCAAGAGCCGGAGCTCGAACTCCTTGCTTAAAGGGCGCAAGTTATCTCCAAGAGCCGGAGCTCGAACTCCTTGCTTAAAAGGCGCAAGTTATCTCCAAGAGCCGGAGCTCGAACTCCTTGCTTAAAGGGCGCAAGTTATCTCCAAGAGCCGGAGCTCGAACTCACAACCTTACTAAAACTTACCTCGGAGTGAAGATAGAAAAATAAGGCCGAAATCGTGTTTCTAGCAAAACTGTTAAAGTTAGTAGAAGTTACAAGAATGTTTATCAAAAACTCAGGCCATTACTGAGTTATAATAGGATTCTAGAAATCGACCTTAAAAATATGCAATATGTAATTTTCTTTATTTAATCTTATCTTCAAATACTTGCTTCCACACACTCAAGCCTCTGGGAGAATTCAGAAGCAAGAATCCGATTATTATCAAAGTTTCTGGATTTTTTAAATAAAGAAACCCAAATACGCAGAAAATTCTCACATTGCTACTTTCATGTCAGATTATTAGTAGCCAACGTGGTTCAAGTCGCTTATTTTAATGTTCCGAATAAAATTGCAGAAACAAGTTAATTAGGATAAACAAAGGCGTTTGTTTCTGTTACAGCTGTTATAACAGAAAATCAGTGATTAATTCAGCTTGAAAGCTTCAAAAGAGGAATAGAGACTCGTGCTCTTTGAAATACTGCACGAGCGAGATTCGAAACCACCACCAGTTCATGCAGTCCTTAGCGCAAGTCCCTTCGGGAAATTTGCAAATGTTCAAATGTCCACATCGCAGGGCGCCGGCTTCTTGCAGGTGCCGTCCGGGTCGCACGTGAACTCGCTGGAGCAGCTGGCGCAGCTGCTCGATCCGCCGCTGCTGGAGTACTCGAAATAGCTGCCGCCGTCGGAGTCCGGGTCGGCGCCGCGCCGGGAGCTGGAGCCCGAGCAGACCCGGCAGATGGTGCAGTGCTGGCGGCACACCAGGCTGCTGCCCACGCGGCTGCAGTGATGCGAGCGCTGGCAGTCCGCCGTCTTCTTGCAGCTGGGGGGGGGGTAGCCGTCGCGACTGGTTTGGTTATTGTTTATTGATTTCCTATAATAATCCTCAGCAAGCCTCTTCAGGCCCTGAGGAGGACCGGAAGGTCCTGGACTCTAGCCCAGGCACAATAATACGCCTACAATTCGTGCCCTTAAGCCCTTCAGATGTGTTCTTCCTCCTCCCAACTTCTTTCCCTTCAGGGGTCTTCTACCCCCTCCCAGCTCCCCTCAGATGTGTTCTTCCCCGTCCCAACTCCCTTCACATCTGTTCTACCGGTACTCCCTTGCAACTCCCACCAGATGTGTTCTTCCCCTTCTAACTCCCTTCAAAGGTGTTCTTCCCTCTCCCAACTCCCTTCAGGGGTGTTCTTCCCCTTCTAACTCCCTTCAGATGTGTTCTACCCCCAGATCTACTCCCTCCCAACTCCCTTCAGGGGTGTTCTTTCCCCCTCAAAGTCCATCAGCTGGACAAGCATACTCCCTTTCCTTTTCCACATCTTACTGGCATCTGCTAACTTGCTGAATTGCCCAGTTACGCGGATACAAAGAAAAAACTACGCACCGCTCCTCAGCGGACACGAAAGCCGCGGCCACAAGCACGATCAGCAGGAAGATGACCGGCGTCGCAGATTTCATGACTGATTCGTTGACGCAGAAGTTTTAAAGTCTCGAAAGCTTTGAATGTTGAGCCAATGGCTCAAGACTTTTAAGGGCTTGTTTTTCCGGAAAATTCTATTCTCAGGGTTGCAGCTCAGCTCTGGGCGAGTCTTTTTTGTGAGTATTAGGCGGTGTCTCAGCTGCGGGGCAGGGCTGGCTTGCCTCCCTCTCTGTCCTGTAGCAGCAGCTGCCAGCAAAAGCCGAGCAAAAGCGGCGCACACTCCGACAACTCCTTTCCTGTCTCTGCTCTCCACGGGTCAGGGCCGGGTGAGGCGGCGGAGCAGCGCACATGTACATCCCGCACGCACGCACCCCTCAGCCCTAGCTCTGCACACCAATTTAAGCCTGCAAACTTGAAAACTAAAAGGCTTAGTTAGCTAACAGGACAAAAGGCAACGATTTTTTAAATGTTGTTGCGAGTTCTTGAGTAAACTTTGTCCAGTTTGGTCATTGTCAAATTGTTTGCTAGCTGTTGTGTCTGTTAAGTGCTCGTTTCACTTCAGACACACAATGTTGAGCTGCTCACATGTTGGCTGAAAATTTGCCCTTGCAGTGTACGAGCTATTTTGAGTAGCTTTTTATCAATTTGCTTTATGTTTTGAATTTCGAATTTAAGAATCAGAGAGGAGCCTGTGCAATGGAGCTACAATTTCTCGATAAAGATCCATTCATTAAGAGCCAAATCGAATAGTTTTAAGGGAAAAAACGACGTCTTTTCTCCGCCCGCCATTTTGCCCCATTGACACGCCGCCTCGAATACCAACATGTAAAATATCCAAATGAAGATCGATATACAAGGGAGAAAGAGATAGAATCTATCTGGTGGATTTTTAAGGTTTTCTGATTGGTTCCCGGCTTGCCCAGGGAAATTCTAGCAGCGATTTTGGCTGGCGTCAGTTAACGATCACGAATCACCTGCGTGACTCATGCTATTGCGCAACCTGTCCGTGTCACCACCGGATTGGCTGGAAAAAACAGACGAGACGATCCACGTGTGACTCACAGAAATTTATTAAATCATTAAAATAGGAAAATACTAGAAAGACATGAATGGAAGAATTCCACTCGTAAATTAAAAACTAGGTATTTTCTCGATTTCCCAGGTGGTTAAACAAAATCATTTTTTATTTGTTTCCAAACACATTTAAAACAAAACACTTTGATCATTATAATTATAAGCACGAGAACCAAGCAAACTTCAATACCGAACGCATTAAAGATTTCAAATTTCAAATGCTTGACCAAGTTGGTTGCATCGTCCACTAGTATTAAGAAAACGAAGAGCGATGAATCTCCTCATTTATCGCTACGAAGCTCGTAGAGGAGAAAGTGGAAGGTGCGCATCTCCTGCGGCGAGACGTAGTGAAACGAAATTGACTTGCTGCTGCAGCACCGCCGACCCTGTGTAGGGAGCGCAGATTCATGTGCGAGCTCGAGGCTTTCTTGCTACTTAAAATGCTCAATCGAGTGTCAATCGAGTGCTCCACCTCCCAGGACTCACCGATCTCACAGGCCGCACGCTGTAGTGCCACAGCCAGTGCGTTGTCGGCGCCGCCCCGAACTGCAGGTGGCTCGCGTAGGTCATCGGGTGGAATCGCTCGCCACCCTCGCTGCCGGGGTCGAACGAATCCACGAATTCAACACCCGCGCGCTGCATGCAGACTCCTGAGATTGATGCAGTGGTTGGCACTTTGCTCACCCACTGTGCCGTATTTACATGCCTGACCGCTGGTAACCAAAGTTACAGCGTCTGAATTCGTTTTTGATTGAGGAGTTGTAGCCTAGTGGCTAGGGCGCCTGCCCTAGGAGACAATTTGTGCCATTGAGCATCCACCCAGCTGAGATTGGGTACCAGTTTGAGTTGGGTAAATTTAGAGTGGATGTTGCGGCCCCTCCAGCCCGTCAGACTGAAAGCTGTACACAGCCCTCGGATGCGCCGCGCAACTAGCTGCAGCTGTGCCGTGGGCTGTACATCTGATCGAAAGGTCGGGTGTCTAAATTTATTTTTTTATTTTATTATTGGTTGATAAAATACTGAGCTATAGACTAATGATCTTAATCCCTCATTGTTTCAGTCCAGCCAGCTGAGTTGGGAAAATTAAGGGTGGTTGCTGCGGGCCCCTCTAGCCTGTCAGGACTGAACAGCTGTACACAACAGTCTTTGAATGCGCCGCGCAGATAGCTGTGGTTTGCCGTGGGCTGTTCAATAACTGGTTGAAAGCCGTTTTTCTTGAAGCTTTTTACGGTAAAAAAATCGATTGAAATGAAACAGGACCCTCAATTTTTGTCAATCTAACTGGAGGAAACTGAAGCTTCTCTCCATTTAACCTCCATCGTTTCCCCACCGTGCTTTTGTTTTTTTTCCCGCTGCAGTATTTCTACCAACATGCTTGCTAGACAGAACTAATCAAAAGTCATCCTGTATTGTGTTTGCCTCTAATTAGATGAGTTCGGGCTTGAATAGCAATGAGAAAACGTCCATCCAGCCCTAAGCAAGCATCCGATTTAGAGGGCAAAGTTTCTTTGTGAAGCGCGGAAAGTCTGGGGTTGCAGGCGTGGCACCGACGTTTCTGTTGACTTCCTGCGAGCTCCTGCTCAAGGCCTGTGCAACAATGAAGAGGCGATTCCGGGAGTCGGTCACGAAGGCATAAAATTCTTTGTCGTTGTAAAACGAAGCTAAAATGAATTCTGCTGCACTTTCACTCTTAAATTTTCCATCAAGCAGCATTTGCTCATGCTTCTAGCAGAAGTTTTTACAGCTAGTCTATTGCTACTTGCTGCGGTCCAGCATTCAGCATCCGGAGCAGCTCGATCTGAGATTCAGTGGCAGACCTCCTGGGAGAGCCTCGCTGACTATGAGGTGGCTCGGTCGCACTCGGTTCCGTCAAGAATCCACTGCACGGGAGCCGCCAGCCGCGATGCTATGGTGCAGCTGGTGAAATTCCATCCCAACTCGGGCCTGTGCATCGAGTTCAAGTGTCGCCTGGGCCTGAGGCACTGCAGGAAGTGCCGCGATGCGGGCCGTGGCGACCAGCTCGTGTGGGTGAGTCGCGAGTGGAAAAGACTCAGGGTCTGAGTACTTTGAATTTCTGACACTAAAACTTTCAGACGAACAACAAGGACTGTTGGACAACGGTGCAGCACAGGGTGTCTGGATCGGTGAACTTCTACCGCACGTGGACCGATTACAAGCAAGAGTTCGGCGAGGGACCGGATGGAAACTACTGGATAGGTGAATTAGACATCATTTAGAAATCATAGACACCGGCTGCTCTTTGGGCGAAGGAGCCAAGCTACAAGCTGTATTTTGCATGCTTCTCAAAACGCTTCCAGGCCTGAACAAGCTTCGAGACCTGACGAATACCGGACAAATTAAGCAGCTGCGATTCCTCATGAAGCTGTGGAACGGCACGGAGAGCTGGGCCCAGTACTCCAGCTTCATCGTCGGCCCCGAGTCCGACCTCTACCGCCTGACTGTGTCCGGATTCTCCGCCAGCAAAGGTGTCGGCGACTCAATGGCGGCTCACTACGGCTGCCAGTTCTCAACGAAAGACGCGGACCACGACAGGTCGGCGGCCAACTGCGCCCAAAAGTACGTCGGAGCCTGGTGGTTCGCTGGCTGCCACAACACCCATCCGAATGGCGAGTACAAAGACTTCTCCGCAGCGATCGGAGGCGCCTATGCTCAGGGAATCATTTGGAATTTTCACTTCGGCTATTGGTACTCACTGAAGGAGATTGAGATGCTGATCCTATAGAGTCGATCAGTGCAGATCCAACAGCTAAGCCCATTTTTGACTCTTATAAATAAACTGAAAACAGACAAAAATCTCTTCGTAGCTTTAAAAACGATTGTGTAAGGCAAGAAAAATAATTTTGACACCCAAACTTTCGACCAAATGTACATGCAGCCCACGACACTTTCAAGTCCTGACGGAGTTGAAGGGGCCGCAACCACAGAACTTACAGAACCACAGAACCGCAACAGCCACACAAAATTGTCCCAGCTTACACTGGCACCCGATTTCAGCTGGCTGGACTTAAGCAGTGCAAGAATTCCGGTCGTTGTTCCATAAATCAAGTTTCCCAGGTTGTGGCGCTTCAATAACTATTCAACAAGGCTGCCGACTCCTCACCCATGTTGACGTCCTCGGAGGTGACGGTGCCGCAGTTGCGGTCAGCCTGCAGCAGGCTGCGAACGGCGCCCCGGGACAGCACGTAGCCGGCGCCGCCGGACATGTACCGCTGCCAGCGCCACCGCCGCCGGGTGCCGAGGCGCAGCCGCAGCAGACGGCCCGTCCACCAGGCCGAGTCGGCGCTGCGGCCTTGGCTCTGGAGGAAGCTGCGCAGGTTCGGCATCACCACGTAGGTGTCAACGTCGGCTTTGAGAAAGTAGTCGAACTGCTGCTGCTTGTCGATCAGGCGCTGCCCAGCGTACTGGAAGGCCAGTTGGACTTTCCGCCACAGGTGGGCTCGGCCTTCTGGGGCGGCCACCTCTGCTAGTGGAGGCCAGGGACGAGGAACCCGTTGAGCGAGCTTTCAAATAACTCCAGGAAATATCTCAGAAAATGGGACTCTGAATCTCATACGCATTCACTCAGAACTTTCACCCATTTCTTAAGGGTTTAAAAAATTGTGGTGGCAGTGAATTCTAGAACAGTTGCCTATGGAAGGCGCATGTTTTATCACCTTCCCGCAGTAGAGTTACCAAGCTCACCGAGTCACGATAATCAGGGCGGGTAGAAACCCCTTTGAATGATAATCAGGGTGGGTAGAGACGCCCTCTGAAGGATCATCAGGGCGGGTAGAGACGCCCTCTGAAGGATAATCAGGGCGAGTAGAGACGCCCTCTGAAGGATCATCAGGGTGGGTAGAGACACCCTCTGAAGGATCATCAGGGCGGGTAGAGACGCCCTCTGAAGGATAATCAGGGCGGGTAGAAACCCCCTCTGAAGGATCATCAGGGTGGGTAGAGACACCCTCTGAAGGATCATCAGGGCGGGTAGAGACGCCCTCTGAAGGATAATCAGGGCGGGTAGAGACGCCCTCTGAAGGATCATCAGGGTGGGTAGAGACACCCTCTGAAGGATCATCAGGGCGGGTAGAGACGCCCTCTGAAGGATAATCAGGGCGGGTAGAAACCCCCTCTGAAGGATCATCAGGGTGGGTAGAGACACCCTCTGAAGGATCATCAGGGCGGGTAGAGACGCCCTCTGAAGGATAATCAGGGCGGGTAGAGACGCCCTCTGAAGGATAATCAGGGCGGGTAGAAACCCCCTCTGAAGGATCATCAGGGTGGGTAGAGACACCCTCTGAAGGATAATCAGGGCGGGTAGAGACGCCCTCTGAAGGATAATCAGGGCGAGTAGAGACGCCCTCTGAAGGATCATCAGGGTGGGTAGAGACACCCTCTGAAGGATCATCAGGGCGGGTAGAGACGCCCTCTGAAGGATAATCAGGGCGGGTAGAAACCCCCTCTGAAGGATCATCAGGGTGGGTAGAGACACCCTCTGAAGGATCATCAGGGCGGGTAGAGACGCCCTCTGAAGGATAATCAGGGCGGGTAGAGACGCCCTCTGAAGGATAATCAGGGCGGGTAGAAACCCCCTCTGAAGGATCATCAGGGTGGGTAGAGACACCCTCTGAAGGATCATCAGGGCGGGTAGAGACGCCCTCTGAAGGATCATCAGGGCGGGTAGAGACGCCCTCTGAAGGATCAGGGAGGACCCTCTGAGCAAACAATTCTGACTGCATTAAGGAACTAAAATGCTTAAGAAATCGCTAGTTAGCTTAGCTACCTATCCTAGGTATTTTTCTAAAAAATCAGGGAAAATTACAAGCCGACGCATTCACCCAACAGCGGCAGGAAGTGGCGGCTCCTGACTGGCCAGCTTTCGGAGAAACCCGTCGTCGAGCCACCGACGACAAACAGGCGGGCATCGCAGTGCTTCGCCCAGGTCTGGTTGACCGCGGCCGCCCTCGTGTCCAGGCTGTCTGGGGCGGCCAGAATCAGGCAGAAAATCCTAGCTGGCGAAGAACTCGGCCAGCTCTGCCGCGCCAGAAGCAGGGCCAGGGTGGCTGCCGCAAAGATTAGGCTGGTCAGCAGCAGACAGAGCTTCCGGCGCAACAGCATCTCAAGCTCAGTGACAATGCGACTTGGCCAACCAGGATTTTCGAGGCAAAGTTTTTTTAAAGATTGTAGAAATCAATCTAAGAGTTCCAGTGACCCCGGATAGAGTTTAATACAGGCGGCATTAGCCTTGCTGGCTCTCAGTTTACCAGCTCAAGCTGACCGGCTGTGCAGCAGAGGAACAGCTGCGTGAACGGACTCTTCCCGACAGAGATCCTCGCTCTTTACATGGAGTTATTGGCCCATTTGAAAATACAGGTTGCTGGCCCCTTAACAAGCTCTTGACTGTTATGGACAGCGATAAGATTAACATGCTAGCTAGATTAGCAATCCAAAAACTGCATTAGCTACCTGCTAGCTAGATTAGCAATCCAAGAACTGCATCAGCTACCTGCTAGCTAGATTAGCAATCCAAGAACTGCATCAGCTACCTGCTAGCTAGATTAGCAATGCAAGAACTGCATTAGCTACAAGCTAGCTAGATTAGCAATCCAAGAACTGCATTAGCTACCTGTTAGATAGATTAGCAATCCAATAACTGCATTAGCTACCTGCTAGCTAGATTAGCAATCCAAGAACTGCATCAGCTACCTGCTAGCTAGATTAGCAATCCAAGAACTGCATCAGCTACCTGCTAGCTAGATTAGCAATCCAAGAGCTGCATTAGCTACCTGCTAGCTAGATTAGCAATCCAAGAACTGCATTAGCTACCTGCTAGCTAGATTAGCAATCCAAGAACTGCATTAGCTACCTGCTAGCTAGATTAGCAATCTAAGAACTGCATTAGCTACCTGCTAGCTAGATTAGCAATCCAGGAACTGCATTAGCTACCTGTTAGATAGATTAGCAATCCAGGAACTGCATTTGCTACAAGCTAGCTAGATTAGCAATCCAGGAACTGCATTAGCTACCTGCTAGCTAGATTAGCAATCCAAGAGCTGCATTAGCTACCTGCTAGCTAGATTAGCAATCCAAGAGCTGCATTAGCTACCTGCTAGCTAGATTAGCAATGCAAGAACTGCATTAGCTACTTGCAAGCTAGATTAGCAATGCAAGAACTGCATTAGCTACCTGCTAGCTAGATTAGCAATCCAAGAGCTGCATTAGCTACCTGCTAGCTAGATTAGCAATGCAAGAACTGCATTAGCTACTTGCAAGCTAGATTAGCAATGCAAGAACTGCATTAGCTACCTGCTAGCTAGATTAGCAATCCAAGAACTGCATCAGCTACCTGCTAGCTAGATTAGCAATCCAAGAACTGCATTAGCTACCTGCTAGCTAGATTAGCAATCTAAGAACTGCATTAGCTACCTGCTAGCTAGATTAGCAATCCAGGAACTGCATTAGCTACCTGCTATCTAGATTAGCAATCCAGGAACTGCATTAGCTACCTGCTAGCTAGATTAGCAATCCAAGAGCTGCATTAGCTACCTGCTAGCTAGATTAGCAATCCAAGAACTGCATTAGCTACCTGCTAGCTAGATTAGCAATCCAAGAGCTGCATTAGCTACCTGCTAGCTAGATTAGTATTCAAGAAACTGCATTAGCTACCTGTTAGCTAGATTAGCAATCCAATAACTGCATTAGCTACTTGCTAGCTAGATTAGTATTCAAGAAACTGCATTAGCTACCTGCTAGCTAGATTAGCAATCCAATAACTGCATTAGCTACCTGCTAGCTAGATTAGCAATCCAATAACTGCATTAGCTACTTGCTAGCTAGATTAGTATTCAAGAAACTGCATTAGCTACCTGTTAGCTAGATTAGCAATCCAATAACTGCATTAGCTACCTGCTAGCTAGATTAGCAATCCAAGAGCTGCATTAGCTACCTGCTAGCTAGATTAGCAATCCAAGAACTGCATTAGCTACCTGTTAGATAGATTAGCAATCCAATAACTGCATTAGCTACCTGCTAGCTAGATTAGTATTCAAGAAACTGCATTAGCTACCTGTTAGCTAGATTAGCAATCCAATAACTGCATTAGCTACTTGCTAGCTAGATTAGTATTCAAGAAACTGCATTAGCTACCTGCTAGCTAGATTAGCAATCCAATAACTGCATTAGCTACCTGCTAGCTAGATTAGCAATCCAATAACTGCATTAGCTACTTGCTAGCTAGATTAGCAATCCAATAACTGCATTAGCTACCTGCTAGCTAGATTAGCAATCCAAGAACTGCATTAGCTACCTGTTAGCTAGATTAGCAATCCAATAACTGCATTAGCTACTTGCTAGCTAGATTAGTATTCAAGAAACTGCATTAGCTACCTGCTAGCTAGATTAGCAATCCAATAACTGCATTAGCTACCTGCTAGCTAGATTAGCAATCCAATAACTGCATTAGCTACCTGCTAGCTAGATTAGCAATCCAATAACTGCATTAGCTACCTGCTAGCTAGATTAGTATTCAAGAAATTTTTTAGATATCTTTCAACCAGATTATCTAAGAAACTGCCAGATAAAACGCAACGCAAAAACCAAATGGGACCAAATTAGTTTAATTTGATTGACCGTCCTCGGACTCAAGACTAGCTGGCAAGGGCACCCCAGGAGGCACCCCAGCTGATGAAGCAGAAACTGCCCTATCAATCATCGCTTTAATTATAAGTGAATCAAACAGACGAGGTCCCTGGAGAGACCCATTGGCGGCATTCAAACTGAAAGTGTATAAAAATTAGGAATATTACAGAATAGAAAACAATAGTTGATTAGCGGGTTTTAAAAATCTCTATAATTAGGAAAAAAACATTGCCACGTCTGAGAAATGACAGCTGAGCAAGAAAATAAAATCATGCTTGAGCAAGCAGAAATGACCAACTTAAAAAAATATCCAGTGAAAAAAAGACAAAAATAAAGCAAAGTGCTCGGGAAGGCTAAGGCGAAGCAGCACCAGATTTAAGCTTGCCCGGGCTCAGCAAAAATGCACTCATCAAATCCGGGAGGGGGACACAGCGGCAGCGGAAATAGGAAATTCGCTTTCAGCACAAGCTGGGATTGATAATTTGAAATGCGTCGTAAGGATTAAAGAATTGATACAAATAAATGGAGATGAGCCATTTTCTCAACGATGACAAATGATACAAGCGGGTATTTTATATCGCGTACTGAGAGGTGTTTGTTGAAGAATAAATGGGAATTTTCGTTTGTACATAAGCGGGTATTTTCGATTGGATACCACTGGGTATATTCCATCTGACACAATTGGGTATTTTCCATCGGATACTATCGGGTATTTTCCATGTGACAAAACTGGGTATTTTCCACCGGATACTATCGGGTATTTTCCATCTGACACAACTGGGTATTTTCTATCGGATACTATCGGGTATTTTCTATCGGATACTATCGGGTATTTTCTATCGGATACTATCGGGTATTTTCCATCGGATACTATCGGGTATTTTCCATCGGATACTATCGGGTATTTTCCATCGGATACTATCGGGTATTTTCTATCGGATACTATCGGGTATTTTCTATCGGATACTATCGGGTATTTTCCATCGGATACTATCGGGTATTTTCCATCGGATACTATCGGGTATTTTCCATCTGAAACAATTGGGTATTTTCGATCGGATATTATTGGGTACTTTCTCATCTGACACAGCAGTTCAGCGATTTCCACATCTCGAGACGCCGCTAAAAGTCGTCTCGCAGGCTGGCCAGCACCGCCGCGGTGGCAGCCGCCGCCGCCTCGGAATGTCGCTGACGCCGCTGCTGAAGCAGCTGTTGGGAAGGCGACGTGGGGGCCTCGGCCTGCAGCTGCGAGCCCGACAGCAGGTGCGCCCGCCGCTCCGCTCCCTGCCTGGGCGTCCGCCGGCCGGCGCTGTGCGGCGTGTTGAAGGCCCGGCCGCTCTTCAGCACCTCCAGCAGGTTGTCGACCAGGCCGGCGCCCTCAGAAGCCGCCGGATCGTCGACGCCACCGCCGCCGTTCTCTTTGCCTCGCCGTTGCTGCGGTGGCTGCCGCCGCCAGGACGCAGTCGATGCCGACGACGAGGTCGCCGCTGCCGCCGCCGCCGCCGAAGCGGCCGCTCGTTTCCGCCGCTGCTCCTCGGCCGCCGCGGCGGCTTCAAAAGCGTCAACGAAGCTGCGCAGGTCGGCAAGCAGCTGCTCCGGCCGGTACTTGGCCGGGTCCAGGGCCAGGTAGTCGGCCGCCGCCTGGAACTCCTCGCGCAGCTGCCGACGGGACGCCTCCAGGGAGTCCAGGGCGGCGCGGGCGTACTTGTGGAAAGGCTCCATGCAGGACTGCGGGGGTGATGCGGGAGTCCAATCTTCATCCTGAGTCACTCAGGTATCTTCACTCTGAGAGTCACTCCAATATGGTCACTCTGAGAGTCACT
Source organism: Macrostomum cliftonense (assembly GCA_950096795.1). Taxonomy (NCBI): domain Eukaryota; kingdom Metazoa; phylum Platyhelminthes; family Macrostomidae; genus Macrostomum; species Macrostomum cliftonense. Next base: position 195,879 of record CATNEM010000316.1, on the reverse strand, counting down.
CCAATATGGTCACTCTGAGAGTCCCTCCAATATGGTCACTCTGAGAGTCCCTCCAATATGATCACTCTGAGAGTCACTCCAATATGGTCACTCTGAGAGTCACTCCAATATGATCAGTCTGGGATTCACTCCAATATGGTTAGTCTGAGAGTCACTCCAATATGATCACTCTGAGAGTCACTCCAATATGGTCACTCTGAGAGTCACTCCAATATGGTCACTCTGAGAGTCACTCCAATATGGTCACTCTGAGAGTCATTCCAATATGATCACTGATATATCACTCTGACTGAGATATGGCTACTCAAATTGTCACTTCGATAGGTTCCCTCTTAGAGTCACTTCATTATGGTCACTATGGTTGAGATACGGTCACTCTGGGTCACTCTGATATGATCACAAAGAAAGGATTTCACTACGCCATTTTCCTCCTGACATGTCACTCGGACATCCTGGCTACACAAAGCATGTAAATGAAAAAAATAATTTCAATCTGACCTTGAAGGCGTCCGCAGGACCGGACGGTCTGAATGCCTTCAACGCGTCCGACATCAGCTGGCAGCGCTGCCGCATCTCCTTGATAGCCTCATCCAGCGTCTCTTCCGTGACCCTGGCGGCCAAGTCGAGTTTGCGCAGCTCGTCGGGCAGTTTGAGCGAGTCCGGCCACTTGCGCCAGAGCTGGTCGGCCAGGATGCACAGCAGGCTGCGCCCGTTGGCGTCGCGCAGCGCGGCCAGCTGGCTGAGGCCGGACAGGTGGAAGGCGAAGCAGCGGCCGAGGCTGCGCGAGCCGGAATTCAGGATGTTTCCGAGGGCCAGCGCGCCGAGCAGCACCTGGGAGTGTCGAAATCGCAGCATTTTTTATTTTTAATCTTAAATATGCGCGATACACACTACTTGTATCGTTAAGTAAGTAGGCCTGTAGCGAATTTTACTGTATTAATTTATGTAAACTGCATAATTGAGTGACTTAGTCACGTGACTCATTTAAGCTCATCAAGCTCAAAAGCCCCTGAAAAATCCAGTCACCTGGCGCAGCCGCTGGCTGGAGCGCACAGTCCGCAGACACTCGATGGCGGCTTCCAGGCCGGGCCGCAGGTCGGCCAGCAGGTCGGGCAGCTGCAGCTTGAACTGCAGGCAGGCGGCCCGCTGTCTGGCGGCGGCAGGCGGGCCGGGCAGGCCGGAGGCCAGGCGGCAGAGGAACTGCTCCGCCTCGGGCAGCTCGGAGAGGCGGTCGGACAGGCCGGCCAAGCTGAGCATGTCCGCCTCGTCTGGGAGAGACCTGACGGTTTGTAGGATCAGCTGGGATTGACAAGTTGGATGCTGGAAGGTCTTTGTCTATGATGGTAATCTAGGTCTTTGTGTGCCTCGTTAACTGGGAAATTTGCATCATTCATTGGGTATCTAGAAGATGTGCGAGTTCCAGGTTTTGGATCCATAATTTCAAGTATCTATGTCTAGGGACTTAGTAACTAAGAGGTCTTTGTCTCTCTAATTAAAATATAGGTCTTAGTATGTTTATCAGAGGGAATCAAAAGGTCTTTGTGCCGATTGTTGAGAGTAAAAAGGTATAAGTCTTTATTATTGAGATTCAGATCATTTTGTTAAACACTGAACTTCAGCAAGTCTTTGTTTGTTTATTTTTTTCAGTAGGTCTTTGTGTCCTGATTGAGAGGTCTTTGTGTGTTCATTATTGAGATTTAGTTACTGAAATTAAATGGTTCTATCCTTAATTGGTATTCAGTAGGTCTTTGTTTCCGTGTGTCTTTTCCTAATCTGGTAGTCTGTGTCTCTCATAAATCAAGCTTTTATCAGCGCCAAGACGCGCACCTGAGCAGCAGCTCAACAAAGTTCAGCGGCAGCCGCTGCTCGTCGCACTCGATAATCCGCCTGGCCGCCTCCTCGGGCGTCAGTCGCAGCGAGGCCAACGCGATGCCGAGGTTCTCCGCCGCCTTCGCCTGCAGCACCCGGCAGGTGCGGCGCCCGCCAGCCGTCGAGCCGGACTCGTCCGAGTCAAGAACGTTGGCAGCGGAGCCGCGGCGAGAGCCGGCGGCAACTGCGGCGGAGGCCGGGTTGGCCGACTTGGTTGAGAACAGCTGGCTGACGCGGCTGACCAGCTGCGGGCTGCTGAACTCGGCCTCCTGGTTGCTGACCAGCACCTGCATTTGCCGATTGAGACATAATGCGAAAAATAAATCAATATGCTCATCATGCTACTAAATCAGTTTATTAAAGTAGAGAATTGAGAATTTTAACCCCTAAATTTAGAAAATCGCTACAAATTTGAACTCACCCAGAGCGAATCCTTCTTCAGCTGGATAGGCGGCACGGGCTGCCAGTTCAGCCGCTTGGTGGGGTTCTCCAGCTTGTGCTCCGGCTTCGGTAGAAGGCCGTGCGGCGGCGGCGGGGGCGGCGGCGCCGGACCGCCCAAGCCGGGAGCGGGAGGCGGCGGCGGTGGTGGCGGTGGCGGCGGAGGAGGCGGCGGTGGTGGAGGCGGAGGTGGCGGCGGGGGAGGCGGCGGTGCTGCTTTTGACGGTGCTGTGGGAGATTTGATAATTATGACTGATTTGACGTTGAATCTCGGAGGACCCAAGAATGAGGATGTGAAATATTTTATTTGAGTCTGGGGATCTAGGAGAGTATCTACCCGGCCAAGGGATCTGGGAGAATATCTACCCGGCCAAGGGATCTGGGAGAGTATCTACCCGGCCAAGGGATCTGGGACAGTATCTACCCGGTCTGGGGATCTGGGACAGTATCTATACGGTCTGGGGATCTGGGAGAGTATCTACCCGGGCCTGTGGATCTGGGAGAGCATCTACCCGGTCTGGGGATCTGGACAGTATCTACCATCTACCCGGTCTGGGGATCAGGGAGAGTATCTTAACCGGTCTGGGATCTGGGACAGTATCTACCATCTACCCGGTCTGGGGATCAGGGAGAGTATCTTAACCGGTCTGGGATCTGGGACAGTATCTACCATCTACCCGGTCTGGGGATCAGGGAGAGTATCTTAACCGGTCTGGGGATCTGGACAGTATCCACCTGAGCCTTAAACACCCCAGCCGGGGCAGTCACAACAACAATCGCTAGTTCACCTTCAGCAGCGGCCGAGGCGGCTGCCGCCCCACCTGCGCCCTGCTGGAGCCTCCGCTCGGCCTCCTGCAGTCGCCGGTTGGTCTCGGCCAGCTGGGCCTCCAGGGCGGCCGCGCGTTCCCGCAGCGCATCGGCGGCAGCGCGCCGTTCGCACTCGCCGACCCGCAGCTGCTCCTCCAGCAGGGCTTTGAGCCGCTCGCGCTCCCGCGTCTCCATGGTAACCATGTCCTTCTTGACGGCCTCGAAGTCGAAGTAGGCGCGCAGATCCCTGGAGCGGAAGTCCGGGTAGGTGCCGTCCCTGGTGAGCACCAGCTGGGAGACGAGCTCCTCCAGCAGCTTGAAGTACTCCTTGTGCTGCGGGTCGACCGGGATGAACAGCAGGTGCAGCAGCAGGCTGCGGAAGTACCACTCGGACTCGGTGCCCTGCACGGTGCGCGCCAGCAGGCTGAACAGCCGGTCCGGCTCGCTGAATTCCGCGAACTCCGCGGCCGCCGCTTCAAATCGGTCGCTGACCTCCAGGGTGTCCTGGTCGGCTTGCTCCTGCGGGTGGCGGAGGGTGGCGGCTCTGCTGATCCACCTTCTTGCAGCCCTGACATCCGCCTTTGTCGGCCGGAAGCCCAATTATACTCCACTGGCACTAGTGATCCATTTTTACCTTCCTGACTCTCACGGACTCTCCTGACACCCAGCGTTTGAATCTTCCGACACCCAGAGTTTGACTCTCCTGACACCCAGTGCTTGAGTCTCCTGACACCCAGTGCTTGAGTCTCCTGACACCCAGCGTTTGACTTTCCTGACACCCAGTGTTTGATTCTCCCGACACTCAGTGTTTGACTCTCCTGACACCCAGTGCTTGAGTCTCCTGACACCCAGTGTTTGACCCTCCTGACACCCAGTGCTTGAGTCTCCTGACACCCAGTGTTTGACTCTCCTGACACCCAGTGCTTGAGTCTCCTGACACCCAGTGTTAGACTCTCCTGACACCCAGTGCTTGAGTCTCCTGACACCCAGTGTTTGACTTTCCTGACACCCAGTGCTTGAGTCTCCTGACACCCAGTGTTTGACTCTCCTGACACCCAGTGTTTGACTTTCCTGACACCCAGTGCTTGAGTCTCCTGACACCCAGTGTTTGACTTTCCTGACACCCAGTGCTTGAGTCTCCTGACACCCAGTGTTTGACTTTCCTGACACCCAGTGCTTGAGTCTCCTGACACCCAGTGTTTGATTCTCCCGACACTCAGTGTTTGACTTTCCTGACACCCAGTGTTTGATTCTCCCGACACTCAGTGTTTGACTCTCCTGACACCCAGTGCTTGAGTCTCCTGACACCCAGTGTTTGACTTTCCTGACACCCAGTGCTTGAGTCTCCTGACACCCAGTGTTTGACTTTCCTGACACCCAGTGCTTGAGTCTCCTGACACCCAGTGTTTGACTCTCCTGACACCCAGTGCTTGAGTCTCCTGACACCCAGTGTTTGACTCTCCTGACACCCAGTGCTTGAGTCTCCTGACACCCAGTGTTTGACTTTCCTGACACCCAGTGTTTGACCCTCCTGACACCCAGTGTTTGACCCTCCTGACACCCAGTGTTTGACCCTCCTGACACCCAGTGTTTGACCCTCCTGACACCCAGTGTTTGATTCTCCCGACACTCAGTGTTTGACCCTCCTGACACCCAGTGTTTGACCCTCCTGACACCCAGTGTTTGACCCTCCTGACACCCAGTGTTTGATTCTCCCGACACTCAGTGTTTGACCCTCCTGACACCCAGTGTGTGAGAGTCATCTGACGTACGGTTTCACTTGCCTGATTCACTTGTCCCCAGTTAGACTCTACTGAGACTAACATTGACTTTGACTCAGTTCGACTCTCCCGACCCCCAGTCCGACCCTCCAGACTCCGCAGGCGGCGCGGCTCACCTGGAACACATCGTACTGAGTTTTACACAGCCTGTCCGGCGCGTCCCGCACCAGGCGGCCGAGCAGCTGCCAGCGGGCTCGCAGGCCGCCGAAGCCCCACAGCTCGGTGCGGACGGCCATGCGGTGGTGCACGCCGTCGCACGTGTCCAGCAGGGTGTTCAGGAACAGCAGGCAGTCGCGCAGGAGGTCGTAGGCTCGAACCCGGGTCTCCGTGCCAACGTCCGGCCGGCTGAGCAGCGCGCACGCCTTGTCTAGCGTGTTGCGGATCTGGAAGAACCGCCCGCCGCCGCCGCCGACGGAGCCGCACGAGGCTGCCGCCTCCTCCGAGATCAGACTGCGCGAGGTGCTGAAGGCCCGGAGCACGATGGTGTTGGCGTTCTCCACCTGGGTTCGTTGAGGGAGGAGATTTTCAACGACGCACTTTTTAGTGAGAAGTTGCGATTCTTTTAGAGATTAGATTCGATTCATACGGAGATTAGAGGTGATTCTCATTTAAATGAAAGATGATTCACATGAAGATAAGATCCGAATATCATGGAGATAAGAAACGAGTATCATGGAGATTAGATGCGATTCTCATAAAGATTAAAGGTGATTCTAACGGAGATTAAAGACAATTCTCACAGAGATTAGAAGTGATTCTCATGGAGATTAGAAGCGATTCTCATGGAGATTAGATGCGATTCTCACGGAGATTAGAGGTGATTCTCATGGAGATTAGATGCGATTCTCATGGAGATTAGAAGCGACAGTAAAAGAGAGTATAAACTATTCTCATGGAGATTAAAGGAGATTCTCGTAGACAAAAGAGGCGATTCTCATGTAGATGAGAGGTGATTCTAATGGAGATAAGAGGCGATTCTCGTGGAGATTTGAGGTGATTCTCATAGAGAATAGAGCCGAGTCTCATGTAGATGAGAGATTCTCGTGGAGATTAGACGGAATTCCTATTTAGGGATATTTAGGGGTAGTCTAAAAGAAGACCACGTATTCGGAATCACTCAAGATAGGAATTCAGGGGGAAGTAATGATGCGCTACCTGAGCCTTGGCCAGCTCCTCGGACTCGCTCTTATAGTAGAACAGAAAGGAGGACAGGATCTCAAAGATGCAGCTGCCCAGAGGGTACTCGCTAGGCGGCAGGAAGGGCACGATGCTGAGAGACTCCACGATGCTGGACACGGCCCTGGGCTGGTGGCGCAGCAGGTGCGTCATGCCGAAACCGTTGTCGCAGAACTTTCTCAGGCTCAGCAGCGTGTTGTGACAGGCCTTGCGCCACAGGGCCGCCTGCGGATGCGGTTACGAGCGAAAATATTTGTGATCCCCATCAGATCCCGATAATCCCCACGAACATTCTCAGTCACTCTGATCCCAATCAGATCCAATTTTCAGCCACTCTGATCCCCATCAGATCCCTAAAGTCCCCACGAACATTCTCAGTCACTCTGATCCCAATCAGATCCAATTCTCAGCCACTCTGATCCCAATCAGATCCTTAAAAAATCCCCACGAAAATTGCCAGCCACTCTGATCCCCATCAGATCCCTAAAGTCCCCACGAACATTCTCAGTCACTCTGATCCCAATCAGATCCAATTCTCAGCCACTCTGATCCCAATCAGATCCAATTCTCAGCCACTCTGATCCCAATCAGATCCAATTCTCAGTCACTCTGATCCCAATCAGATCCAATTCTCAGCCACTCTGATCCCAATCAGATCCTTAAAAAATCCCCACGAAAATTGCCAGCCACTCTGATCCCAATCAGATCCTAAAATATCTCGCACACGAGCATCCTCAGCTCGTGTTGCCCCCAGATCCCCAAATACCTCCTTGCTCTGCTCCCCGGCGGCGAGCACCACAGAGCGGGCGCACTGCTCCAGCAGCTGCGTCAGCGCCTGCAGGCCACCGGCATCGGCGAAGCGGCGCACGTCAGAGATGGTGAGTGTGGCCATGTGCATCCGCAGCTGGGACGCGGCGCGATCCGCCTCCTCCGCCGACGGGCCGTCCGGACGGCCGGCGAGCCGCTTCAACAAAGTCAGGCAGGTGGCGAAGTCGGACTGGGCGCTCTGCTTGTGCTCTTTGTAGTTGTGCAGCATCACGGCTAGGGCGCGGCGGTCTTTGTTCTGGAAGGAGCGCGCGTCCAAGTTGAGGTCTTGGATCATGTCGGCGAGGGCGGACTCCAGCTCCTCCTGGCTCATCTGCGCCCGCTGCTGCGGCATCTGGTGCTGCTGCAGCTGCAGCTGAGCCTTCTCCATCGCGAAGGCCGACTCCGATGAGGAGCTGCCGCGCCGAAAGAGCAGCCCGCCGAAACCGCCCGGGCCGCTGCTGGCGCCGCCGCCGCCGCCCCCGTTGGCAACGCCGCCGACGCCACCTTTTTTGCGTTCTTTGACTGACATGGGCGACTTGGCTGCGGGAGATGCGCAAGTCTGTAGATGGAACGGCCACTTTCAGAAAGGGGAGGGAGAGGCAGCAAGATAAACTGGCCATTCTCAACACCCAATCTAAAATTAGGAACAAAGAAAACGAATCGGATTATTCTACTTAAAGTAGCTAAGCACACAAGGCTGAAAGTTTATGCATGGATAGAAGTCCGATTCCCACAGACTTAGCGGCCAGCGGACTGGAAAATCATTATTAGCTCGGCCATTATAAGCCAGCCATCTCTGAGGAGAGGAAAATTCCCAATCCACTGGATGGCGGTCTTCGCACTGAACTGACCCTGCGTCCAGACCTCGCTAATTTTCATCCGTTCACCCCTGATTGCCAGAGAAGGCGCTGGCTGGATGCAAAGCATTTCAGGGCGGCATTTGCGCGCTCAAATTGCAGACAGGCTTTCGCACTAAAATATTAATGCGAGACGCATAATTCCCAGACGGAGATGACAGGGTCTGACAGGGCCCAACACCTCCCCATGGCTTCTCTCTGTCCAAGATCAATCGATGAGCTCCACCAGGGCTCGCTTACTCAAGGTGATAGCGGAGAAGACGTGGCAGACACAAATGCAACTGGAGCTCAAGCTGGGCCTGGACCCGAGCATCAAGCGGGGATCAAAGCCGCTTTATTCAGATCGCGCCCGCCTCTTCAAGAAGCGGAAAAGCTCGAGCAGAATAGAGTAGGCAACTCTACACCGAACACTAAACTGCAGAAGAGCGATTCATTAAGCAAGTTGATGAAACGGGAGAACACTTGACGAGAATAGGCCGGGGAGCCTTATTTTAATGCGACCCTGTTAGGCAGCTTGGAAAAGTAGCTTAGCTCTGAGGGCCGCAGGAGATTAGAGAGAATTAGCAACAAATTTTAGCTGTTAGCTCGTATTTAAGAGGCCCTTTCCTGGTAAGAAAAATTTATGACTGTTTTAACGCAGCAGCAATTTGAGCAGATAAAATATCACTTCTCATACGCTGATCCAAATATCTGGCGCGCAAGACGACCGACAAAACAGACGCCCGCAGAGAAAAGCGGGAGAGTGGGAGGGAATTCGGGTCAGCCTGGGGCAGGGAAGCCCCGCTGGGAGACCAGACGGGCGCGAGAAAGACAGAAGAACTAGGAAAGATACCGAGGCAAAAGAACGACGTGGGTGGATTCGCGGAGACGGAGACAGATCCCGCTTGTCACTGACACCCAGACCAGCGCTGCCAAGCCTGCACCAGTGCAGTGCCCTAGCAGAGGATCTTGCATCCAGGATTCCAGAATTCGTAAACTTCTATCGAGCCTTAAGCCCGATATGGGGCCAAAAGTGCATATCAACAAAAGAAGAATATGACTTAAAAACGAAAGCTTTGATTGAAACAGTAAAAAAAGTCTGCTGTAGGTTGCGCACACACACCATGGCCAGACCGAACTATAACTAGTAAATCTTTGCCAAAGTGCCCACCCAGACGGGACAGACCGACGCACTTACACAGAACGCTACGGCGGACACGATCGCGCAGAGTGCCGCGCGGAGACTGGGCCGCCATGTCTAAAGCGACCGGCCGGCAACCCCTGTCTGAACTTAAATCTTCGCACTTGCTTCTAGCAGGATGCGACGCGAGGAGCTAGCGGGATAAAAACTATGATTATTCGTCCCGAAAATCCGCGCCGTCAACTGAGGCTTCTAGCAAAAAGCAAAACTGAATCAACTGTCCAAGGTGCACAGAGCTGCAGACTGTCCTAGAGAAAAAGATTAGCGAGACTAGAGAGAAGAATGCGAAGCAGCATTTCGCTAGCACCCCGCTGGGCTGGTGTTTATACAGAAAGCCCGAGGGGGCTGGGCATTTGCAATTCGAATCAGCACAAGCAGAGACGGCTGAATTCGAGGAAAAGGAATGTGCCGTGCAGCCGGAGGACTTAATATAGAGAATGAAATATGCCGACTTTTCTGGCTGCGGTGGAACCTGCAAGTTACTTTAACTTTCCGTAGCGAAAAAAACTGTTGCTTTTACAGTGGCTGCGTCAGGAAATTTCAAGCTTTGCCGCTAACAGACTGCAATTTAGCTGTCATGAGTTGCTGCCATAAAGCACACTTAAGTACTACAGCTTCTAGAAAATCAATTTAAAAATAACAGTTTGAAACAAACTTATTAGCATGCATTTGACGAGACTTTGTTATAGATATATAGAGATCTCACAGCAGTGGTTATTTAGCAGTGGACACTGACCTTAAATATTTTAGGCATCATTTACTGCAGTAAATTCTAACATAACAGCTTCGTTCACAAAAATTCACCAGCCATGATGCTTGGTTGCGCTTTAGTTCAGCGAAAATAATAATAATATTGATATATATCCTACGCTTGCCGCAAACAAAGTCATAAAATGTATACATTACGAGCTATGTAATTCCCCAAAGCATAAACGCATAAATGTAATTAAATTACTGACATTAGTTAGGCCGTTGGGAAAGACATTAAGAATTTGGAAAACTAGCTAATTGGTAAGCATACGCGTTTTAGGTACCTGACTTATGCTGACGGACACTTAGAGAAGAGCCTACGGAAGCCAACTATCACGGCAGTTTTTGGTTAAAAACGATCGCATGAGTGATGAGGGGCGCTGGACGAAGCGAGGCTGGGGCTGCGGATCGATACCTAGTTGCGGCCAAGGCTGGGCACGGGGCGCACCTTTGCCACGAGAGCTGCAAGAGTGGAGACCCGACCAAGGGTAACGAGGATGGAGCGGCTGTGTAGCAGGCTGGGGAAGATAGCCTTTAAAAAAAGAAATGGAGGGGGAAAGACCTATGCGAGGAAGAAGGGCTAAGGCGAGGGTTGGGATTTCATAGTAGCGCTCGGAACCATGACCCAGTCTGTGTACCGGATTAGCATTTTTAGATCCCCTCCTAATTGAATCCCAGAATGGAGGATTTTCAGGACTAGTGGCAGGGCGAGCGCATTATTACTGACGGCCTGGGAAAAAGGCCATCTTTTCGCATGGCTGCCGTCAATCCACTAGGCACTGGCAGGAGAGGCCAGCAATTTTTTATGAGCATGAACTGCTGCTTCAGGCGATGCCAGCCGGCACCTTGGCTTTATCGTAGATTGGAAAACAAGGAGGAAGCGGGTCATCTATTACGGCCTGTTGGGCCGTTGCGCTCGTGACCAGGAGTGACCTTACGGACGGGCGAAAGCGCACTTGTGTCTCAAGTTTCTGTGCAAGGTTGGCCGGAACGCACCAGAGCGGCAAGTGGTTCAAACAAGTAGGCACTCGTGGTTATTGGCTAGGCTAACTTTGACAACAACGGTTAGAAACAAAAGGAAAGTCAAACAGAAAGTTCGTTGAAGAGCTGATTAATCATGCACATTGCAATTTAAGGCATTCCATCGCTACTGTAGAACATTTTTCGGTTAATTTTTTTACGAACGATAATAACGAAATGAATTTAAAAATCAATCAACAAAAAGCTTATGGAAAGTCTACTCTCAGCGGCTTAATAACCCTGGAGCTTTTAAAATGACATCTTTAATATTTATCAGTACCCACTATTGCAAGAATCTGGTAGTTCTTAAATGGTAATGGCACAGTTGCGACTGACAGGGTGACAGTCGTCCACTAAGTGCTACGACGTAAGTTCTTCCACTATTCGGACAGCGGAAGTCCTGAAGATTTCTTTTATTAATGAAGGAGTGGCCAGTAGGACTGAACTTTTAAAGACAGCTTTCTAGTAGGATTTAGATGACAGGCAGGATCAAAGGCCATTCTATCTTGAACAAGGCTTTAACTTCTTGACAATAAAGCCCCGTTATAAGAGCACTGGAATCTCAATGGAGGGCAAGTAGCACGAGAGACTAAAATTTCAATCGATTTACAATCCATCTTTTTAGACTGTTCGCCAAAATTTTTGCGGATTACGAATTGATAACCAGTCAGCGAAGCATCGAGGCCAAAAATGCAGGACAGAAATCGCCGAAACTTTCACGACCGAACACGCAGCTAGCATACCAATTTCTTATGCGAGACATCGTCATCGAAAGCAACAAATTCAAAACAAATAAAACAGAATAACAAAGCTTGGAACGGATTTCGAACTTTTATACAAGGCCGCCCGGCAGAAATTTAAAGATAGAAAAATGGCATTTTCCCCCTCAACGGTCCAGCCTGGTATGGGAAGTGGATACATTTTTGGGTGCACCAACTTTATCCACTGGACGGCGAGGAAGGCAAAGCCGCAACTGGATGGATGTAGCCAGAGCGGACCAACTGAGCCGCTGCAGCTGCAATCGATCAAAGCCATTTTTTAGCTACGCAGAGATGCCTTCACCGTTCGATACGCAGCTTCCAAATTCTGTTATTTGCTTCCACAGTGTGCGTGATTTTCCAGCAAAAAGGCAAATCATGGTCACTACTGAGGGGTCAGATGGAGGCGGTGATATTCATGCCTTCAGAGCCAGTTCTACTGTTCGCTAAAAAATCTTCGACGAAACTTAAGGCTACCCCGGCTTATCCTATTCAACGATTCGGCAGATCTACAGGAGGCGCACTTTATCATAAGGATTTACTCCAGCTGTGCATCAGGCGAGGCGATGATAACTTGCATTGAAACTGACGCAGAATGATTAAAGTAATGGTTGTACTTTTGGCGAAAATATCAAATCACATGATTAACTGCATGGGTGAACGCATAGCACCCGAGTAATTAATGAATAATTTATTAGGTGATCCGATTCTGCCTACCATTAAATCAAGAGCTGTGCATGCCGATTTGAGACACTAAATAGCTGGCAACCAGCAGGCAACTCAAAATTATGGCGCCTAGTTTTTGAAAAGTTTTTGAAATTAAAATCCGCAGTCGTAAAAATATTACATAATTTCTTTACGATACTAATAAGCACAATACAGCAAAATGAGGCTCAAAAAGGTGGCTAGGTAGCCGTTAGCAACGTCAGCTAATTAACTTTTGCCAAAAAAGCACAAAGCATTTAATTGATATTTTATATGAATATATACAGTCGATTTTTATAAATCAAATAAAAGGAGCAATATATTCACATATGAAGGCGACGTTTTTAAATTTCTCATTAAAGTATGTTTGCATGTGATGAGACATCTAGAGAGGAAGGAGATATGAATTATAAAAGATTGAATGAATGAATGATTTATAATCAAATATCACCAAGCCATAAAATCTATGATGCAGTTAATTTGCACACATGATGATGTACACAGCAATTTCTTACAGACAATTTTTTAACGGAAGACAAACAGTGATATACTGATAAATAGAATACTTTGTTGCATTTAAGCTAGTACATGCTTATACCGATGAAGTCTAGAATGAAGAGCGTTTAAATTTTGAACAAAACGCTACCTAAGTAATAAAAATCAGTGAACTGACGCATCCGCAGCCTTCAAGTAGTCGCAAACTATCTGACTGCATTCCATTATGTCCAATGGAGAGGAGAATGTAAACTGCATTTTGCGGTAGCAAGACGCCTTGGACATACTTGTGACCAAGAAGAAATTGTAATTTTGGCCGCCGAATGCGACGAGATCAACAAGGTTAACCTGCTCAATGATACTCTGCTGGTTCGCGTCAAATATGTGAATTGCATGTTCAGATACTGCAAGCAGCAAATCCATGCCCCGATACAAATCGAAATCTACACAGCGACATGGGAAAAATCTAGCTCCAAGATGCTCCTGGCCAGAAAGAGCGCTGATGTAGTTGCGAAGACAAGCCAACTTGGTCTTAAAACAATTCGCACCCCACTGTTCCAAAAGCATTAGCTTCAAATGCATTACCCGGTCCTCTTCTTGAGTTATCACTAGTGGAAAAAGCTGCTTGATTAGAAGACCAAGTGTTTGATCTTTGTGAATAATTTGCCTGTAGTCTCCTTTTAGAGCTTGGCAGAGGTGTGCGACAGTAATTAACAGAGTTACACCATCAACAGGATAGTAGCTTATGAGTAGGTCAAACTGAATCTGATAGACAATTGTTTCCAATTCAACTTCAAACAGCTCAGTATCAAAGATGCTCAGTTTATATGAGCGACATCGCAGGTAAAAGTCAACCGGAGTGCGACTTGGTCGATCTCTCAAAGACATATATGCAACAGAAGCTGGGCTAGATTTAACATCGTCAAAAGTACTGATGCTGACTCCATTGTCACATTTGCTTAAAACATCGCAAACTTTCCATGTTGGATCCAAGTAAACGAATGACTGATTGTCCTTAATGTACAGAGAATATACAATATTCGAGGTGAAAGGAAGTTCAAAAGCAGCAACTGCAGCCCTGCATAGATCGGAGACAGTTGATGAGCCATGAAAGCCAACTACCTTGTAGGGCTTTCCAAGTAGCGAAACTGGCACGCTGAATGGATCCGAAACAGAAAAAGGCTGCCTCAAAAGCATTGAGTTTACCTCTAAAGAAGATGGAGGCTGCGAGCGACCTCCCATTTCTCGAGTCTTCAGGACGCACGCCTGACAGAAACTAGCAAACTTGGCAACTAGGGTGTTCCTGCTTTTAAGCTGCTCGCTCAGATAGTAGTCTAAAAACGATAGAACCAAGTCAGACGGCAAAAACAGAGGCGCAATAAGTGATAGCAATTGCCAAGATGATTGGATTGACGCAGGAAGATCCGAATCAGCTAAGCTTGGTTGCTGGCTATTGGCAGATATTGTTGATGAGCTTGAGTGCGCTGAGCAAAACAGTTTTGGAGACGAGCATTTGAACTTTGATTTGCGCTCCTTCGATGTCAGCTTAGTCTTCGGCGACGGAATGGTTTGCATGATAAGCTGTAGGTATAGCTCATCCTTTAATAGAGGTAGATCAAAGCAGTGCAAACTTAGTCTCTTCACCACATCCGTCTTCTCCATGGCGTTACCCTCGGTAGATGGGTAGATGTATAGTAGAATGAGGTGAAACAGGAGCAGTGCCGAATTATTTAAATCAGCAGGAACCTTCGAAACAGGACTCTCAATTGGCTGGTCCATATGACAAAAGCTACCATGAAATTCATCGCTGACCAAAGGCGACAGGTGAGTTGAATATGGCGAGTTAAGCCAAGACTGCCGCCTTTGGATCACCTTGCGGCTTGACTTCGGAGTGGGTGTTTTTGGAACAGAAGGCTGTTCTACTGTACGTTTCGGTCCAACTTGACCCACTAGCTGAGTTAGGAGGTGCTTCCACTTGATGAACTCGCTTTCATCTGAGCATATAAAATAAACTGGCTCTTTGCCCTCTGTTCTTATAGCCAGTGTTCTGTTGTGAGAAGTGACATCACTGTAGTCACCGTCGCTTTCCGAGGAGCTACCGCCAGTCACTTCGTATATGGTGCTATTGGATAAATCTTTGCTGCCAGTCGGAACCGAGTCCACTTGTCGCTTATAGTAGACTAAATAGTGGCCATACAATCGACAGTAAAGTTTTTTACTGCTTCCACACTTGACCCGCTTTAACCAGCCTTTGTGGAGCAGCTGACCGGAATTTTTGCGAACAATTAGTTCAGAGTTGTGACGCTTTATAGAACCAACCATGGCATAATACCAAAGTGACCTCTCGCTTGTTGAATCGCAGCTCAGATACAGAAACTTGCTAGATTCTTTAACCTTTAGATCGATTCCATAGTCATGCAAACTTGAACGATTCACAGACTCAATCTCTTCGAGAGAGACGCATATTTGAGCTTTTTGTTTAGCCCCTGGCTTTGCTGGGTAAAACAGTAGGCTTTGAGTAGTTAAGATGCACCAAAAACGTCGCCATACTTTAAACTTTCCACTAAGCTTATTGAGGAAACCATTTTTAATAACTTTTGAGTCCTGCAAAGGATAATTTTGCGAGGGCCCAGCGGTGAGTAAAACTGCAGCATTACCTGATTCTCCAGTGGCACTGGTATCGTCGGGTGGAAGATAATAGTCCATGCTGACGGATGAAGCACTAACTGCGCTCTCAGACATCACAGACCGACCATTTGGGTCAGCTTGAAATGCATTGTCATATTCGGAGCTCTCGCCTTCTGAGTTGTCAAACTGGAGATCAAATGGGTGCAACTGGACTAATCTAGCAGATCCTTTTACACACGAGTAGATGGGAAGAGCAGCTGCCAAGGCTTTGATTTCTTGTTTGCGCTCGGAGGTACAAATGATAGCTTCATGAACACGCTTGGCCAAATCTTCTTTCAGCAATCCCTTGATAGAAGATAAAATTTGAATGCTAGAATTCAACGACCCAGGAATCATTGCTTGCCTTGAGGAGTTTTGCTGAGTTTTTGATGAAGCTAGAATATCAGGTGAATCGGGTAGATTTTTTGTAGACGAATCGCTGTTACTACTGGCTCCAAGCAGAATGCGCTCCTCAGAACTGCGGAGCTTTATGGGAGCAGCAGACCCGTGAGCTAGGATCTTATCTTGCATGGGCGTGTTTGGCTCCGACAGGTTATCTCTGCCAATCTTGCACGCTGATACCAATGCAGATCGTTCTTGCTGCGTGCCTTTCCGCAAGTGGCCGGGCTTAAGCATTGCTTTTCTGTGCTCCCGCACGGCTGGCTCAGTGTGGAGTAACGTTCGCTCAAATGAGGAAGACAAATTGCCTTCTGACAGATCCCAGACAGGTCTGATGCCCGATTCCTCACTGAGCTGATGCTTCAGTTGATAAGGGGCATGCGCTCTTGGCCTTCCAAATACTCGATGCCTTACAATTGGCTCATATTCATCAGTTCCGCCAATACACTCATAAGCAGCTTCTGATGCACTCTCATCTTGAGCCCTTTTCAAACCAATACCAGAACTTCCCGCCTCAGCAGGAAGACTATACAGATTCTGGCTTCTTTGTGCGCTCCCATGCTGTATAGCAGCAGACGCAGCAAAGCTTCTTGAGCTTCCGTTGCTAGCTGAGCTATCAATATACGGTTGTTGATCATTAGAAGTTGGCAGAAACTGCTTACGGTTAATTCGCACTTTAGGTGGCGCAGGCTTATTTGAAAAAGCATTTGCTTCACCCAGATCAGCTGAGGGCACTGTTAGACTGGCGGATGGACTTTCCATCTGGCAAAAGGTCGTATTAGGACTAATGTAAAATTCCTGCATAGCCAAAGCGCCACGCTCAAGGTCCTCGGAGGTAGACACCAACGCAGGCGACGATGTTTCCAGATTAGAGCTAGGAGTGACGCCACTCACGCTGCCGTCTGTACTAGTTATCTGAGATCCACTACTGGACGACGAAGAGTCACACGATATTTTCACTGTGTCAACAGTAATATTATTTAAAACAAAATTATCGTAGGTATCAGACAAGCTAGAGTAACACTCTAGAGAGCGTGGCGAGCTGTAGCTTCTCCTAAAATCGCTATTCGTAGTGCCGCTACCGTTTGATGCGTCTTTCGGCCCGGCAGAGACTGACAGCAGGCGCTTGGGATCATTCAGGTCAGACTCACTGTAGCTGTTACGGGACAAGGACTTGCTAAGAGGATGCAAACCGGGTACAAGTGTCTCCTGGGTGTGCTCACTTACGAGTAACTTCTGACTGTTGACAGCTTGCAACTCTTGATTAATTGCCTCAGATAGGCTGTGAACTTGGGAGCCCAGCTGCAGCAGACTCGAACGGTATAAAGAAAGACGATGCAGGTGCACGTGATTTGGATTCAATTGGATGAATTCTAATCGAGTCTCGATGGTGGAACGGAGAAGTCTCAGACGCCTGGTAAGAATCACAAAAGCGCCGGGAGCGTTGTGCAATAAATCGCTGTAGGAGGCGGCCAACTCGTGCAGCTCCTGGCTAAGAGCGGCAATGACCAGCCTCTCGTCCGGATTCAATTGGCCGGCAGGATCACATTGGCCCGCAGGTTCCGACTTGCCCGTCTCAGACATCCAGAGAAGCGGACAAGATCAAACAAAGCTGCAGCAAGTAGTCGGAAATGAAAGTAGCAGAGGCGCCGGAGGGAAGAGAACTGAGTGCAGGGCTAGACCTGACCCTGGACCGGAGAAATGACCAATCTAACGCGTCGAATCACAAGGCAGGCAAATGCCGGCAGCCTCAACGGAGGCTGAGCCGGGAGACATTGGCCCGGTGGAATCTGCAGCAGTCAGTCCAGAAAGCAGTTGTATAGAAGGCACGAGGTTGATCGATTTGTCTCGGACAGCGATCCGCTGGACGTCAATCAGAGGAACACTTTAACAGCTGTTGGCTGCTTCTGCTAGATGTAAGAAATCTGACACTTTCAACGAGCGCAAGCAGCAAAAGGTCAAAGCTATGGGACAGCGAAGGAATCCTTGTTTTTCCATGGAGAAAAGCCCTGCATATAGGTATTATAGGGCGCGGGTAGAAACGCAAATGGATTGGAAGGGGCGTGGCGAGGGAGGTGCGCAAGAAAGGCAGAAGATACGCTGCGAGGGGATAGCTTCTTCAATGATCCAATGGAAAGAGGGCAGAGAATCCCGAAAGCCACAGAGGTAGTCAAGCTTGACGTAGCAGCACAAATGGCCGAGAGAAAACAGCTTGGACTCGTTAAACAGTGTTATGATGGTCAGAACTTTCCCACACTTTGCATGTCAGCGAATGGTAGAAACTACTGAGCCAAAAATAGAAGAAAATGAAAGTACAGAAAATACGCTTGCATATATTCAAACCAGGCTAAAAGCCAACTGGCAAGACAAGAACTATTGTTTCAGTGCCAAGTGCTCCTATATTGACATCAGGACATATTGGACGAATTAGTTCAGAGTTTTGACTCAGTAGAAGCACTTGGCACTGAAACAGTATTTTATGTAAATTTATTGCCAGTTGGCCTCAAATGTACGCATTTTTACAAAGTAAGGACTACATAGTAAAACGACGTACATTAGAGGCTCAGAAATAGTCTCTAAAAAATGGGTGCATACGAGCTCGCACATGAGGCCCGGGATGATTTGCACTATAGATGGCCTAATTAGGGAAGCAGCGAAGCAGATGGGAAACCGGCAGAGCCGAGGCGAAAAAAGTAATCAGGCTATCCAACACCGAATTGGCGCTGTCGATCGGGTAAAAGTTTGGACGAGGGAAGGAGAGAGGAGGCGAGCCAGCGGCAAGATGGAGAGGCGACGCTGGCAGGGCCGATGGAAATGGCCGCATCAGGGCCCCGAATTTGACGGCCGGCTCATCGCACACAGGGAAACATGCGCAGCAAATTGGCAGGGAATTGCGGCGCAAGCACCGACGCTACCCCACAGCTTTTTTGTAAAGCAAATCAAGAAATCCAGAGTCAATGGAGAACAGTTCGCACAGGATTAAAACGGGAAAACATCGAGGATTGCAATTTTTGGACAGGCTAGGTTTCAGAAGAACAGAGCAGCAGTCACAGAACATGTTATCTTCGTGTTCATTTGACCCAATTTTCAAGGCTCAGACAGACTCAGACTGCTGCTCTTTGCAAAGCAAGGCTGTCCAAGCTGCTAATCTCAGATTCTGCAGACAGATTTGGGGGGGTGCCAGTTAGAAATGCAATTGGGGCGCAGCATTCAGACCGTGAAATTCAAAACCAACTGGGACCCTGAAAACTAGACACCTCAGTCCTTTGCCAACTAAAAGCAAGCAGCCTGGATTGCAGAGAATTGCTACAGAAAGCCACTAATTATGCATTAAGAGTGCTGTGAAAGTGTTAAATTCGGAGAAACAATTGCATTTATTTTTTGCTTTTTCCATCTAATGCTGACACAATATATCGCCTGGGGATTTCAAATAAGGAGATTTTTAGCTATATAAATCACAACTGCACTATCTAAAAAATATCAAAATGGACATTCCACTAGAGATGGCATCAATTGAAACAACGAAATTCCACATTGAGTATTACAATTTCGGCCTTTACACAACATAAAAAACCTTCAATCATTTTGTTGTTCATAATAAAATAATACACAATATTTTATAGTAAATGAATTTTTTATATTTAGACCTCCTTTCATATAGTTCTTACACTAATAGTAGTCAATCTAGAATAGTTAATTACAAATTCAATACCTTTTTTGTGCAATAAGCATAAAATGGTAGAGACAAAAAAATGACTTGAGTATTACTTGAGAATACTTATATAGTACTCTTAAGATATTACTTGACTAGAGGATTTTTTTATATTCATCTTACATAGTGTATTTCTACATAGCATTTTAACCTTTTTAGGTTAATACCAAGGTGGAAATTCTATGTTTCATTGTATTTTTGTTGCAATTTTATGTTTACATATTGCAATATCCATAGGTTTCTATACTTATTATAAGTGCCTTTTATGTAGTTATTCATAAAAATATCTTAAACATTGCACACTATGTATTTTTTATTATAAATATAATATAGAGGAAAAGTATTTTGATGCCTTAGATGTAGACACATAATTGGGTTTAAGTAATATATACTAACTTAATTGCAATGAAACAACTTTTATTAAAAAAAAGGAAATCAACTAGCAATTTTTTGGTCGCTTTGATTTGGGATACTGTTTGTTATAACTATAGTAAAAAATGATTTTGATACTAACATAGGAAAATGTTACTTAAGCAAATATTTTTAAATTTTGCAAAAAATCACAAAATATTTTAAAGATAGATAGATATGAGTAGATTATTGAATGAATAGAGTATAGATTTTTTATTTTATGTAAAGATTCTTTTAAATTAAGTCTGGAATCCTAATTAAAAAAAACATTTTTATTTGAATCTTGGCTCATAATAGGGGCATTGCTAGCAGCAAATTTAGGGGGAAGGCACACAGGGCATATGCAAGTCAATAAGCCAGTTAGGTCTCCTAGTTATATTAATTTTTCAATTTTTTTATCCAAAAAGGATATCTTATTCTTTGCATTTAAATTAGTAAAGGATTTGTATTAGATATCAATTTAGTTTTTTGTTAAATATATTTAATTTTTGCTTTGATTGACTTTTCAGTATATCCCTGTGTACCTCCTATTTTTGGCTATGCCTGGGCATAGCCAAGGAGCAAGAGGACTATTGCTCCTTCAATTTGATAATTAATAGTAGAAATAAAATCCTCTTAACTTGCTATTGTTGGCCCTTAGTCTTTCATTTTGGCAGTAGGTACCCCTATCTCCTAGGCTAATAGCCTAGGATTCCAACCATGGGATATCTTTTTAGTCTTTGTCTTGCACTAATGTCTAAAATTGGAATCCCTACAAGCTTTTACTGGTAAAATTTACCCTTTCTCTAAAAAGACTACACTATTTGATGCATTTTAAGATTTTTTATTTTTAGAATGTGGCTCAAAATTACTTCGATAATACCATTAACTAGATACAGAATACAAGATCAATGTCAATAGGCCCTACATACAAAAAATATTAATTCTATTACTTTAAAGATTTTGAATACTAATAATAGCTAGTAAATTTACATTAAATTAATTGGTTTATGTTGGGATACATTAGAATGATATAGTTAACATTTACTGAGCTAGATAAAAAATTACAAAAACTAATTAAAAGTGAAAATTTAAAGAAAGAGGATGCAGAATAATTCGTTGAGTCTTTGCCTTTATCAAGTAAGGATATCAAAAAAGTAGTACCTTTCTTTTTAGTAAAAGTGTAATCCCATCTAGATTACAACAGAAAACTAATTCAAAGCAAAAGCTAAGCCCAAATAGAGTAGAAACCATCGTATTACCGTATTTAAATAAGATATTTGTTGCCGACGACGCGCCGATCTTCATTACATTAATAGCATTAACGTGGCACGTGGCATAAACGCAGAGTGGTCGTTCGAACCAGTGCGAATTTATTTTCTAAGAAAATGCACGATTCGTTATGATTAATGCGTTGTCTTTTATGTATATTACATGGAGAGTGAAAACGGACTGCTCTAAGACAACAGAACTCGCCCACTCTTTTGACCCCCCCTGTAATAAAGAGTTAGTAGCACGGGATGTATCGCAGCGGCCAAAGGTTCCATAATTGCTAGCTCGAATGCAATTGAATTCTGATTTAAGGGGCCATCTTTGGAAATACATGTTAGACTCAAAGAAGCCACTTTCTGGCGAAAAAAATATTGCAAGCCAACAATCATCAGCTAACCAGCTAATTTACGGCAAAAATCAGGTTAATAATCAGGCTAAGAAAGTTAAAAATCTTTGGGACTCATTTACTATGAGTGCTTAATGCCTATTGCATATGGGTTTAGTTCTTAGCTAGCAATAAGTGACTGCAGGAGGGGTATGCGCTTGATTTCCACTAAAATGTAGATGAAGGCAGCGCTTGGAAATGATTAAATAGAGTACCCCCTATCGCAGGTTTCCCATGAGCCTGCACGCATTTTATTATTACGATTAATTTACCTAAAATATATGAGCTGCTATAGTCGCAACATCTACACACATGCATGATGGGCCTCTGACTTTTCAATGAAATTGTAGTAAAAAATGACCGAAAAATTTCTCTTAGCTCTGAGAGCAATAAATTTCACCCCACATCACGGAAGCGGCCGCCTCAAACTAAGCATGTCTGATTACACGCTTCAGGTTTGTGTCCACGGTACGGGCGGAAGAGACGGTCCGACTGCATGCCGGCCTAACCCCACCTGTATTGAGGATACTTACCACTCCCGGGGCCCCAGTGACTCCTCGCTGTCTTTTCCCTCTTACCCTACCATCTTCCTTTCCCCTTTCTCTACTTTTCCCTCCCACTCCCTCTTCTGGCCTCCCACTGCGCCCCTCTACTTTCATTACTTCTCATGCCTATGACCCTCACTGGTCATGGTTGCTTTGCCAGGCACTGCTTTTTTCCGGGGCGATCTCCGGAGGGCAACGTTCCTCTTCCGGCTGTGCCATCGGACAATGCATGCATCATACATGTACTTGATTGCAACTAAGTCAAGTAAGTCAAGTGCCCCACTTCCCACTACCGTCGCGAGCGCTCAACGACAACTGTACAGGCTGGTTGCAGCGACTATCGGCCAGGTGGTCAACACGCAGTAGACCGTCGCGTACTCTAAGTGCTGAACGATATCGAGGCTACGACTAAACTACCGCTCTGTCAGCTGTTCTTCTTCTTCGTCGGTCTCATTTGTGACGTTCGCGCTGATGTGCTGAGTCGTAACAAAACGCAAAACACAACTTAAAAGAGTTGTTTTATGGAATTATTTCTCCTCCGTAGTGTTTTAGTTGCGCTAGCAAGCAACTTTGGCAGTAAAATATGAATAAGTTGAAAGCAGAATGGAGTGAAACTGGATTATTTAAACCCGCTTTATTGCCTCTACATCTCTCCAACGATGAGAAAGTGCAAGCTGTAACTTCAAAAACTCTGTAGCAGATCGCATGACCATCAGATGAGCAGGCCCGTGAGCTTAAACTGCAAATCCCCACCGATAATGGCAAAACATAAAGCAGTTAAAATGCAAGGTGCAAGGTATCGATTTTTGACAAAAATGGCTTTAGTCTACGTATGAGTGAAGGTTTTTTAGCTACTTTTTATGGAGGCATGACCCTTTTACAGGCAGATCAATTCAACAAAATCTACAGCAGCCTTGTTTCATTGCAGAACTCACGGCTCACACACAGCTATACTTTAGGTTACGGATCTATTGAGAGAAAAAACATTTCTTCTTACCGCTTTTCCACTTTGTCGCAAAAATCTCTCTAACTATTATCCAATGTCAGGCAGCAAAAGTACACACTTTCTAATGCACTTAAGATAAAAACTGAGAAAGCTGCGAACGAGCAAGGACAACAATTAAGTGGCACAGTTGTTTAAAATAGTCTTTTTATTTTGGCTTCTAAGTGAAGCAATTAACAACTGTTAAATAGTGCTGTGTTTAGCGAAGTTTGTATTGGAAAAACGGCTGTATTGAAAAAAAAAACAAATACGAGGTTAGTTTAACAGATTTAGGTTGAGTTTAAAATGGTTGTGTGCTTATTTAGCTCGTATTATTATTTTCAGCGCCTTAAAAGGGCGTGTAATTAGCCTTACAATTCGTGCAATGAAAATAAGATGCGTGGAAGGAGAGGGCGCGCAGCAAGAGGGACGAAAGAACGGAAAACACAGCCAATCAACACTCAGAGAGAAGAGATTGAAGACGAAAACAAACGCACGCGCACAGGCAGAGAGAGAGAGAGAGAGAGAGAGAGAGAGAGAGAGAGAGAGAGAGAACGAGATCAACACAACCGGACACGAAAAAAACATCTGGAAAAAGAATCTGTGTAAAAAACAAGTGTTGTGTATCAGCGTATGTGGTTTTAAACGAGCGTTGATTCTGTCTATGGACAAAAGCGCTAACCGTTCAGTTGGG
This sequence comes from Macrostomum cliftonense, assembly GCA_950096795.1. NCBI lineage: Eukaryota > Metazoa > Platyhelminthes > Macrostomidae > Macrostomum > Macrostomum cliftonense. The sequence continues at coordinate 172,190 of CATNEM010000316.1, read as the reverse complement.
CTCAAGGGGCATAATAACCAGAGCCTAAGGACCTTCTTTTTATTAACGGCAAATACAAGAGAACTCGTATGCTTCCTTTTATGACTTCTGTCTACGCTCAAGTCTAATCATTTCGCCTTCCGGATTCTTTTAACATGGCGACGAGGATCGGCACTACAAAGTTCTGAAGCTGACCACCCTGATTGAGGCAGGAGTCCAAATTCCGGACTCGACTCCGGAGCTACAGGTCATATCTCATATGGCAGCCTCTCTTGAGTTTAAGCTCGGCGACATGCCGATGCAGTATCCGGAGGTGGATCAGTATTTCAAGCGGTTCGAATTCTTCCTCAGTGCTACGGGACGGACTGCTGAGCAAGCCAAATCGGTGTTCCTAGCCACATGCGGCGCTGCTGCTTTCACTCTTGTGGAAACGCTAATGAAGCCTATCGAAGTCACTGCCAATGCATGCACATTCGACAAGATAAAGACGGACATATTGGAACATTTGAAACCTCGGCGTCTGTTGCATTACGAGCGTCACCTGCTGCACGCCATGACTCAGAAGGCCGGAGAACTTACCGCTACCTATGTCGAGCGCCTTAAGTTTCAGGCAAGTAAGTGTGACTTCGGCGATTTAGCTGACGATCTCGTACTATCTCAATTCATCTTCGGGCTTTCCAACCAATCGCTGCGTCAAAAGCTGCTGACCAGGGACGAGCTTACTCTGGAAGGAGCAGTGCGCGAAGCTCTTCTTTCTGAGTCGGTCAACGCTGCAACTGATGCACACAATACCATTGCAACTGTTAAAATCTCTCAAAGTAAGAAACCTAATCTGAACTCTCATTACATGCAAAGGACCAAAGAAGGGTCTCACAAATTTGCTCAGAAAACCCGATCAACCGCAATGGAAGGTCCGAAGGGAGTTTGCTTTTCTTGCGGCAAAGCCGGACATCTAAGATCTGCCTGTAAATTCCGAAAGTCTACCTGTAACAAATGCGGCAAGCAAGGCCACATTGCGACCGTCTGTCGAACTGCCGGTAAAAAAGTTAACTGTACTGAGTTGACTAACAACACTGACAGCGAAGAATTTCCCCAAACTCTTTCCATCGGAATCGCAGCCAACAGTAGCCAGTTATGGTACAAAGAATTTCAAATCGGATCTCTTCGCTTAAGAATGTGTGTCGATACAGGCAGCCAAATAACTGCCCTACCGAGCGACTTAGCAATCAAAACCGGTTACGAGATTCACAAGGATCCTACGAAAGTCCTTAAGGTTTACGGCGGTTCAAGTACACCAGTGTATGGGTTGCTGAGAAATACGATCGTCAAAGACGACAGTGGCAATAGTGCGGTTGGTGATATACTCGTATTTGTCGGACAGCCTGGCTCACAATGCATCCTGGGCATGAATTTCATCAAAGCATTTTCACTCATCCCGGAGCTTGATCTAAAGTGCAATCCAGTTACCTGCAATAACTCAGACGAATTCACGGCAAGCTTTCGGCTAAAACATGATGTGTCATTTGAAGGCATGTGTTATCCTGCTCGTTCACTGCCATTTTCCAAGAAAGTCATGGTCGAGACTGAGTTAACAAGATTACTTTCTGCTGGCTCGTATAATCTACGCCGTCCAAAATCCAGTTGTCTCTTGTCCGATTGTTCCTGTTCTGAAGCCTGAAGGATCGGCCAGACCCATCAGAATATGCGGAGACTACTCGTTGACACTAAATAGGCTCATTGATCCCGATCGCTACAAGTTACCCAAGCTAGAAGAGATTCTAGCCGCTATTCCGAACGCGAAGCACTATTCCGTGATTGACTTAGAGGACGCTTATCTGCAGATTGGCTTATCAGAAGACAGTCAACGATTGACTTGTATCTCCACACACATAGGTCATTTCGCATTCCGTAAAATGCAGTTCGGGATATCTGCTGCACCTCTAATTTTCCAAGAGGTAATGGACAAGCTTTTGCGAGATCTTCCATGTGTAGCGTCGTACCAAGACGACATAATAATTGGAGCGCCAAGTGCTAGCAAACATCATGAGGTTCTGTCGCAAGTGAAAAGCAGACTTGCTCAACATGGATTCAAAATTAATGTCCGCAAATCTCAGGAATTCAAGGAATCCGTAAAATTTTTAGGTTTCGTTTTGAGTAACGGTCGACTACAACCTGACCCTGCCAGAGTCAAGGCATTGAACGAGTTGGCAGAGCCAAAAGATAAAGATCAGCTAAGAAGTGCTTTATCGACCTTACGCCATTATGGGTTGTTCTGCCGAAATTTTTCGCTCATTGCTAGACCACTTTACTATCTACTCAAGAAACACGTACCATGGAATTGGACTGGACTTCACACAGATGCGTATCAGAAATTAAAGTCGAACATTCCTAAAGGCAAAATTACATCTTATGACGCTACCAAGCCACTATTCCTAACATGTGATGCGTCCAAGGATGGAATCGGGTATGTGCTTTCACATGATGAAGATCAGAAGCGTGTCGTCTGGCTGGGAAGCAGAATATTAACATCGGCTGAGTCGAACTATTCTAATATCGAACGCGAAGCACTAGCAATCGTGGAAGGCGTTAAATATTACCACCAATTTCTAGCGGGCCGGCGCTTCACCATCATTTCCGACCATCGCCCCCTGATGTTCATTTTCAATCCAGGCAAGATATCTGACCGCGTGTCAGCCCGATTGCAGCGCTGGGCTTTGACATTAAGCGCGTACAACTACCAAGTAAATTATTCAAAGGGCGAAACTATGCTTGCGGCTGATACTCTTTCAAGAATACCAAGTTCGATCAGACCTATCACTAGGTCAATCAATCTACTGGAGATAAATAGCCTTGAAGAATTCAGTAAGTCGGATGTACTTCTCCGTCGAATAGCTGACTCAAAGGATACGGAAATAATTCTGCTAAAGAGGTTCATCATGCAAGGATGGCCAGAATACCCTCCAAAGTCAATGCTTCCATACGGCAAGGATCGATCGGAGTATACCATACAAAATGGAATTGTCTTTAAAGGCATTCGGATCGTACCACCTGCTTCTCTGAGACACGAGATTCTGCAGTTGCTGCATGAAGGACATCCAGGTATAGTACGGATGATCCGAATTGCACGCCAATATTTCTGGTGGCCATCCATCGATCAAAGCATCAATAGTTTTGTACAAAGATGCGCCACTTGTCATCTAAATGCTAGAAAAAAGCCCAATGCAAATCTGGCTAGTTGGTCCGACGCTGAAGAGTTTCTTGAACGCGTTCATCTGGATATAGCTTTCTACAAGGAGCACAAATTTCTGGTACTTGTCGATGCATTTTCGCGTTGGATCGATGTGCAGACACTTAGTTCTGTAACTTCTTCTTCAGTTATCAGCGCATGCCGCAAGATCTTCAAATACGTCGGATTGCCAAAATACCTCGTAACAGACAACGGGACCAATTTCCGATCCGAAGAATTTCAATAATTCCTGAAACCTAATAAAATTCAACAAATTCTCACTTCTCCTGGACACCACCAATCAAATGGTTTGGTCGAGCGCGTCATCCAAGAGCTCAAAATGGCTCTATGAACATTCCGTTGCTTCATTCTGTCTGATGCACAATACTACCCCGTCTTCTATCGGTGCCATTCCAGCAAGTCAAGTTTTTATTAAAAAAACCGCGAACTTAATTCCGCGAACTAGACTATCCGCAACGTGCACCGAACTGCATCAGCCAACGGAAGATGCCACCAAGCCAGTCTACATCCGTGTGGAGACCAAACCAAACAAGGTTGCAGAGCAGATAACGTCCAAATTCGGCTCAAATACATTCAGCGACAGCAAAGGTAGAATGGTCCATCAATCTGACATTACTGCAAGGACGACCAAGGCAGAGGAGGAGACTCAAGTTCAACCCGCACCAGAGACGGACGAGCCTCCCTCTCTACCAGCTACGGATAATTCAGCTCCCATCGTGCCAGAGGCGGTTACGACTTCACCCACAACCGCCAATCAACAAGTTTTTCGACGAAGTACTCGCATACGTAAAATTCCCGACAGACTGATGTACAATTAACTTTTATTTTATTGACAAACGTTCAAACTGACTCGTAAAAAATACTTCCGTGTTTGACATCTTTGGTTGGGGTGTTGTGTATCAGCGTATGTTGTTTTAAACGAGCGTTGATTCTGTCTATGGACAAAAGCGCTAACCGTTCAGTTGGGCTCAAGGGGCATAATAACCAGAGCCTAAGGATCTTCTTTTTATTAACGGCAAATACAAGAGAACTCGTATGCTTCCTTTTATGACTTCTGTCTACGCTCAAGTCTAATCATTTCGCCTTCTGGATTCTTTTAACAACAAGATTAGCATAAAAAATAATGTAAGCAATACGACCTACGCAAGAATAAAGAAATTACACTTTTCAATTAAAAACCTGGGAACTTTGAGAATTTGTGGCCACCTTCCATTTCACCAGAGCCGTGCAGATAAAATTTTCGATTTATAATTTTCCGTCGTTTTATCTGTTTTTGTGTGTGAATGTATGCTTGAGAGTCTGTTTGCCTGCCTGCGCGTTGCCTGTCAATCAGCAGTTGTCGGACACGAACCTGATGGACACAAATCCATGATCGCCCGTCCAGCTGCTGGCATCAACGCAGCCATCCCAACAGAAGGAGCCGCCGCCGCCGCCAGCCTCCAGGTAGCCGATTCCGGCGCCGCCGCCGCTGAAGCCGCCGCCAGCGCCTGGAGTGCCTCTACGAGAGCCGTTTACACAGCCGCCGCCGCCGCCGCCTCCGAAGCCGCCGTGACTGTCGCTGTCGCCTCCGGCGCTGCCGCCAATCCAGCCGTCGGCTAGACCGCCGCCTCGCTCGCCGTCCAAAGCGCTCCGCCTCGGGTTGAGCGCCGCGCCAAGCCAGCCGGCTCCGCAGCCGCCGTGATTGCTGTGGCTTGGCGTGGCGTTGGGATTATTGAAGCCCGGCTGACCGTTGGCTCCGCCCAGCCCGGCAAAGCTGCGGGACACCGAGTGACCGTCCGATCCGTTGCGTTCGACTTCTCCCGGCTTTCCTGCATCCAAGGGGTTTCGGCGAATCGGATACACGGATATTTAGTGCTGCTCCTGTCAGTACCTAACTGATACATATTGAACCAACCATTTCCCATGTACGTCGCTCCGCCGCCACCGCCAGCAGCCAGCAGCAGCAGGTTATCGGTCGTCCGGTAGACGAAGCTGCCACCGCCTCCGCCACCTCCTTCAAAATTCAAGGACGTCGAGCCGCCCATTTGGCCTACCGCGATGCTCAGCTGAGTGCCAGCGGTCAGGTTGACCCTCGCGCTCACCAGGGCTCCCTGTCCGCCAGTTCTATTCATCGCGATGTTGTCGCCGCCTCTGGCGCCCGCAGCTATCACCAGGTAGCAGCCATTGGCGACTATCTGGACGCTTTGAATGGTGCCATTTCTGCCAACGCTGCTGTCTGCAAGTAGGATGTCATCATTGGCTTAGAAATCTCAGTTAAAATCTGATACCTTGACTCACTGTTGAACTGTCTCGTTGAAGCCATTCGGTTTAGAAGAACCAGCGCGAGGCCATCGACCTTCCACACGTTCACAGCGGAGTCATCAGCGGAGCCCAGCTGTCTAGTCACGTAACTGCCATCTGTACCCGCTGAACCTGCGGACTCGTCGTTAATCACGACCAAGCAGCAGACACGGCTCGTGGCGCTGAACTCGGCAACTGAGCAGCCCCTCCGCTGGCACCTCATCAGACAGCCGGCCTTGGTGTTGACTTCCGCCTCGATGAACAGGTCGCTGCTGAGCCAGCTGCCGATCACCACGGAACCGTTCGCCGGATAGAACTTTCGGCTTCCACAGCTTTTCGACGCTAGGGAGAGGCCAGGGAAGCCAGCAAGGCGTAATCAGTTCACCCAAAAAACTGCACAAATCATCGGCACTAGGCCCCTGCCCTAAACGGTTTCACCCTCAAAAGCAATTTTTCGATGACAAAAACAGCGGAATTCCTCAGACCCACGAGTTGCCACCGCATAGAAAGGTGTGTCGAGTGTGGTCGTTAGGCGCACTGGAGCACGTGGTATAGCGCCCCTCAAATTTAAATTCTTGCGCAAAAAACTGACTCAAAGACCAAAATTTAAGCTGAGCAAGCTCATACTCACCAGCTGTGCTAGAAAGAAGCACTGCAACAAAAAGACGCAAAAACATTACCAATAAGAGATAAGGGATATTTTTTGCAAGATTCTCTGCACAGGCCGTCAATTAAGAACGAAGCAACGCGAGCGGTCCCAGTGCCACTGAGAAGCCATTTATAGTACTCGTAAGATGGGGGAAGAAATATTTCTGATGCAAATGCGGAGACTCCTTTAGTTGGTTGTGGTTGGCTGGATAACTTCCCGATTTGAGGCTGGATTACACCGGCACCAATGGACTCGGCGTTCTTTTGTTGTCAGAGAAACCACGCATTGTTAGCTTTTGGCCTGGCAAATTGCAGCTTTCGCTCGGCTTGAAGGCGGAAGGTGTCCGTGGAGGGAAATCAAAGCGAAACTTTGGGTTTCCGCTGTTAGATTGATGAAGCAGGAAACGCGTGGGACGGTCGCCGTGTATTTGCAGTAACACCTGTAGCTCAGGTAAGTTAACGCAAATTTTTGTGTGGAACAGATGATGTTTAACAATGATGATGTGGAACCAGACTCAGTTGTCCCTGTGCAGAAAAGAAATAATGAAGAAAGTTAGAGTGAAATCTGACAGAATTCTTTGACTTTTACCACCAATTTTTTAGTAAAGTGAGAGTTCGTCTACCGTAAGTAGAGAGTAAAAGATGCAGCGCCAAACGCTTGCAGAGCAGGCAAAGATATGCCGCCATGTGAGAGCGCGGAACAAAAGTAGAACGTCTGCCTTAAACGCGCTGTGAGCAAGCTGAACCAGATTTAGTGCTGGGGAGTAGGGTGGCAGTGTGCTCAGGGAGATCCGAGCGGCGATTACGGCAGGCACCGTTATGTTCATGTACAAGCGAGCTCGAACTATGACTAGAACACAACTGCGAATAATGAATTTTTGGAATCACTCATGGTTCCTGGTTTATGTCATGATCTCGTGGCAGATGAGACCCAGCTTTTGAAAGCCTCCAGTGGAAAATTGACTGCAAAAAGCGATACGAGTACGCTCGTAGTGCACTAGAATTGATCAAGTGCGGGCGCCCCGCCGCTCTGTCGTCCCCCTCCCAGCTGGTTTCGCTTGGTACGACACCCAGTACCCAGCGAAAAAAATAACGATCCGGTTTATGAATGTGCGACCCCTCCCGTTAAGCAGTAATCACTACTGTGCAGGTCTTTGTTAATTTTGCAGCGCAACAGTCTGCGTCTCTTTCATTTGCCCTACCTTCCCCTCTCTCACCCTGGCTCGTGTACTGTAGTGTGGCCAACCGCTCTTAATATCGCTTCTGACCTCGCAGTGTTTAATGGCCACCAGCTTCCAGCCATCCCCATTGCTCCTGGGTTGTCGAGTTGCAATCCGCTCCCAGACTCTCTCCTTCACCAGTGCTGCTGAGTAGCCGTCTACTCCACAGGATCCTCTGCCTTCCGCGCCTCGAAGTATACGCTCGCCTCGAGGTCCGCCGATCTCCCTCAGTCCTCCCGTCCCCAAGCTCTGGGCATTCAGCACCCAAATCTCAACAGAGAAGCCGCCTATGGCTATCCCGCTGACCCCACAGTGGCTGAAATGCAACAGTAGCAATGTAGTAGGCTCCAAAGCAATTCATGATCAAAGATTTAGATATAAACAATTTTATAGCAAAAATTTTATTCAGCAACTGTCATCACAGATGGGTTCCTTCGTTCATACGTTGAGGGTAATCCGAACTCAGTAATACATCCCATTGTTCGTAGATCTGAGACCCATCGGCCCGTCTAGCAAGAGCTAGTCACATGCACTCTAAAGGGCTTCTCTTATCTGTATGAGCGTACAAGGTTCTCTGCCTTCTACACAAGGTCACTACATGTGTCTTCCTACTAGAAAATTTACTTTCGTATCTCGCCAGGGCCGTTTGGTGGTGCGGTCTGCACAAGCTGGTCGTGGTGGGGCTGTCATATCTTTTTGGGGCCACTGGGTGACCGCCAGATCCTCCACACGAAATCGCAGCTTCGATGTTGTTTGTTATACAAAAATGCGACGGTTTTGTGCGAGTCGACCGCCTATCCTGTTACAGGATTCCTGTTCAGCTGTGGTTAGGCGCTAGTCGATGCATCCAATTCAATTATGCACTCCGTAGCAGTATACGTAGCTACACGTTCGATGCCTGCTGGCTAAACAACGATGCATTACCTCAAATGAAAGACTTAAAGAAAATAAAATCTAGTCTATTTGCAAATTATATGCTCGTATGTTTACTCTGAATATATTTGGTAGATATTCTTTGTGAAGAATAACTCTTATAATCATTTAGATATCGGAATAAACGTGGTAGACAATTTTAAGGTGAGAGAAGAGATAGAAAAAATGGAGAAGAAACCGATCATTTCGATGTTAAGAAACACATTACAAAGGCGAAATGTTTTCGCTTTAAGCAGTTAGAATATAAACGTGTTTTTTCGTAATTAGCACTGCAATCGTTGGGGGATATGAGGAGAGGAATAGTCATAACTATGAGCGAGCAAGGAAATAAATAGTATTTTTTTAAAAGCCCAATAATTTTCCGAAATTTAAGCAACTTGTAAACTTCACTTTGTACATAGTGGGCAGATTATCTAACCTTATATAGTCAGTGAAATAAAAGTTTCTAGAAATTAATTTGCGCAAAAAATTATCTTTTATCACTCAGCCTCGAAAGTTTAAGGCAATCAAGAGAACATGATGCCGGTTCTGCCGTCCTTTTTGATGCAGAGGCAGCTGGCGCCGCCCGTTCTGCACGCGAAGTTCGTGCCTTCACTGCTTGGCTTCACGCAGTGCCCACTAGCGTCCATGCAGTCAACACTCACTGGACCCGCTTCCGACTTCTTGGTGCACGAGTAGTGGTAGCAGTAACCTTCCAATGGCACCTTTGTCGTCCACGATGTGCCCAGTTTATGCTCCGAGGAATCGTGTCCATCGATGCAGTGTCTTTCAAATGTGACTATCTCGCTAGTTTCGTCACCGTGTCCAGCATCTCCCGGTGGTCCCGACTCGCTGTGCGTTTCTGTATTGCTAGGAGTTCCAGTCTCGCCATGCTTTCCCGACTCGTCACTTGTTCCAGATTCGGTGTCTTGAGAGTTAATTGAGGGAACCTTAGTTATCAGTCCTTAATCAATCAGGCACCTATCAGTGGTATCAGGTGACAAGCGGTAAGTCAAACTCACCGGTAGGAGGTTTTTTGCCGTATCGACCGAACACCTGGACCTCACACAGCATTAGGTAGGTTTTCGCAGCGGACTCGATCCGAACCGTGCTGCCGTAGCGATTGCAGTTGAAGGTGCGTGTCGACAAGTAGCCAACGTCTGAATTGTACGTAGCGCAGGTGCGCCCATCCACCTTTACAATAAGATGCTTGAGATATCTCGAACAGACAGGACCGCATAATCGGGCGTAGATTCGAACCTGCTGGATGAAGGCCGACTTAACAGTCTTGGCCTGCCACCGCGGATTGGACTGCATGTTAGTGTGAGAGCAGGACTTGGCGGGCCAGTGCTGCGCCAAGTTCCCATCGATGGCTCGGCCGCATGGCGTGTGGGTGGAGCTCTGACTGCAGTGTCTCAGCGGCAGAAGGGCTGAATGAGTAGGGGGGGGGGGGTAATTTTCGGCATGCAGGTGCGTGTTTATTGAAAATTTTTCCTGTGCTTAGCATCGATTCTTTACCTGTAGCTGCTCTCGTAATAATTCGAAAAAAGTTTCTTAAAGAATTTGCAATCTATTGTTAACATTAGTATCTCAGAAATATTTGTTTTCTGAAAAATCTCTCACAATCATCATTAACTTTTGGAAGCACAGGTCCCGTGTCCTACTATTTATAGTAAATGGACTTTATTGTAAACGATGTGTGCCATGGTAAATTTTTGCCATTCAACGCAAAAATCGCTAATTTTACTGATTCAATCATCATTGATTAGTCGATAAAAACCTCACCCAAATTTTACGTCAAGATCTTTACATTATAATTAGGCTTTAACTCGCACAAAAGCATCGCAACCACTTACCACCTTTATGAGCAAGCGAAGCGTATGTACCGAAGACCTGAACCTCACACAACATCAGGTACGTCTTATCAGCAAGAGCCTGTACTTCCACAACCTGTCCGACCCTGTCGCAGTTGAGGGTGATTGTGGAGCCACGTCCAACACCCTTGTGCCTAGCGCAGATGTGCCCATCGACCTTGACAACGATGTTCCGGAAGTTACCTCGGCAAGGCGGAGAGCACAGACGGGTGTAGATCCTCACTTGCTGGATGTGCGCTAGACGGTTTGTATTCGCCTGCCACCAAGGGTTCTTCTCCCTCTGGGTGTGCGCGCAAGATTTCCCTGGCCAGTGCTGGTTCAGGTTGTTGTCGATGGCCCTCTGGCAGGGTCTGTGGGTTGAGCTCTGTCGGCAGTCTTGCAGCGGTAGCAGATCTGCAATACATTTCCCAGCAATTTTTTAAGTAGCTATTGGAGGCAAAGTAATAAAATCACTTTGGCAAAAAACTGCATATGAACCAAACTTACGTCCTTTGTGTGCCAGTGACGCGTACCTTCCAAATACTTGGACCTCACAAAGCATCAGATAGGTCTTTGCACGAGACAGGATTTCTACAACCTGGCCAACTCGGTTGCACTCGAATGTGTGCGTCGAGAGGTAACCTTGGGTCGAAGTGTATCTGGCACAGATTTGTCCATCAACCTTGATAACCAGGTCCTTCAGGTATCTTGAGCATACAGGACCGCAAAGTCGAGCATATATGCGCACCTGCTTGATGTGAGCCAACTTGTTAGTGTTTGCCTGCCACCAGGGACCTTTCTCCATTTTCGTGTGCGAACAGGATTTTCCTGGCCAGTGCTGGTTCAGGTTGTTGTCAATAGCCCTATGGCAGGGTGTGTGGCTAGAACTCTGCCTACATTCCTGTAGTGGCAGTCTGACTGGAAGTTTTTATTACTTATACAGATTAGTGAATCGTAAATGGCAGTTTAGTGTTATAATTATTAATAACCGTTTTTCGCAACGATTTTATAAACGCTGTTAGCATGAATACTTACCACCTTTATGAGCAAGCGAAGCATATGTACCGAAGACCTGAACCTCACACAGCATCAGGTACGTCTTATCAGCAAGAGCCTGTACTTCCACAACCTGTCCGACCCTGTCGCAGTTAAGGGTGATTGTGGAGCCCCGTCCAACACCCTTGTGCCTAGCGCAGATGTGCCCATCGACCTTGACAACGATGTTCCGGAAGTTACCTCGGCAAGGCGGAGAGCACAGACGAGTGTAGATCCTCACTTGCTTGATATGTGCAAGTTTATTTGTGTTAGCCTGCCACCAAGGATTCTTCTCCCTCTGGGTGTGCGCGCAAGATTTCCCTGGCCAGTGCTGGTTCAGGTTGTTGTCGATGGCCCTCTGGCAGGGAGTGTGGGTTGAGCTCTGTCGGCAGTCACTGAGAGGAATTCGATCTGGAATTGGTGCCTGTAAAGGCACCTGTAAAGCATTTCTCTGCGTTATTTAAGACTAAATACCATTGTACTTCGTACTTACGTCCACGGTGGGCGAGAGAAGCCCATTCTCCGAATGCTTGTACCTCGCAGAGCATTAGGTAGGAGTGCGTCGTGCTCTGGATCTCAAGCACTTGTCCGACTCGGTTGCAGTGGAAAGTTTTGACAGAGAAGTAGTGGCTAGAGTGGTACGAGGCGCAAGGCACTCCGTCCACCTTTATCACAATGTTGTTCTGGTGCGACGAGCAGCCGGGCCCGCAGAGTCTGTTGTAGATTCGCACCTCATGAAAGTGAGCCAGCCTGGCCGTGTTCGCCTGCCACCAGGGCTTGTTCTCCATGTTGGTGTGCGAGCACGAGTTGCCGGACCATTTCTGGTTGGTGTTGCCGTCGATGGCCCTTCGGCAGGGCGTGTGCGTGGAGCTCTGCCTGCAGTCTTGCAGAGGCAACCGTACTGCGGAACGGATAATGGTTGATGCCAAGTGAAACCTGAACTATTAGGAAAAACACTCTATTAGACTATTTAAGCAACAAAATAACAAGATAGTACGCCGTCTGATGACAAAGTGCAACGTCACAATCTATTAAAAATTCACATGAAATGTTTCTCAGGCTAGGGATAAAACAACATCTGGAAATCCATGGAAACGATATAATCAAACTTCTTGAAGGTAAAGTGAATTAAACTTCCGTTACCCAGAGACAAAAGTACTTAAAAGTACAGCACAGGTAGGTCTGGTTCTGAGTCTTCAAAGCCAGATAATTTCTAATTATAAATAGAAATATAATAAAAGTGACTAGAACCGCACATGCAGCATGACTGATGAACCGAAAATTAAGTCAATCAGGGATTTTAATTCTCACTTGTGCATGCAATACTAGCGTTTGTCAAGGATAAATTACCCCCCAGATCGTACTTACTAGCTGTAGCGCAGCTCCACAGTACACAGTACACAGACCGACACCAAAGCAAGGAAGCAGGGTCGCATTTTGCCGAGTTTGATGTTTTTCTCTTAGATGCAACAGAAGCTTCTGTCAAAAGTGGAATTGTCCTCGACCTTTTATAGAGCTGCCGTGTGCACCTAATAACATTGTAGATTACAAATTACCGCACCATCCATCCCCCGTGTTTTGCTACAGCCTCCCCGCTGTCACAAGTACCCGAACTCGAAAACAAATCGGCATCTTTAGCCAAGAACACGTGCAGCAGCCGCATGCTCGTGTTGCTGCTGCTGAGGGTTGGGTGCGGCATAGCAAGCTGTCTCACGTGCGCCAAGCCGTAACCTTTTCCTGGCCCCGTCAGGCACTAAAACACATTGTTCGCATGCTCAGCGCTGCGTGGGCAGATTTTAATTATGCTATGAAACTCTGCATACTTCTACTCAGGCTTGTAAATGCTTAACTGATGGGCTGAAAGTGCTATTAATTTTGCACAAAATTCGAGGCACCTAAAATGGTTTTATAGTTCTGTTTGTTTGGCCTATTTTTGTGTCCCTCGTGTTTGTCTGGGCTGCGGGGTGCTTTTAGGTACAGAACTAGAGGTCACAGTAGAATCTGGACATCGAGTGCTAAGCTAGCAGAGCGAGCGGCGCCACCTGGCGGGCGGGCTGAGCAATTTAAAACGTGCAACAAAAGGCCAGATTTTTTAGGAGCTGTTTTGTAAAAAAACAAAAACAAGCCCTTGGCTGAGGAAGCTTTCGACATTGCATGAAACTTTTGGCTTAACACCATACTGACTGGTTTTTCGAAAAAATTGATAAACACATCCACTGACTAAATGACTGACAGGGTGAGTGAGTGAATGACTGACTGACTGACAGACTGACTGGGTGAGTGACTGACTGACTGGGTGAGTGAGTGACTGACTGGGTGAGTGAGTGACTGACTGACTGGGTGAGTGACTGGCTGACTGGGTGAGTGACTGACTGACAGGTTGAGTGAATGACTGACTGATAGGTTGAGTGACTGACTGACTGCATGGGTGACTGACTGACTGCATGGGTGACTGACTGACTGCATGAGTGACTGACTGACTGACTGGGTGAGTGACTGACTGACTGACTGACTGGGTGAGTGAGTGAGTGACTGACTGACTGACTCAACGACCACCCTATGGCCATGCCTAAAAAATCAGGGAATTATTTGCACCAATTAAACCCATCGTCCATCCACCCGATCCTACAACCGGAAGACGTAGACACCGCGGTACAATTGCAGCTAGCTGCGCGGCGCATCTGAGGGCTGTGTACAGCTTGCCAGTCCCAGCTCAAACTGGTACCCGATCTCTGCTAGGTGGACTGAAGCAATGCGGTATTAAATGCCTCGCTAAAGTGTACAAGTGTCTATTTTAGCTGGGGCTCGAACCCACGACCTTCCAGTCACAAGCCAGACGTCCTAACCGCTAGGCCACATGCAACTCCTTAAGAACCCTAATTAGGCGCCTTAAAATTTTGTTTGTTGCTTTTGCAGTCAACACTTGAATTGTCTGAATTATCGTAGTCCCATACTCAAGTGTGTTTATTAGTTATGTAATAAATAATAATCATATCCTGATACTGCCCCCAAAAAGTAGTGTCGTAAACAAAATTCTTCTATTATTAAGCTGCTATTAATTAAATGTGTAAAAGAAAACTTATTTTTTGCATCGAATGTTTGAAAATATATCAATCGTAAAGGAATTTATTTAAGAATTCGCTTCAATCTGGTTTTTCAAACCACACCTGCAATTATTTAAGGTTGCGTTGACTGTCTATACAATAAAAATACTAAAATTGGCAGTTAAAAAAGTTTTATTTGAGGCCAATCAAGGCGAGAACGACGGGCCAAGGAGCGAAGCTGGTTCGCTTGACAGTTCTAAGAGAGAAAAAAAACTGACCTACTGATTATAAAAATTCAAAACAACGATTTTGTTGGCAGCAAATGCAACCGGGTCAATCATGGTGCCAAATACAATTTCGATTAGATCCGTCAACTGTGCGACTTGATTGATTGAATGAGAAGTGCGTGGCAGCAGCTGTACCGAGATGATTGCAAAATTCATAAAAAATTGCTAAAGCATGCAAATCAATGCTCGAGGAATGCTACTCAAAAGTAGAATGTACTGGATGTCCAGCCAGAAAAAAAATATGGATACTAAGAGAGTTTCGCAGAAACTCTTGCTGGAGGTGGCCATATAAAGGGGCAAGAAGAAAAAAAATATCCTATCAGATAAATGACTTTTGGTTAGAAATATTCTGCGAAATCAAGTTTAAATCAAATAGTAAACAAAGAATAACTAACGTTAATATAAAAAACTGTCATAAAGACAGTCGCAAGTCTATTGTTTAATTGTCTTTGAAGTTGCCGACGCCGACTTTGAAGTTGCCGACGCCGACTTTGAAGTTGCCGACACTGGCTTTAAAGTTGCTGAAGCCGACTTTGAAGTTGCCGAAGCTGACTTTGAAGTTGCCGAAGCTGACTTTGAAGTTGCCGAAGCTGACTTTGAAGTTGCCGAAGCTGAATTTGAAGTTGCCGACACTGGCTTTGAAGTTGCCGAAGCCGACTTTGAAGTTGCCGAAGCCGACTTTGAAGTTGCCGGCGCCGAATTTAAAGTAGCCGACTCAGGCTTTGAATTTGCCGAAGCCGAGTTCAAATTCGCTGAATGATCAGACCGCAACTCTGCGCCATTGGGCTGCAAACCGAGCGACCGCTTAAGCTTGTGATTTTCAGCTTCCAAGCGTCGCAACAAACGGCTGTCCGCCTCGTGAGCTGAGCGAAGCTCCATTACCTGACGATGAGGAGATTTGGATTCCCCGTGACAGAATTTATTGCAAAATATCAATTATTTTAAGCAATTAACGAGCCCGAACCTCCAGCTCAACGCCAGCCAGACGCGTCAGCTCAGCCTTCAACTTGTCGCACGACTGTCGCAGCGTTCTGTTGTTGGCCGCCAGCCTGGTGAGATGCTGCGCCAGCTCCTGACTGGCCTGCAGCACCACCTCCGTCTCCGCCGCCTCAGCTGAAGATGGCTCAGCTCGCTCAGCCAGCAGACGCTGCAGCCGCCGTTCGACCTCCGCTGCACGACGCTCGCCTTCGTCAGCTGCCAGCCGGGCAGCCGCCAAGTCCGCCGCCGCCTGGGCCTCGGCCTCGGCCCGCTCTGTCAAGGCGGCCTGCAGGCGGCGCTCGCTCTCGGCTGCCGCCGACTCTGCCGCCGTGCGCTCGGCCATCAGCCGTTCGGCGCGACGTCCGGCTTCTTCAAGGGCGCGCTCGGCCGCCTCCAGCAGCTCCCAGGCGTCGTTGTCGGCGCCGTGTTCGACTTCTTTTGAAGCCGCCAACGCAGCGCGCAGCCGGCCGACCTCCGCCTCGAGGTCGCGAATGCGGCTGGCCGTTGCCAGCTCGGCCGCAAGCGACGGAGCGGCCGCGCTGTCCGCATCAGCCGATGCGGAAGCCGATGCGGCGGCGGCGGCGGCTGCGGCAGCGTCGGCTCCGCCAAGAGCATCGAGCGCCTCGCGTAGTTGGCGATTCTCAGCGGCCAGCTGGCGAGCCGACGTCGCCGACTGCTCGGCCGCGGCGTCCCTCTGTCCGGCGAGCTCCTCGCAGCGCTGCTGGCATTCGGCGAGGCTCTCGGCGGCCGCTTCGGCCTGGGCGCGCAGAGCTGCCAGCCGCTCGTCAGCCCGCTGGCGCTCCTCCAGCAGCTGCCCGTTCTCGCTGCGCAGCTCCTGGACGGAGGGAGACAGTAGCTTGAGAGGCGTTTTGGTTTGGGAAAAATTGGTTCGAATCAGGGCGGGCGGCTCACCTGAACTCGAGCCTTGAAGAATTCGAACTCGGCCAGCTGCTGCCGCAGGCTTGCCGCCTCGGTCTGCAGGTTGTGCAGGCCTGCGAGCTGGGTTCGGTGGTTGGGCAGAGATTGAAGAAAATCAAATTATCAAAAGAAATCGACTCAAAAGTGGACTCACAGACTCCTTCAGGCGCTCGTTCTCCTCCTGCAAGTTCTTTAGCTTCACGGCTTGTTCAGAAGTTGTCAAGCTCTGCAGGTGGAGGCGGGGCAAAACTGTTTTTGATCCCTAGAATAAAATATTCATCCTTTGTCTACTTTCTTTCCAAATCCACTGACTGCTTAATGTTACATCGGATCTCAAATGTCCAAAGCCTTCCCAGATCCTAAAGTTAGATGCCTTCCTTGCCTTAACTTTAGACTAGCCCGCCAACCTCCCAGATCCTCAGTTTGCTGGGCCGCCAACCTCCCAGATCCTCAGGTTGCTGGGCCGCCAACCTCCCAGATCCTCAGGCTTGCCAACCAACCCTTAACAAAAATCTTTCCACCCAAGCGCACCTTCAGCTGCGCCTTCAGCCTTCGGGATTTTTCCCGCTTCAGCCTCAGCCGGTCCGCCAGCTGGGCGGCCTCGGCGGCCCGTTCGTCCAGCTGGGCGGCCAGGCTGGCGGCCTGCTGATGCGCCGAGCCGAGCAGCAGCTGGTAGCCGTGGAAGTCAACCAGACCCTCGGGCGGGCGCAGCGACTTCAGCAGGTCGGGCCCGGAGCCGGAGCTGGCCGTCTGGGCGGACAGCAGCACCGACTCCAGGTAGACCTTCTCCTGCAGCGCCTGGCTGCACCGCTGCGGGGATGAGGGGGATGAAGCTGGTCGCCAGATTCCCACAAGCGGAATGAGAATGTGACGTCATCAGTTGCTCACCTTGAAGCAAGCCAGGCGATCGCTGCAACACCGCTTCAGAGCGGCGGAATCCTCCAGCGTCTCTAAGCGCACCAGCTGGCCGCTGAGCTGCAATGGAGAATTAAATAGAGCTGCGATAAAGCCACTCGCCTACTGAGAGTAGAGCAGCCAGCGCCTGGGTCAAACCTCCTTGTAGCTCTCCATGATGTCCTCCTTCACGTCGCTAGGCAGCGTTTCCATCACGGCGATGAAATCGTCTTTCCGGTCGCTCTGTATGACCAGCCCCAGCACTAGCAGTAGTATCTGCCGCATCTCTAGTTGAGATGCCTCTGGATTGGATAAAAACGGTTAAAAATACTTGGACTTGATAAGTTAGAGAAAGAAGAGAAAATAAGATTTTTGAATGACTCACGCAGGTCGGACTTGTAACTGACTAGGGCTGACACGTCAATCATGGGCAGCAGCACCGCTTGGTTGAGGCAATCCTGCAAATTATTCCATGCGACAATGGATTTGTGGCAATCTAACTGAGTCTGGGCAGAAAAATTCTCACCATGTAGCACGTGACCAGCTGCAGAAAAAGTGCCGAAAAATTGTGCACTTGACTAGCGGGGTCTTTGGCACAACTCACTGGCTCACTCCATAGAGGTCGGCTGTCTCTGGATTTAGTGGGAGCAAAATATTATTCATAAATCATAAATAATGCACCGCTTGACTCCCCATCAAACATATTAATAAACTCACATCTGGTGAAGAACGTCAAATAGGAAATCCTGCTCCATTAGGTCTTCATAATTTAGCGGGTTGTCTAGTGTATGAAAGGTCTCAATCTGCAATTATTGACAAATGCAAACAGTGAGCTATAGGTAGAGAAATGGTAAGTTTTTTAATGAAAATAGAATTTACCCAAGCAAAGAGTGAATTGAATGAACCCTTCATATTGGCTGAGCTGGGTATCTAAAATGAAAAAAAAGTTTTTTTTCTTTCAATAACAGATGAAAATGCATTGTATTGTAGCAAAACAAGTAAAAATCATCTGAGAAAGTTTTTATAATTATTTTAAATATTTCTAACATTCAACCAAAACTATTTGATAATTTACTAGCTATAATTAATTTATTCAATTTATCATACTATTATACCATAATAAATCCAATACATTAGTAAATTATTAGTCATAAGTATTGCTGTGGACTTATTATTATTAGATGGCATTGAAATTTAATTAATTTGCCCTAACCTTAATGAATATTGGCAAAATTTTATAACTTTATCTTTATCAATAGCTATTGAACAAATTAAATAAGATATGAAAAATTTGAATAAAATAATATTTTCAAATACTCTGTAACTTTGCATATTTCAATCAAAAAAATAAACAAGCAAACTAAACTTTATAATATTAATAGTAAAAAGTAACAAGAATCTGGAACAATGTATCACTATTACTTTGTATTATTTTGTCAATTTATAGGGAAATATATTTTTGCCCAATGGTAAAGCAAGGCCAAAACACCTTAGTGTAAAAATTTACAATATAACATTAAAATAGTTAAATCTAGCTGACTATGCCAGTAGGCTATACAATTTTTTACCTAACTGAACTAAAATCTAAAATGCACTTACTGGAGCATTTTCTTGCAGTGGTGGACAGTCACTTGTAAGGTCCATTGACATTTTCAATTAAAATCCAAATGCAGTTATTACAATAAATAACAAGGAATTTTCTGCAGATTCTTAGGTTTTTAGATCATTATGCCCATTATAGTTACAAATATAGCTTTATAACCTCATTTCAGTTTTATTTATCAGATTATCATGCCTTATTTAATATTTATGTACCACAAATAGAGCAGACAACCGAAGTCAAATGTTTATAAAAACTACAGAGAAGCACTAAAATAAATCAAATCAACTGGGAAAAAGAACCTACTTAATTTATTATACAAAAAAATTATAAATGGCTCATGGTACCAATCGGTTACCAATTCGTCCGTCTGACAGTTTCTTCAGAAAACAAGAATCCGTCTTCAGGTTCAAATCAAAAGGTGAAGTGGACGCGAATAACTTCCATGGTACTTTAATAATATTTTTATTAAAAACAAATAAACTTTGCAATTAATCAATGTATTAATTTTATATTTTATTTGTAGAATTAATTCTAAGGAGACAGAGCATATATTATTGTGTTATAATATTGTCATACGGCTTTCTGATGCAACGATATAAAAGAATAAATATGTCATTTATGACGAATAATTATTGCAATATTTTCGATATTTTCTGCTTCTAAAGAGATTCTTAGTTAAAAGCTTACAGCTTACGCCAAAAATCACTATCGTTGATTGCAGTTAATCTTACTTTGAACTATTTGGATTTCATAAATATCATTTTACACTATTAAAATGGCGGCCGGGCAAGAGAAAATTGTAAAATTATATGGCGAACGAAGTAAAGAAAATGGAAGTAATAAAGAATTATAAGAAGAATTGCGAGGTCAAAAAGTACATAGAATCGCAATCTTTCTGATGAATTTTAAATAACTAGTGATGTATCCTCCGTCCTGGCGCGGCCGATGTTTTCCGATCTGTCAGCGCCGCCTTGACTGGGATGCAGTAGTCGGAGAGAGGCCGGAGGCCACGTCGAGCAGGGGATTTGGTCTCTTATTCCCTGGCGCCCTCATCTTTCTGCCATCCACTCCCGCAACCTCTAGGGACCGCCTCTGTCTCCCTCTCTCCTCTGACTTTCCTTCTCTGCCTCCCTGTACATGTACTCTTATTTCCAGCATATTTCCTAATTTTGCGCTCTTAATGTTAATGATAGCCTTTTCCTAGTGTATTTTGACTGTGCAAGTCCCGTTTCTCCAAACCCTTGTCTACCAGACTCCTCTGTTGCGTCACCTGTCTCCCTAAATACGCGCCTCATCCCCAAATCCTCATTTTTCCTCATTTTGCAGACCCAAAAAACTGTTTTTCCATGACGTTCAGGACAACGGTGGCCAATCGAGGAGAGAGCTAGAGCTATGGCAATGGCTTTGGAGCAGGATTTCATCCCCAATTCGAGCAGTATTTAAACAGCTGGATTTTGCCCCTAAAATCCTCACCTTCACCTTCATCCTTCTTCGTGAGCTCACGCTCGTTTAGAGCGTATCAAAGCGACTATTGTCCTTGCGGGACCGAACCGGCAACATCAGCACCTACGCTCCTCCTTCTGGGTTCGTACCAAAGCGACTATTGTCCTTGCGGGACCGAACCGCAAACATCAGCACCTACGCTCCTCCTTCTGGGTTCGTCTCAGGACAGCATCAGCATCTTCAGCTCCATCCGGAGACCGTACCGGCAATTTAGTTATCAATGGTGAACTCGCATTCGCATTCAATCCTTATAATTTAGCATTGCCTTTTGATCTCACAAATCCTATTTTGTCTCAGTTTCTGATTTGAGCGGTCCATGGCGTGCTAAACCCTCCCAAGAGCGGTGAAGCATGGGGAAGTTAGGGAAGGCTGACGGTTCAGCCCTGCCGGGTCCGCGTGTGTATTGAGTGCGTAGTGTCTGCCTGCATTAGTCTGATTAGAAGCGGTGCATCCCCTAGACATAGCTATCCTCCCGCACTGAGAGGTTGGAAACCTACAGAGCCCATGTTCGACTTATACTACTCTTAGTAGACTCACCCCGATCCACCGATTAAGCCACAGCCACAAAGGATCCCCTGCTAACAAGTCCTCTGGTGTTGTAGTGCAGATCTCCCATTAGTGCCCTTAGCAGAGTCCCTGATTCGGCTATGTTTCGCTCCCCTGCTAGTACAAAGATCCCGGAGTCATCGGGCGGGACCCCTGTCTCGTTAGGCTGGCTTTTGGCGTACCCAGTCGCAAGCGTTGGTGGTGGCCTCCGATGCGCTTTAACTATCCTCGGAGTACCTTTCATACGCCTGCGCTGCAGGAGGGGTGGATGTAGGCCTAGCCCTCGTGCCAACGTTACTAAAGTTAATCTCAGGGCGGACACTGTAGCCAGAGGCCTGCGGGTCAGCTTAGGATCAACAGGCAGCCCGTAACTAACTTCGAATTGTTTGGAAGCTCCCCTCAGTTCTCTTCACCCGCAGCGGAGTGAGGGAAAACGACCCATTACTATACATAAGCACATGTTCAGTAGTTCTTCATTGGTCAATTACTGTACATTTAGATCGGAACATCTATAAGACTGGGCAGCCATCAAAAGCTCTAGAGGGGTCATTTCTTAGAGGCATGGTCCCATTCTACAGGGTTATATTGCAGCAAACAAAACAATCAACCGAAGAGATACTTGTACAGTATTATAACACTAGTTGTTCACACTATAGTAAAACTCCGGCAAAGCTAGTTTGCTTTTAGTCTGCTAGGTATCAGCTACATCGCTACGCTTTCAGGCTCGAATTACAGATAGTTATTCTTATGACATAGATAGGGGCCTTATTGGGACCGTTTTAACTACAGGTATGTATTAAGACAGGATCTTTCTGACTGTCGTAACTGCATATCTTGACAAGAGAAGAAAGCCAAAGAAGCATCGCTACTGGAGGTGAACTGGTACATGTACTTTCCGTACATTAACACTACAGATAATAACTAGTGCACTTGATAGGGCTGCGTTCACGTAAATTTTGACTGGGAGGTGAGATTTGTAATTTTATACTTTTTTACGCGTTTTAGCGAGACTCATGTGAGCCATGACTCCAGCTGATTATATCATGACAAGGCTGCAATCTTTTTTTAAGCTCAAAGTGTTGCCCGATCTCAGCTGAGTAGGGCCGAAGCATAATGCGGGATTAACTGCCTTGCTGAAGGGAAAAAATTGTAGCCTTGAGTTGGGGCTCGAACCAACGACCACTAGGTAGTAGGAGAGACGACGCCCTAACCACTAGGCTACTAAATAAATAATGTGGCTTCTGTATCAGATTACAGATACTGTAGATAAGCTGGATACAGAGATTATTGCTTTGCATGCCTTACCCCGATAAGGTAAGACATTTTTACGAGTAGTTTCTGACGCCAATGTGGGGCGGTTGATCAGTTGCACTTTTATCTGAGAATGGCGATCAAATTTTTGCGCCACACAAACTGCGTACATTGCTTACTTTTTTGAGCACTGCATGCTCGGCAGAAAATCGCGCGGCGCACACAAATACCAACTCAGATAGTCCTAACATTGGCAGGGGGTGTAGCTCAGAGGTAGAGCGTTCGCTTTGCATGTGAAAAGTCCCGGGTTCAAACCCCGGCTCCTCCATTGGTGATCATTTTTATTAATTGAGTTTATAATTTTACCCACTACTACAAAAAAGCCTGTACTGTAAATTAACTTGTTGCTCGGCCCTGATTAATGTGCAAATAGATCCCTTGCGAACTGAGAGTAGCTCGTACGACAATTAATATAAAATTAAATTTCCAAAGAGCCCTGCTTTAGCTCAGAAATACATGTAATTGTTGATCACGCGCCCGTAAATTAATTTTAGTTTAATTCGCAAAGATCATGCAGCGCTTGACGCTGTCAAATGCGGCTCGCTGCCAGGACGTTAAGGAGGATGTGGAGCATTGGTTGCCGGCCTCGACATCGGTGGCTTGACTGTCAAGGATGGAGCGTCAGTCTTGCGCTGGAATGCCCGACGGCTGCTGCAGGCTTCGTCCGTTGGCGTCCACTCGGACAGGCCGTGGCAAGCCGACGAGTCCCTGTGGAACGTGGCCGCGAGGCAGAGCCGGCTCAGGGTGCAGCGGAGCACGCACTCCGACTCGCTGGCAGCGACCGACACGGCGCCGACAAGCGGCGCTGACGGGCAGGCGGAGGTCAGCAGCTCGAACACTCCCGAGCAGTGGTCGCACGCCCTGGCGTCAGCGTAAGCGATCAGCAATAGGCAAGCTTGAATCGCCACCAGTGACGCCTTCATGGCCAATCTGCTTTTAAAACGAGTTGCTTGAAGTGAACTTGCCGCTACGACTTAATGGGCAAAGCCTGGAGCATCTCTATATATCTGAACTGGGAGACAAACAGTAGGCTAATGAATGTTTGACAGCGATCAACTAACTTCCCATGTTTCACTTTCTCTGCTCTGCATGAGGACGCTGCGGAAGCTATAGCTTTCTGCGCAATGTTTGACCATTATCACCCAGGGACTCGGCGGAAAACGTTCCTAACTTAACAACGCAAGCTATCTACTATGGCCGACCTTGAACGCTCAGAACAAGATAAATTTGTTTTAACTGACGGCAAAAAAGTGACATTTGCTACTTAGGGAAATCGTGTACCTGCAGAGTAAATTGACCATTACAGTTAAAATTTACACGTAGTTAAAGCAAATGCATCAGTCAACAAATTTTTCATCAAAGCAATCAACAGTAGCCTTCCTTATTCGTATTTAAAATATTAACTTAAGTCCCCTCCTTAATTCTACAACTCCCCTGCAGCGAAGGCGCAACAAAGCAGCACATTTAATTCAGTTTTTCACAGCCATCTTCACGCACCGTGTGAATACTACAGCAAGTAGACACGAAACTTAAATTACGAGTACATTATCAAAAAATTTCCTAATTGAAAACGATCAGTAAAGGACATTCTGATTCAGGGGAATTTTCTGAGCTGATCTATTCTTACCTTTACAAGTTTTGGAAACAGAAATATATAAAACTTTGCTATGTTGATTATAGAATTTTTGCATAAATAAGCATTTAAATTCTTTAGCGTTCTCTTGATGCAACTGGCTGCCATGTTTGCCTTAACAGCGAATTCGCTAAAACCGATCAATCAAGATGCAGTTCTAAAGCTTCCCATAGGAAATTTTAGCTTCTTGATGGCCTTAAAAAACTAAGAAGACAGGAACAAAGACCAGATAGGAAAAGCAGCAGTTAAGTGACTCGGTAAATCGCTACTTGCTCAATAATTCAGCAACTACGAGTACAGTAAAAGTCTATTAGCAGATAAACAAATTAAACAAAGTTAATAATCACAATAAAATATTGCCTATAATTTTTAGCTACTAAATAAAAACATATTGAAGTTTCTAAAAAAACTAACAGTTTAGACAGCTGAGATTACACTGATAAGTAGCTTCAGACAGTAGTTTTGCCTTACCAATTAGTTAGTAATTATTAAAAAATAGCAAAACACAAATGTAAGCGTTGCGTCTCACAATTATTATCAAAGAAACACAAGCAAGGCAATTGTCTAAGGCTGGCATTTATGATTATTATTAAACGGTGGGTGCCACTACTGACTAGCGGGTGCGAAGCCAACCATCGCCTGCATTCGGTAGCCGAATTGTTCGCCAGGTGACCCGGTCGGTGACAAAGTGCCACGCGCAAAAAACAACTACCGCAACCGAGTGAGTGCGCAGGTGAAAACAAAAATCCAGAGAGATATTATCGAGATAGAGATTGAGGACAGGAATGACAACAGCTGCGGGAGTGGGCGCCTAGCAACGCCAAAAAATCCCATGGAGTAATAAAGAGTGCTCCGAGTCGAATGTACCGCTCAATAAAATAGGAATAGACAGGCCTGGGAGCAGCGGGCAGAGCGCACCGCTCCTAAGGAATAAAACGAGTCGATTAACCTATAAATATATAAATAAATAAGATAAATAAACTTGTGTGGATTGAAAAAAAATCTATAGAACAGCAATAACAATCTACCTGTGACGTCATCGAAATCTCAGCAAAACAGTTAAACACAAAGATAAGCCTGCATAAGCCTATCTCCTAGCTAAAGTACAAGATCTGGCTAAATTCTAACGCCAGTTGCTACAAAATAGCCAATAGCGCGGGTGCGCAATAAACAAATAGCAGTGATAAAACACGGTGCGTCAAAGGTCAGACGATTATGCGATGTCAGAGAGGGACAGACAGAGACGCGGGCGACACTGAAGCAGCGTGGGAGATTCAAAGAGCAGATCCTCAACACCTGGTCTCGTACAGGCCGCTCTTGCCGATGTACCGCACCCACTTGATGACGTCATGATCGGAGTAGTTCAGCTTGGACTCGAACACCTTCAGGTAGCGAACTTTGAAGCCGGACGGGGCGAAGGGTACCTGGGGTGGATGGGTTCACGGATTTAGTTCTTAAAAATTTCAACACCCTGAGAATCACCCCTGAAACTGTCCCTGAGAATCACCCCTGAAACTGTCCCTGAGAATCACCCCTGAAACTGTCCCTGAGAATCACCCCTGAAACTGTCCCTGAGAATTAACCCTGAAACTGTCACTGAGAATCACCCCTGAAACTGTCCCTGAGAATCACACCTGAAACTGTCCCTGAGAATCACCCCTGAAACTGTCCCTGAGAATCACCCCTGAAACTGTCCCTGAGAATCACACCTGAAACTGTCCCTGAGAATCACCCCTGAAACTGTCCCTGAGAATCACCCCTGAAACTGTCCCTGAGAATCACACCTGAAACTGTCCCTGAGAATCACCCCTGAAACTGTCCCTGAGAATCACCCCTGAAACTGTCCCTGAGAATCACCCCTGAAACTGTCCCTGAGAATCACACCTGAAACTGTCCCTGAGAATCACCCCTGAAACTGTCCCTGAGAATCACACCTGAAACTGTCCCTGAGAATCACCCCTGAAACTGTCCCTGAGAATCACACCTGAAACTGTCCCTGAGAATCACCCCTGAAACTTTCGTTTAGAATCATCCGTTAGTGTCCCTAAGAATCGACCTTTATTCTCAGCATCTTTTAAAACTAAGCCTCTTTTTCTAAAAAAACTATTAACAGATTTTTCAATATGTTCAAGATGCTACTGACAGTAGGCTAATTAGGCACCAAGAAGGCTGGCCAGCAAACCTCAAAGTTCATGGAGATTGGCGGCCTGGTCCACTTCTTGGCTTTGTCCGTGGCGCTCAGCATGTCAATCTCCGCGCTGAGCTGCCACTCCTTCATGCCGCCCATTCGCTTGATCTTCCACACGATGGCGTTGTCCGAGGCCTTGTAGCGGGCCTTGCCCTTCATGCAGATCACCTGCACGCCGCTGGTGTTCAGGGGAGTCGGGATTCGAACCTCCACCTTCTGGGCCAGCAGGGACGGCTTGAAGTTGCTCTTCACAACCACCTTGACCTCCATCTTGGTGCGCCCGATCTCGCGCACCAGCGGGATCACCCGGAACGGCAGGCTGATGTCCTTGGTGGTGCGGTAGCGCATCAGCTCGAACTCGCCGTCGGGCGGGATGAAGGAGATGGCGTGCTCGGTGTCGAACTTGCTCAGCTTCACGCACTGGTGGAATTGGCAGTCGTCGATGGCGATGTGGCCCGCCTTGCCGCCCCCGCCGCCGCCCAGATTGCCACCGCCGGAGGCTCCGCCGCCGCCGCCCGGCTCGTGGCGCTTGCTGTCCACCGCGATCTTGTCGTTGATGCCGAACTTGCACTCGGGCATGCCGGACAGGAATGACTTCATCTGCACCCGGCCGGACACGTGGGCGGACAGCACCTGGCCCTGCGGCGACATCAGCAGGTTGACGGACTCGATCACGTCAAGGAACAGCTCGTTGCGCCGGTACTTGATGCCCTCGCGGCGCCAGGCGATCTGGCCCGTCACCTGCGGCGGGTTGGTGACAGGTTGGATGATGAGTTGCAACCTAGGAGGCCTATCTATGAGAATCGCCTCTAGAATATCTATGAGAATCGCCCCTAGAATATCCATAAGAATCGCCCTAAAATACCCATGAGAATCACCCCTAAAATATCCATGAGAATCATCCCAGAATATCTATGAGAATCACCCTTACAATATCCATGAGAATCGTCCCTAAAATATCTATGAGAATCGCCCCCACCTAAAGAATCGCCACTTAATCAATATTGAAGAATTAAAGTGATTTTTAAAGTGATCATGGACTTTGATGGCCTTATAACCGATAAGCACTCTCTGAACTTTGGAAAACCGCAGCCTCACCTGATTGGTGATTTTGGTTGTCTCCTCCTTTGTCTGCGACTTGACGCCCTGCTGAGTGATGTAGGTCTTGAGAATTCCAGTATCCGTGTTCTGCGGATAGCCATAGTCCATGATCTCGTCCAGCAGCTCGTAGATGAGCACAAAGTTGTTCTTGATGTTGTCCTCGTTGATCTTGCCAAAGTAGTTGCTCATCACCTCGACCATCTTGTAAAGAAACTGGAACACCAGAGCCGCGTTCACATTCTTCTTGGCGGCCGCGCAGATCCAAATGTTGGACCGCTTGATGTGGAAGAAGCTGGTGTGGGCGATGTTTGTCACTGGCGAGCGCACCTGCTGCCTGGCGTGGATGACGTTGACCCGGAAGGCATCAACCGCGTTGCGCCCGATGTCGTCGCGGTAGACGCGAGAGATCAGCACCTCGCCCTTGTGGTTGTACACGAATAGGCCGCCGATCATGGCTGCAGCTGATTGATGCTAACAGGCTGCTGTGTGCGCTGATTCCGGATGCAGAAGTGCTTGGCTCTGGTTCAGATTAAACTAAGGCGCAGTGTGTGCTGAAAGTAGCAAAATAGAAAATGCAGTAAGACAAGTCTAGAGGTAAAAATATGTACAACACAACCAGAGGTCTCAATAAAATTTTTTGCAAGATAGCAGAAACTAGGAAACAGTTAGGCTTCAATAATAAGACACTAAGAATATGCATAAATTTATAGTCCATTGGCCTGATGTAAATAAGATAAAACAAAAAAGTGTATATGTTCATAGTTGGCATTAAAGACTTTACTTTAATTCTCATTGCCAAGAAATACTCAAGTCAAGTAAATTTTTGTTACCTGTATTTAATTATTAATCTATGAGATGTAAAACTTTAGGACTACTTTTAAAGTTAAGCAATATTTATAAATAATTAAACTCTTAAATTATAGCTGCAAAACATTTTGATAGAATTAGAATACTCTAATTTAATTATACAGAAGGTTTTATCCTATCATTTTTCATATATAAGTAGGGCCTAATTAACCAAAACTGTTTTTAATATTGTACTACACAAGTAAACTATAAAAATAAATTCTTTTCAGTTGGTTTAACAAGAGACTTCATTATATTTATGAGCATATTATACCAATTTAGACTATTTTTACTCATTGAAGCATAAATAGAATGAGAAAGCTATACCATGTATGTAGCAAATAAAAATTATATGCCAAGCCAGGATAAATGCCAGCAAATTCAGCAGAAGCAAACTCAGTATCAAGCAATGCAATTTTCTTGACAGACAATAGAAAGTGCAAAGATAAAAACATATTTAAATAAATTTGTTCCTTCTCCTCGTAAATCATTGATTGATTATGGTATTTTTTAATATTTGTTACCTCGTGGCTATTAGTGCAAAAATATTAGGCCTTATTTTGGCATTTTACTTTGTAGATCTAGTGTCGTGAGTGTTCATTCAAAAAGGCTCAAAATACAGTCGCCATAAAATAAAAACTTGAAGCTTTTTAAAATCATTCTAACATTTCATCGCTATTAATATAATTTTTAGTATGCAACAGTGCTAATAAGTAGCAGTTTAATATTTTTCTTTTCAGAAAAAAACTGTATGCGTTCTTTGAACTATTTTGATGATAGAGGCTTTTTATTCTAGCGATTCCAAAACCAGAATCGCTTTAAAACTTGTCATTTTGCATATTCCGTATTCAAAATCAGTTCCAGAACCATGTTCTGATTCCGGAATCCGAATTATTTTTGTTTTTGAAACCTTTCTGTGTGAAAAGCTTCAGTGTATTATAATATAAAGACATGGATGTCACAACCAGTGAAAAAAGTTCGTTTTGAAACAGCGCTAATTTCCACGAAATTTCCAATTTTAGCAACTGAAATATAGAGATATTCATCTGCCGAGTACCTTAAGTCTAGGCAAGAATGTTATAAGTAGATGTTTGTGCAGTCTTGTAGGCGACTCTATGCGAACGGCTTTCTAGAGGTTGTAGCTTTGACGGAAATTCAAAATTCGACAAATTGATGATAAGTTACTTTCTATAATTTTAGTGTTAATTTTTGTTTAAGCCTTGAATTCTTTGGGGTACCAACATTCTTCTTATTTTTTTGTGACATACGTAGGCCGCCCCACTAGTCTCTTTTCTATTTAAATAAAAATGTGTCTTTCTTGGACAAGGATAAGAAGTCGAAATTAATTACATGTACATATACATACTCAGTAGAACCCCATGAGACATTTAATTAGACTGATGGGAACATTTACTATTAATTATTAGATGCTGACCACCTTTGATTCAGCAGCGCGCTCGCATACATCTTAAAATAGAGCTTCACTTAATACATGGAAGAAGAGGAGCCCGTTAGGGAACTGAGAGCGCAGATAGGTGGAACGGAGAGCCGGGGATTTGCCCAAGAGAACCAAAGAGGAACGCGGAACTACGAGAGAAGACCCTTAGAATCCAGAAAGCAGGAAGAACCAAATAGTGGAACCAAGCTGTGTGAAGGTCGGTTGTGGGTTTCCTGAAAAAAATTCACTATCGAGATTATTGGATAATTTCAGATTTTCTATACACAATCCATGATTGCAGTCGCAACGAAGCACTTACATGTTAAGGGCTGAAATTGAAACATGGTACACATTTTTTGTTTTATTTAGTTTTCGTGCCTGCAGTTTCGAAAAAGGTTTTCAAAAGAATTTCGTCCTTTTTACTGACGAAAAGTCATATAAATGTACATGTACGGTCTTTAAGACAATTTTTTTACACAAGTATTATATGCAAATGGAAGCATTCCAAGTGTTTATACTGGTTTTATTGATATTTTTTGGTTAAATACACTTCACTTTACAAATTGACTCCACCCTGTGTTACCGTCGCAATCATTAGCTCGTATAAAAATATGGAGAAAAGGTTTACCAACTTCACGGACCTATTAAAAGTGTGAGATTGTCTGTACTCCATCCGCTTTTAACCGTTTTCTTCTTGGCTGCAAGTCATTTTCCCTACAATAATCGGGGGCTCTGCATTGCTACAGCAGGAAGGGATTCAGACCCGCGCAGCTGAGCTACAGATCCATTTCCAAATACTCTATGCCTTGTGCCGTAGAGTATTTGTGGCAAGCAATTGTGGCAAGCAAACTGAGAATTGACGGAAGTTCAGAGCGGCAAACATTTCCTGATATTGCTTCAAGACGCTGGTAAGGAAACTGAAGTAACGGATGTTTAGTGATGCTCGCAGCGCACGGCTAGTTTGAGGGGGATTAGATTGGAGAAAAAATCCGTTGAGTCAGGAGAAAGTTTGTCTAATAGTTATTTAAGCCGCATTTTGTAAAGCAGAATGAAATCGAAAACGTGTCTTCATCATAAGGCACTGCATAGCAACTAGTATAGCTTCGCGTCGCCGCGGAACAGATGCACTTTAAAAAAATTACATGTCAGTAAATAAGGCATTTGAAGGAGAAAGACGCCACTGTAAAAGGCTACAAGTGGGCTTCCTTTGTATACTCAGCATTAATGCGTGGCTGTAAATTCTCGTGTTAAAATTTGAGCTACTTCAAGAGCTACAGAATTGACCCAATTGTGGGTGTCACTTAGCAGTGGCTGAAGCCTTGTTGAGGGCCTTTCATAGCAATTCGTAGCGCGTAATTAACTGTGCCTGCGTTAATTGCCTAAATAATGGCCTTAACAGCAAGGTGTATGGAGTGACTCAGCTGCATGCATTATCAAATCTTGTCAACCAATCAGCCGATAGGGGGGGTCAATCAAATTTCCCACCCATTGCATTAAAACTGGGACAATTCAGGCAGGCACGGATGAAGGCAGAAGGGCAGCAGCATCTTCATCTGTCCCAGCAATCCCCAATGGATCTCAAATTCTCCAGCTACTTCCTGGCGGTCTCCATCCTCCTAGTAGCCGGCCCGAGCAGCCAGCAGCTGTGCCGCACTGCCTTCCGGCAGGTCCTCAACGCCTCTCTGTGCGTCCGCCTCAACTTCACCCTCGCGCTTGACGACGTCAAATCGGATCTGGAGTGCGCACTTCGGTGCAACGAAATACCTGACTGTCGCGCGTTCACCGTTGCCGACGGCCCGTGCCGGCTGTTCGTGTTCGACAAGTGCAGCAAGTCGGTGCGTGACTGCAGCTGCTCCAGGCGAGGCCGCGTGTTCGTGAAGCGGCAGCCGGGACTCGAGGCGGGCGCGCTGTGTCCGTCAGGCTACGGAGACAAGCTGTGCGGGGTGAAGTACCGCCTGATCAACTCCACGGCTTTGTGGGCGAACCAGAAGCTGCGGTGCGAGTCGGACTCCAGCCTGGCCATGCTGGCGGATGTCACCGACGAAGGCGAGCTGAGCCACGTCAATGCGCTTTACTCGGCTCACAGGCCGGGCATCCCCGTCTACCTCGCCGGCTACCGGACGTTCCGTGGCGACGCAAAAACTGACGGCTGGCTCTGGCTCGGCTGCAACACCTCGATGAGCGGCGCTTCAGTGTGGGCGCCCAACGAGCCGAACATGTTTGATGAGAAGGCCACCGCTCTGTACCTGTCCGTGCCTAGCGGCTTGGTTGACATCACGGACACGGGTCTCTACGGCGCTTTGTGCAAGTGCGTGTCACCTTTCGACTGAATTGCAGTGGCTTAACAAGATTGACGGACAGACATCACAAGTTTTAAATAAGGGAAAATCCCAGCCTCTGTATCGGATGTAGTACCTGCAGAACAGAGTTGTTGATCTGATTGTTACTCTGAAATATTTCTGCTGTGGACAATTTTTATTTTGTCTTTTCAAAACACCTTCAATTAATAAACATAAGTACTAATTTAATTTATCTCTTTAGAAAGAGTCTTATCTTGCAAACATGCATGCTATTGATGGGGACGCACTTTGTCGCTCACTCCGCAGATTCCCCCACAGCAGTTTCTTTTCCTCTACTATCCAGGAGTAGTATGACGCTCCTGCAGGGAATTTTTCTCATCTTAGCTGGCATCTAAAGTTCCCCCCGTACGCGCGTACCTAGGTATTTTTAGGCTATAAATCTTCTGCGCCAGACTGTCTGACCTTTGCCACTGACAGTTTTCGGCACCAGATGGCGCCCGTGAGTCACGTGTCTGCCACTTTTTTTATGCCTCTTTTTATGACATCTGGAGGGGTTCAGGAAGCCCGCCTATTGTTCTATTTTTGCTTTTTTCCTGTCAACTCTTGACAGCTCAGCTTCCGACCCCTAAAAGTACCTTGGGATTTAGGATTATCTTTTCCTCTTCACTTTCTTCACTTTCTGCTCTTCATGCTGATTTGCGCGCATATTTTTATTAAGTCATAGGACCTCCTGCTGCGAAAACCCATAAATCATTTTGCTCGTAAATTCTCCCCATCTGCGCTGATTTACGACCCCACCTGTCATCTTTTTTATGATCCCGGGTAGACTGGTGAGACCACCTGGTGGGGTTGGGTCACGTGACTAGCTTGCCAGCCAATCAGAAAAATGCACGATCGTTTTAACAAATGC
The DNA here is from genome assembly GCA_950096795.1 of Macrostomum cliftonense. Taxonomy (NCBI): domain Eukaryota; kingdom Metazoa; phylum Platyhelminthes; family Macrostomidae; genus Macrostomum; species Macrostomum cliftonense. The sequence continues at coordinate 139,516 of CATNEM010000316.1, read as the reverse complement.
GGCTGGACCAATCGCAAAATTCGGCGATCATTCTAACAAATCGGCGCCTCTCGCGCCTATTTAAAGGCGCCGTCGAGCGCGCTCCATCTTCAGACCGCTTTGCTGTCTCGGACACGTTTTGTCGTCCCGGAACCTCAGTGAGACTGAGCAAACGGCCCCTAGTTCTACAAGTATCTTCCCCTTTAGATTGCGAACCTCCCCCTAAGTCATCGGCGAATAACATCAGCCTTAGTGTCAGCATCAGCTAAGAGTTATCGAGAAGCGACAGGTCATCAGAGGCCCTTGCCTGCGAGATCGACAAGTACTAACGGTCGAGTACGAGATCTACCTCGGCCACTGTGGAGTTCGAAGGCATCGAAAGTGCATTAATCTGATTGGTTTTGGTGAGAGATCGCGTGACTTTGCCTTATTGGGAATAGTCTCTATCGGTCCCCATCTTAGCGTCTTAATAGGGATTTGCGTATTTGCTTATTGCTTATTTTGTGCTAACTTGAGGCAGTAAGAGTTTAAATCATAATATATTGCCAATAGTAGTTAAAGTGCTCCAATATCATAGGCAGTCAAGTGATTAGGTGTGAAAGCTAAATCATTCAGTTAATCGCTTTTTGATCTCCTTATTTATTCGCCATGCTGGCTCGGATGAGCAGCTAAATTAGCTGGCGCCGGCCATGGTGGACCAAAGGCGGACCAGTCATGCAGCCAGTCAGTCAGTAATTCATGCGATCAGAGTCCAGATTGAGGACTCAGCTTCGGCTGTACTTTAGTGCAGTTCGGGGCGCAGCGGCAGCCAAATTAGTAATGTAGCTTAATGTAATCTTTAGGGTAGTTAGGGCGCGCTTTCGGAAGAGGCTAATTAGGTCATTTCATCGCTTTGCGGCAGTTAGTTGAAGCATCGAGGCTAAAAGCTGGGATATTCCCTATCCACTCCTCTTAGTAATATAACAGTGCATTTCCGAGTCCACATAATCCGATCCATGCAAGAACCCCCTGCACAAGTCCTCTCTGAGCCTGCCTTGGTCATGCGATCTAGTCCCTGCAGTGTCCCTTAGTCGGCTATGACTTCGAGATTGACAGCTAAAAGACACTAGTTGTAGGTGGAAATCAGGCCTCAATTAGTCGGGAACTTGGTTTCGACAGGGCTGTTTGGTGATGCAGTCCACACAAGTTGGTGGCGGCGGGGCTGTCAGCTTCCCTTTGGGGCTGGCGGCTCTCTACCTTTCTTTATCTCCGTGTCTGTCTCTCGCTGTCTTCTCCTAGCATAGGACCTAGCCGCTCGCCACATCCATCATGCTACCCCTGGGGCTGACCTCGAGATCGGGAATGGGAGGCCAGAGTTGTCGATATAGGCAATAAGATCGGCGCTCTGAGGCCGCGTCGGTAAAACGACAAAGCCGAAACCCAACAAATGGTGGCAGGTCGGTGGAATCTGGAAAACGGCGCAGCTCTAGGCTGAGCCGCTGGAATCCTTAATTTAGCTTCAGATTTAGGATTAGGCGCTAGCGACCAACAAATGGTGGTTAGCCGCAATTAATTAGTATTTCAAAATTTTCTAGTAGTATTACTATGAGTAGGCAGTTCAGAATAGCTTTTCAAGTCTGAATCTCAGTATCAAAAAATTTATGCTTCTGGAACCAAAAATATTACCGTATCAATTTGCACCAATTGCTTATTAAATTATTATGAAAAAATTAACCAAAAAAATTTATAAAATTATAAAAAGCCAGAGCATACAAAAAAAAATCAAACCTTTAAAATTATACTGATTCAGCTGGAATTTCTGTTCACTCTGTCCGCTCAGTCCCTTCCCCCAATAGGATTCCCCATGCTAAAAATTTCGGATTCGGATTAGGATTTGTACTTTTACTAGGATTAATAGTTTTGAATTGGCCGTTCAAAATTCAATCATTAATTTTCGTCGGGTAGACGAGAGGCCACTGTCAAAATGATGGTGATTCCTCGGCCAAGATGTTCCCTTTAGAATTTCAACTACGCGCAAGGTTTTTGACTTGTTTGAATAATCTAGAATCAGGCAGCTTTTTGGATGCGTGAGGCACTTGGTTTCGTATGCAGGGCCCCGCGGAGCGAGGAACCAAAGGTTATAAGCTTGGGCATATTGGTCCGGGTTAATCATGTTGGCTTGCTGTGTGATTTTAGATTGTTTTGGGTAGAACAGTAGATTCTATCTGGGGCAACTACCTGAGTGCCTTCCTGAATTAATGACCGCCAGTAAAGCCTGGGTCCTATAAATGCTTTAAATGGCAACGGAGGTTCCGAGTTCCACCGCAGCTCTCGGTATTCCGGCTTACTATGGCAAAGCTGACTCGATGGGCCACTGGGCGGCCGGGGTCGCCGCCGTCCAAGTCCTGAACAAGATGTCTAGGGTCGACGGTCACTAGAACGCGAGATGCAGCCGCGCACATCGGGTTTGGGTACAGGGTTGTGGGGTCTGAGGATTCTTCAAGTTCACGCATTTACCATCTGCTTAGCCTAGGAGCCTGAGGAGGCTGTAGGTGCTTTTTAGTACAGTTTGCCAGTGCACTTGTAAATTCCTGGTGCAGAATTAGGGTTGAGGTTGCCTTTATATCCGTTTAGATGTACTTTTAGGCGGGTATCTAATTTAAATACTGTATGGAAAGCGGAGCTGGGTTACCACACGGTGCCATGGTAGTCTTTTCCAGCTACTAATCTGGCTAAGGATCCGACATAGAGGAGGAAACGCCGTGGGCTTGCTATTGTGAGCCAGGGAAGGGGGGTCACAATTTTCATTGGATGGATCTCCTGCCCCAAGACATAGATGTCTTCTATGGCCCGCCGCTATATAAATCCCCGAGCTGATAATGTAGGCTCATAATGTGAAGCAACTCTCTGTTACCCGTAGCTTTTTCTATGATCAAAATTCTTAGGGACTGTGCCTTATGGTTTAGTAGCGGAGCAAACACTGCAGTTCAAATCAGTTTAGTTCCTTTTGGGTTAATCTATCTGTTCGCGAGTAGATGCTGGTGGTGTAATCCGCCTTTCTCGCAGTGTCGTGAACCCTGCACAGAGGAACCTCTGGCCGGCCGGGGTCGCCGCCGCCCAAGTTCTATTGAGAGATCAACCTCGACGGGGATTGTGAATCTGAGGCAGCAATGGCGACAACGGGAGAGTTTCTATCAGTAGCTACCACGCAGGAAAGCTCTTATCCCATATGGGGCGCCCAAAAATGACGCCCGCAATTGAGCTAGTTAGGATCCAAGAAAGCGCAAATAATATTTAATTCCCCCAATTTAATTTAAAAAATTCTGCCGCCAATGGAAAGCAAAAGAAAATGAATTGAAAAAGACTGACTGAGGCTGTGAAGCCTGAGGGAAGCCATGGCCCTGCCATTTAGGAAATTAGTGAATTTTCATTCATCGCCAGTGAGCTGTGTGTGTGTGTGAGATCATTGAGAGAGTGAGAAGTGAAGTTGAGGTGGCTGAATTGTCCGCCAATTGCGTATTTATTTTCTGCGTATTTGCAGCGCTTGCTATAATCGTAGCGGGCGCCTCGTTTCTATTGTGCACACTCTGTACAGTCAGTGTAGTGTGCGCCTATTGCGTATTTTGCGTATTTATTGCTTGTTTATTGTTTTTGTATTGAGTTCCAAGGCTTGGAACTCTCTCCCCCCATTTTTTGCTTGCGTAATTTTGTCCCCCTGTGTGACTTTTGTTCCCCCTCGTCCCCCTTTCCCCATTCCTTTCTTTCCTTCCCCCCGTGATTCATTCGATTCATTGTCCAGCTCTGAAGCGGACACTCATCTTCATTCCATTTTTTCCTTCCCGACTCAGACTTAGAGCTCTGTTTCGGCAACTGGTGTTGCGACCGAACTATGGCCACAAGTAATTCCAGTGTCCCTAGATCTGGTGGTAGGACTAGAAGAGGTAGGAGTGCTAGAGAGAACGCCGCTGCCGCTGCAGCCGCCGAGTGCTTAGACTTCTCATCCCAGGGATCTCGCTCCCCCGGAGAATCTAGGTGTGGCACCCCCACTCAGCATCCCCCGACTCAAAACCCCGCCAGCGAAATAGCCACGCAGCTTGCGCAGGCTTTAGGCAACTTAGGGCTGGGCAGAGAAGCCCAAAATGTCAAAATAATAGTCGAAAAATTCAATCCAAACGAGTCCTGCTTCCCCCAATGGGTCGACAGAGTCCGCTTTAAGATCAGATCAGAAGGCATTGAGGATGAAGAGCAGCGTAGGAACACGATGATCTCCCTCCTGCCCCCGGACCTGCAAAGCCTTGCTATTGCCATTCACCCCCGCCTAGATTTCGAAGAGTTTGTAGAGGCGTTGGGAAGGCAGATAGGAGAAGCTAGTTCAGAATTGGCCAAGAGAAACAAGCTGAGAAATCTGAAGCAGAAGGCGGGTCAGAATTACAATTCGTACGCCGCTATGGTCAGAAGTGTCATTGCCTCTGCTTACCCAGACATGGGTCCCCGGCAACTAGAAACAGAGGTGGTGTTTGTGTACCTAGAAACCGCGAATATTGCCCCCGGAGTTCGTAAATGTTTGTTGGAGCAACAGTTTGCTAGGATTGAGGATGTTTTGACTGCTCAGCAAAATCTCCAAGAGGCAGAAGAGATTGCCGCCAGGTTAGCTGCGGCTCGCCCCTATCACGAGCACAGGGACGACCGAGATAAGAGAGATAGGGATCGCCCGAACGAAGAGAGATTCCAGCGCCGATGGGTGCGCATGCTCGAATCAGATGAGGGAGATAAAACTGTAGTGGAAGCGATTGAAGATTTACAACAGAGGCAGGAGAGTTTAGACAGAACAATAGGCAAGATTTACAACGCTGTCAACCAGGTTGTTGAAAAAATAGACCAGACCGGTTGTAACAATTATAGTCAGCGGGAGTTTGACAGCGCGCAGGCTGAGAGTAGCGAGTACCCCAGTCAGCCGCCTGAGGCGAGTGTCCATCCCCCCTCCTCCCAATCTGCCTATTCCAAACCTGCCTTCATGCGCCAAGATACTAACGTGGGCGCCGCCGCCACTCAGTCTAGGGTGAATTCCCCTGCGCCACGGTCAGGCACGTACCGCCCGCCCCATCTGCGCCAGAATTTGCCCAATAGGCCACCACCCCCGCATCTGCCCGCCGCTGGCGAAGCCTTGGACGAAGTTGAGAGGCCCCTGCCTCCCCCAACTCCTGCCCCTGGTGCCCAGAGACCGAGCTTTTTCATCTCCTCGGGCTCAAGCGACTCGGGAAACTAGGGACTGGGATGAGTGATGCCCACACCCACCCCATACCTGGTGACTCTCGGGCAAGCGAAGGTGTTAGTGCGGTTAAGCGTAGAGCGAATTTAGTGCCAGACTTTATTATACCTAGGAAATCTCTCCCCTTAGGAAAGTCTAGAGCCGATGTGTATGTTAGAGTTTTAGTTGAAGGATTGCCGATTCGCATCTTAGTTGATTCCGGGTCTGCAGTTTCCATCTTATCTTTTCGGGATTTCGCTTTAGCCACTAATAATGATCTAGGTAGATTAGACCCCCCAACAGTTTCGATTTATTCGTATAGTGGGCACAGATTAGAAATAGTGGGACAAACTAAATTATTAGTAACTTTAGGAGAAGAAACTATGTCCGTTCTTTTCTTGATAGCCAGAGACCCAGGGACCAAAGCTTTATTAGGAAATTCTTTCTTAGCGGCCGCCCCTGCAGTTTTGGATTATCATTCGAGGAGCCTCATTGTGTTGGGACAATTATTGCCTTTTTGTTAGGACTAGGATTTTGAGTCTGACCCTGAATTGCCCGGGCATGACCAGCGCGCGCGTTGTGAAGATCTTTATCACCGCCCCCCATTTCGAACTCGGATCATGGACCATTCAAATCTTTTTTCTTTTGTTCGCTTGTTTCAACTTTAGCAATCAAGTTCCAACCGGTTCGCATAAAAAACAACTAAAGTCATAAAATGAAGTCTAGTAGCAATTTAATAAAAAAAGAACGAGTAACTGGGGGCAACTAGATAGCAACTATTTACAACTTTTGGGTAAAATTTTATTTATTGGTATGGTCAGGGCAAGACAGGAGGAGAGTAGGTAGGAAAAACTAGTTAATGCAATGTCAGTTGTGATGGCAGTCGAAGTCGGCTAGAAGCCCACTTCCTCTAGCCGCTGAGCTGCCCGAATGAGCAGCTGCACAGTCTGCAGCCGTTGAGGGCTCTCGCCCACATTGGCCATCAGGGCTGCGGCATGCTGCAGCAGAGATGTCGATAGTGGTTCACCTCCCTGATCGTTGGCGGCCGCGGCAGCAGCGCCAGCGAAGCTAGGCGGGCTGTAGGCCATCGGTGCCGGAGGTTGTGGCGTCGACCCGCTGGTAGAGGCTGCTGTGATGCCAGATAGGTGGCCGCCCATCCCGTGGTTGACGGGCGTCGTTGAGCTCGGAGCGGATGTTGAAGCCGACAGGCTAGTAGAATTGAGCGGTGCCTGGTTGGCAGCCGCATGGCCGGCTGGTTGAGCGGCAGGTGTAGGCGGCAGTCTGACACCGCGAATGAGAGGGATGCGGGTGCCACCGCGCGGGCGCACTATGCGTTGGCCGTCGTGGCGCCTGCGACTTTCAGCGGCCAGGACAGCATATTGGCCGCCTGACACCCGGCAGTTCAAGTACAGCGTTTGGTGATCGACTAGTGCCGCATCTGCGGGAATGGAAGTTAAGGATAGAGTGAGGAGAAAGTTAGGATTAGTCTAGGGTAGGATTGCAGGGAAGAGTAGCAGAATAAACTAATTTCATAGAAAGAATTTCAAAAAAAAAAGGGATTAAAATTCTAGGGGTTAGCTTTTCGGGACCTTCTTGTTTCAGCGGGGTTGTGGATCATCTGATTTTCAGCCTTGTACTGGTTTGGCGTCAAAGCCTTAGCGGGAACCTGAGGATTAGGCATTTCGAGTCAGGCTATTTTTGGAACGCCTGCCAGTCTGGGAGAATCTCCCTATCCCCCTCCCTATCCCTCGCGCGCCTTCTCCCCTCCTCCCCCTGTCAACCCTCTATCCCTCCCCCCCTCCTTTTCTCAGTCTGTTCGCCCCAATCTCTCCCTCCCTCTCAACCCACCTGACTCTTGGTCCTTGTCAATTTGACAACCTCAGTGTAACCCCCCTTTGCGTTTTGGCGAATGAAGGCTTGTCATTTGTCGTAAGTTTTTGGTGGATCGGGGTTGGTGCCCTAGGATGTACCTGTCCGTAGTGGTGCCTCCCCCCGCCCCGTTGTAATATATACTTGCGCGGCCCTTGAGCCCGGGTGTGTTTAATAACCAACTGCTACGCGACGACTAAATTAGCGACCAAACTCAACAACCAAGAAGTTTTGTTTACATCGAGTAAAATGGCATCATGCAAAGTGAATCATATCAGTGAGGACCAACCTGAGTCGTCCGGGGCGCGGAGTCCAACCAGCTTCGGCGGGCTTGGCAGTGCGGTGCGCCTAGACATCGGCGACAATCTGGAATGTAGGAAGCATTTGGAGCCGAGAGTGAAGCTCGAGCGGCTGGATGATATGTCACTGGCCAAGAGGGCGAAGATCTGGGCGATGAGGACGACGAGGTTTCGAGAGGAAGGTGAATCCCACTACGCTCTGCCAGACAATGCCCGCCAGGCGGTCGACGGCCAACAGTCGCTGAGGGCTGCCCCTCCCGCCTATCGAGCTGTTGCGTTCGCGACTGTTGGTGGCGCAGCTCCCCGACCACCTGCCGGCTCCCTCACCCCATCAGCACGACCGGGATCACCTCTTCAACGCCCTCCTGCAGGAATCACAGTTCTCGCTACTGAATATCGTGCGCCTAACTGACCCTGCCCAGTTCGAGCGAAGCCCGGCTGGCGGCCGCCACGCCCTCAAGGAGGAAACAGCCGTGGATATCTGCCGCGGCTGGGCGGAGCTGGCGGTAGTGTTGCTACATGAGCGATTCAACATGTGAAAGAGTCGGAGAGAGGACAAAGACTGATATCAAGGTGGAGATAGGCGCTGAAGGTGCTCGTTTTTCTCTTCTTTTTCCTTTTTTGTCAATTTTCCTTCATGTTTATTTTCGCTAGCGTTACCCTCTATATGCATACTTGTAGTAGTTCCTCGAGTGTTTATGTCCCTATTATTTTCATTACTAGCATACCGTATTTTCCTCTTTTTTTGTGTAAATATTCTAATTCCTTAATGCGTTAAATACTGTAGGTGTGTGTGTATGGCTCACTGTTCCTTTCATTTCTTTTCATGTGCTGCTAACTATTTGTATGGTTGGTTTATCAATATGCTGCTGAACCTGTACATAGCTAATTTTTGGTGTTGTGAATTTATTTATCCTCTGCGTTTTAAAATATTTATTCCCTTAGTGTTGTATTTTTCTGCTTATAATTTCTGGTGTTTTCCTGTGCCCTTTTTTTGTGTGTTTGTACTTTTTATTTTCTTTTGGTGAATGATTTGATTTCACAATAAACGAGCGCATAAGTGACTTTGAACGTGAGTGTGATCGAATGAAGTGATTGAGTCTCTGTTTTCTCTCTGGCGATGGTTAGTGATGAATTAAGATCTGTGTGAAGTGCCATTTGAATCCTAAATTAAGTAACTAAAATTTATAACTAAATAATTTCAATTAAAATCTCTAATTTATATTAGGATTAAAATCTAATTATTAAATAGGATTAACGTAAAAACTAATGTATTTTCGTATCTGAACTAAAAATTTCACTACATGTCGGACGGTTTAGGAACTTGGTCGTTAAGGTGAAACTAGTGTAGCCATGCGCAATTCTGCCTACTTACCAGACTAAAGTAGTAGCGTCTTATGTAAAATAAAACCTTGGCTTAGTAAGTTTTAAAATTTGGCAGTAGGAATGTGATGGCGGAGCATTTTAACTATTTGTCTTAAAAAAAACTTAACCATAGTAATTAAGTGCAGTTGCTGCCTCATTTTTCCAAATTCATGCTAATATGTTCCGTCAGTTTCTGTCAGGATCCCAAATGGATCTTGTCCGAAGTTAGCACTTTATGAGTAGTATGGCGGATGCAAGAGTTCCTTGAGGGATGTTGGGAGAAAGGAAATGATGAGAGGCGAAGCCCGATGCGGTGAGGTTATTGCGGTTGATTGCCAAGAATCATGAAGGTTCTTACCTGGAGGTGTCTTCGGATTCGGCGGTGGCACGAGGCAGACCTGGCGTCGGTAGCGAGGTGCAGTGGAGCGGGCAATGAGCGAGCGAACTTGTTCTTTTCTTCGCCCGGACAGTGTATCAAGTTAAGTAGCCCTTCGGCCCAGCCTCCCGCCTCCGGCGGTTGAGGTGGCGCTCCTGCACCCCGCTCGGATCAGGGATTTTGGACCCCAGCTCAGCACGACGCCAAACGGCCATAGGATCATCGGCCAGAGGAGATCATCCCCAGTGTCGATAGGGGGCTTCCGATTTGCTCTGGAGAGGCCCCTCCCCGTTTGGCGAGGATCCCCGAGGTCTACTGTGGGAGGGCTGGAGTTGAGAGAGGGGTGCGGTACGCATTCCCGGATCTCCTCGCCCCCCTGCTGCGCGCGTGGACGCCCGAGGCCTCGAGCGAGACTGGATGCCATCCCGGATGAGTTGAACTATTGCGCAATTTGTTTTCCCAACTGACTGATAAGAACTGTCTATGCTGTCTCTAGCCCCAGTAACGCTTGGCACCCTGCGGAGTCGATCCCGCGCACCACGTGCGAAAACTGATTTAGGATCTTTTTGCGCAGGCCCCCTGCTGTTTAAAGTCAATCTTTTATCTCGTTTTTTAACTGCTCAGTTTTCTTCACCTTTTTTATTTTCCCTTTCCAATTTCTCTTCACTTTGGGTCTTCTTTTCTTGGGTCTAAACTTTGCAAGTTTTGTTCTAAATTCCTTCTAAAAAATAATCTGTTTTTGTAGATGTCCCCAATGTATTTCTAATGTACTTTTAATCTAATCGGTCTTAGGTCCCCTAATAATGCTAAATGTGAGCTAAAGGGATCTCTGCTACGTTCGCAACTCAGTGCACCCTTGTCTCTTTTTTCTATGAGCCGAGCTACGCTCGACTCAGAAGAAAGGGGGGGCTATGATGGGGACGCACTTTGTCGCTCACTCCGCAGATTCCCCCACAGCAGTTTCTTTTCCTCTACTATCCAGGAGTAGTATGACGCTCCTGCAGGGAATTTTTCTCATCTTAGCTGGCTTCTAAAGTTCCCCCCGTACGCGCGTACCTAGGTATTTTTAGGCTATAAATCTTCTGCGCCAGACTGTCTGACCTTTGCCACTGACAGTTTTCGGCACCAGATGGCGCCCGTGAGTCACGTGTCTGCCACTTTTTTTATGCCTCTTTTTATGACATCTGGAGGGGTTCAGGAAGCCCGCCTATTGTTCTATTTTTGCTTTTTTCCTGTCAACTCTTGACAGCTCAGCTTCCGACCCCTAAAAGTACCTTGGGATTTAGGATTATCTTTTCCTCTTCACTTTCTTCACTTTCTGCTCTTCATGCTGATTTGCGCGCATATTTTTATTAAGTCATAGGACCTCCTGCTGCGAAAACCCATAAATCATTTTGCTCGTAAATTCTCCCCATCTGCGCTGATTTACGACCCCACCTGTCATCTTTTTTATGATCCCGGGTAGACTGGTGAGACCACCTGGTGGGGTTGGGTCACGTGACTAGCTTGCCAGCCAATCAGAAAAATGCACGATCGTTTTAACAAATGCGGCTGGACCAATCGCAAAATTCGGCGATCATTCTAACAAATCGGCGCCTCTCGCGCCTATTTAAAGGCGCCGTCGAGCGCGCTCCATCTTCAGACCGCTTTGCTGTCTCGGACACGTTTTGTCGTCCCGGAACCTCAGTGAGACTGAGCAAACGGCCCCTAGTTCTACAAGTATCTTCCCCTTTAGATTGCGAACCTCCCCCTAAGTCATCGGCGAATAACATCAGCCTTAGTGTCAGCATCAGCTAAGAGTTATCGAGAAGCGACAGGTCATCAGAGGCCCTTGCCTGCGAGATCGACAAGTACTAACGGTCGAGTACGAGATCTACCTCGGCCACTGTGGAGTTCGAAGGCATCGAAAGTGCATTAATCTGATTGGTTTTGGTGAGAGATCGCGTGACTTTGCCTTATTGGGAATAGTCTCTATCGGTCCCCATCTTAGCGTCTTAATAGGGATTTGCGTATTTGCTTATTGCTTATTTTGTGCTAACTTGAGGCAGTAAGAGTTTAACTCATAATATATTGCCAATAGTAGTTAAAGTGCTCCAAGATCATAGGCAGTCAAGTGATTAGGTGTGAAAGCTAAATCATTCAGTTAATCGCTTTTTGATCTCCTTATTTATTCGCCATGCTGGCTCGGATGAGCAGCTAAATTAGCTGGCGCCGGCCATGGTGGACCAAAGGCGGACCAGTCATGCAGCCAGTCAGTCAGTAATTCATGCGATCAGAGTCCAGATTGAGGACTCAGCTTCGGCTGTACTTTAGTGCAGTTCGGGGCGCAGCGGCAGCCAAATTAGTAATGTAGCTTAATGTAATCTTTAGGGTAGTTAGGGCGCGCTTTCGGAAGAGGCTAATTAGGTCATTTCATCGCTTTGCGGCAGTTAGTTGAAGCATCGAGGCTAAAAGCTGGGATATTCCCTATCCACTCCTCTTAGTAATATAACAGTGCATTTCCGAGTCCACATAACCCGATCCATGCAAGAACCCCCTGCACAAGTCCTCTCTGAGCCTGCCTTGGTCATGCGATCTAGTCCCTGCAGTGTCCCTTAGTCGGCTATGACTTCGAGATTGACAGCTAAAAGACACTAGTTGTAGGTGGAAATCAGGCCTCAATTAGTCGGGAACTTGGTTTCGACAGGGCTGTTTGGTGATGCAGCCCACACAAGTTGGTGGCGGCGGGGCTGTCAGCTTCCCTTTGGGGCTGGCGGCTCTCTACCTTTCTTTATCTCCGTGTCTGTCTCTCGCTGTCTTCTCCTAGCATAGGACCTAGCCGCTCGCCACATCCATCATGCTACCCCTGGGGCTGACCTCGAGATCGGGAATGGGAGGCCAGAGTTGTCGATATAGGCAATAAGATCGGCGCTCTGAGGCCGCGTCGGTAAAACGACAAAGCCGAAACCCAACACTATTGTTATTTCTCTTTTCCGAAAAATCTGTTCCAAATACACAGGATGTTAAGCGATTTCGGCTTCAATTTTCAAAGCAATGCGCAACTACTTCGTGCTTCGTGCAACTGACAGGAAAAAATGCATCTGCGAAAAGCAGTAATCCTCCCGCACGGAGCGTTTGAAAATCTGCAGACAATATTCCAGCTGTACTACCTGCATTACTCTTCTTAGTAATACAGTCCGCATCCCGGTTAATTAGCCCCACAGACATAAGGGATCCCCTGATGAAAGGGTACGTGCGATCAATAATTTGTGTTGTTCTGAACTTAAAAAGCTCGGAAGCGTTTTCAAATTACATTTTTTACACGCTACATTTACATGTACAGCGTTTTCTGTGTCGCCTCTCTTCTTTTCACTAATCTTCTCTTCTTGGCCTCGAGCGATTGGGACCGGAGGCGGACAGCGATCGATTCCCTTGACGGCATGAACTCCTATTGAAGTCGATTTGAGTTTGATGAAATGTATTAGACATGTGATTTACTTTAGATTTATAATTATGATAAATTATATCTGGCTTTATTAATTCGTCATAACCGAGCACTTTATTCGCATAATTCAGTTGTGTCAGATTATTTCAGGGCGTCAGCAAATTTCATAAGCTACAACAATATACTTTTTTGCACTTTTTATGTAACTGTACTCCTAATATTTCCCGGAAGTTTTCTAAGTAAACAGTTCGACTAAAATATATTATTAATCAGCACTTTTTCTCAAAATTCAAATATTGTGTAGAGTTACAGCAACTTTAACAAACAAAAAAACACATTTACAAAATATATAGTAAGAAAGAGAAAAAATTAAATAATTCAAAATAAAGTTATATGCTTTTGTTGATATCTATTACAGAGAACGAATTATAAATGCGCGATGTTTATGCAATGAATTTTTCAACATTTGTAAACTTTCTATACAGTTTCCGTTTCCTAGAACGGAAGCTAAATTTGTTGGAAGAGCCCAACCAGGGTTTATATATTTTTCTTAACTATTCGATGCTGATAATAGTTACTGCTACTATTAGGTGCGATGCCAATTAATAAACAAGGTAAGTCCAATCTCTTATACGATTCTCTAACAAGCTGTTTTGCATAGGTCTCAAAAAACAGGAAAGATACAGTTTAAATTTTTTATTTGACATCTTTTTAATATATTTTAATATTTGTTTATCAATATTCCTTTTTAAATAAAAACATGAAAAGTAAGATCAGTGTCTTACCTATATCCATAGTAATCATACAAGTTATAGAGAATAGTTAACAATCAATGAATATGCCATTTTGAAGCTACTTCTCTTGATGTTATTTCTTTTAAAAACATTATAAACTTTGTGTAGGATATTTAGAATTCAAATTTTGTAAATTTAAATTTTATTTGTAGATGTGGTGTAAATTTATGATTATTTGTATAAAAGTTTTTGTATAAAAAGTTAAATAGTTATATTTAAAATTCCAAGCCTTTAATATTATGATATGAATATGCCTATATGGTTTTTTACCTAGCTGTGATCAAAGTTGTGCATTCAAATGGAGAGTTGCATTTTGTCATTATATTGATAAAAAATTAAGGAAACAAATGCAAAAGAATGAAATTTATCTCTTGGAAAGTTTAGAATCCAAATATTGAGTTTTAAGCTAATAAAGTTATAGTGTCATGCAATTCACTCAATTTATGACTACATTTATTTTGGATGCCTTCGAATTGCATTTCACGAGCTGGTTTTAATGAAATTTTTTTTAATCTTTTTTATTTTCCTTATATTTTTCTGGCCAGGATTTGATTTCACTATGTTTTAAATTTAATTTCATTTTAAAATTTTGGGCTTTTAGCAAGTAACTATCTACTGCTTTCTCCTTGTACAAGATAATCAGAAATAGTAGAAAGTTTCCTAGAAAAAATTCTATATTAGTCCGAAATCCAGCATCCCACTAAGTCCTTTGCGTGACAGAAGAAGCGGTGCCGCCCATTTCCCGTGTTTTCTGCTTGAACAGGCACAAATTGAATGCAGTCTGCAGTCTGAAGCAGATTTCCCGTCCTCGCCTTTTCCGGCTTTACTACTGCTGAAAAGTCACTTTGCGGCGACGGGTGGTAAAGATGAAGTTTAGCGAGAGTTGGGAAAGGAAAGGGAGGGATAGTCAATTTGATTGACTCAATGAGTGGCTGAGCAGTGAAGAGCCAGCGAGGCCCTTTTCTTGCAAAGCGTTTTTTTCTCTAGCTGAAGACACTTTCTAGAGATTTCTTTCGCTAAAGCTCGCGCACCGCATAGCTGGCGCAGTCGTGAAGTAGCTGGGCTAGCTGGGCTGTGAAAGCACTTTTAGGTCTTGTCCGCTTTCCCTCAGCAATCTATCTAAAAATATCTAATACCTGCTAGATTACCTCAGTAGAGCTTGGTGCACCTGTCTAGATTTTATCCAGATCCTCCTATAACAATATTTTTTTCGATAACTTACTGTCATGTCCTTAGATGCAACTCGAGCCCTGGAGCTGCTGGAGCAGTACCAGACTCAGCTGAACGCGGCCGAGGACGCCAAGCTGAGGGCCGCCATCGAGCGAGTGATTCGCATCTTCAAGTCCAAGCTGTTCAATGCTCTCGTTGGTAAGCGACTTTCGCGGCGGTTTGCGGGCAGTGGGCTGGTTTTTATCTAAAACTGAATCCGCATACAACAAATCCGCAACAGAAATCCAAGAGTTCTATGAGGTGACGCTGCTGGATGAGAACAAGTCTTTGGAGCAGAAGCCCATGGAAACTCAGCGGGTTGCAGATCGATGGGCCGATGGGCCTCAGGCTGGCAACGGGCCTGCAGCACATGTGAGCTATCTATCTATCTATCTATCTATCTATCTATCTATCTATCTATCTATCTATCTATCTATCTATCTATCTATCTATCTATCTATCTATCTATCTATCTATCTATCTATCCATCTATCTATCTATCTATCTATCTATCTATCTATCTATATCTCTATATCTATATATATATATCTATATATATATCTTATCCGTATGTCTACGAACAGGCACAGGCTGTGTGTAAAATGAACTGAAGTGATATTTTATTTTTTATGTAGTCTATTATATTATATTTTAACGCTAAAAGCCTTTCGACTAAAGCTACGCGGGTAGCACCTTGCATTCAAAATCATTAGTAAGAGTACGAGTAAGCAGCATTATCGATTCATCTCAGATCGATCCTTAAGTGCCGAGCGAAGCATGAAAAGCAGTTAGAGTGACAGTCCATAAAGTGACAAAATAAAAAAGTGCCATTCCCGAAGCAAAAAATCTTTTTATTTCAATGTCGAAAAAAATTATCTATGTAGCAGTTAAACGTTTGAAGGACTCGGCCTAGAAGCTTAAAATAATTACTTTTTTTCACTTTCTTTTACTACTACTGAAAGTAGCTTCCACAGTTTACGCCTAAATTATTTGAATGTTGAAATTCCTTTTTTAGAGCAAATAACTCTTGCATTTCTACTCTAAGTTTTCAAAACTTAACTTCAGAAAGTTTTCACTCGCATGGAATTAGAACCCTTGAAATCTTTGTCTTTATGCGTTTAGAAAGATTCGCCCGATGCGCCCCAGTCAAATGCGGTCGGCCAGGAGCCCGGCCCGGACGGCGGCGCCTTTGAAGTCGTGCTGCGCCGCCCCGCTGGCCAGGGCTTCGGCTTCAGCATCGCTGGCGGCGTCGACGAGCCTCAGCAGCCCGGTGACAGTCGCCTGTTCGTCACCAAGGTCGTGCCCGGCGGCGTGGCCGGCACCGACGGCCGCATGGCTGTCGGTGACGTCATCCTGGCTGTCAACGGCGTCGACGTGACGGCCGTGTCTCACGAGGCCGCCGTGTCCGCTCTGAAAATGTCCGGCGCCCAGCTGAGCCTCCTCATGCTGCGCCCGCCGCCGCCGCCTCCACCTCAGCAGCGGCCCGCCAATGGGACGGCATCGGCTGCGCCTGCGGCCCCGCCTGCGCAGCAGCAGCTGCCAACCAACGCCGATAACGGTCCAGGTAACGCCTTTGTTTTTTTATTGAAACTTGATGCTCAGGAGAAGTGGAACTTCATGGTGGGGCAGTCGTGCTTAATAGCTTGATTAAGTAGCGCTTAATGGTGGCAGGAAGTGGCGCTTAATGGTGGCAGGAAGTGGCGCTTAATAGTGGCAGGAAGTGGCGCTTAATGGTGGCAGGAAGTGGCGCTTAATAGTGGCAGGAAGTGGCGCTTAATGGTGGCAGGAAGTGGCGCTTAATAGTGGCAGGAAGTGGCGCTTAATGGTGGCATGAAGTGGCGCTTAATGGTGGCATGAAGTGGCGCTTAATGGTGGCATGAAGTAGCGCTTAATGGTGGCATGAAGTAGCGCTTAATGGTGGCAGGAAGTAGCGCTTAGTGGTGGCAGGAAGTAGCTCTTAATGGTGGCAGGAAGTGGCGCTTAATGGTGGCAGGAAGTAGCGCTTAGTGGTGGCAGGAAGTAGCTCTTAATGGTGGCAGGAAGTGGCGCTTAATGGTGGCAGGAAGTGGCGCTTAATAGTGGCAGGAAGTGGCGCTTAATGGTGGCATGAAGTGGCGCTTAATGGTGGCATGAAGTGGCGCTTAATGGTGGCATGAAGTAGCGCTTAATGGTGGCAGGAAGTAGCGCTTAATGGTGGCAGGAAGTAGCGCTTAGTGGTGGCAGGAAGTAGCTCTTAATGGTGGCAGGAAGTGGCGCTTAATGGTGGCAGGAAGTGGCGCTTAATAGTGGCAGGAAGTGGCGCTTAATGGTGGCATGAAGTGGCGCTTAATGGTGGCAGGAAGTGGCGCTTAATGGTGGCAGGAAGTGGCGCTTAATAGTGGCAGGAAGTGGCGCTTAATAGTGGCAGGAAGTGGCGCTTAATGGTGGCATGAAGTGGCGCTTAATGGTGGCATGAAGTGGCGCTTAATGGTGGCATGAAGTAGCGCTTAATGGTGGCAGGAAGTAGCGCTTAATGGTGGCAGGAAGTAGCGCTTAGTGGTGGCAGGAAGTAGCTCTTAATGGTGGCAGGAAGTGGCGCTTAATGGTGGCAGGAAGTAGCGCTTAATGGTGGCAGAAAGTGTGCCCTTAAGGCTCACAATCTTTACTTGTTTGAAAAAAACCCATTCAGTGGTCGGAGCCGGTGGCACCCGCGTCGAGGTGACGCTGGCCAAGACATCGCGCGGCCTCGGCTTCAGCATCGCTGGCGGCACCGACAATCAGCATCTGCCTGGCGACGACGCCATCTTCGTTACCAAGGTGATCGACGGCGGGGTGGCCCAGCGCGACGGTCGCATCGAGTTCGGCGACCGCCTGCTGGCTGTGGACGGCCGGCCGCTCGCTGGCTGCACGCACCAGCAGGCCGTGGCCGCGCTGAAGGCCACCAGCGACCAGGTGCGTCTCACCGTTGCCAAGGCGACGCCAGACGAACTCGCGCTGCTCATCGAGCTGGACGAGGCTGCTCGCGCTGAGGAAGCGGAGGCTGCCGCGGCCGCTGCTGCTGCTTCTGGTGAGTAATGCTGAACTGCTTGAATGAGTGAGCCGTGCGCTCAGCCAGCTGTGATTTTGGCTTGAATGAGTGAGCCGTGCGCTCAGCCAGCTGTGATGGGTGCTTGAATGAGTGAGCCGTGTGCTCAGTCAGCTGTGATGGGTGCTTGAATGAGTGAGCCGTGCGCTCAGCCAGCTGTAATTTTGGCTTTAATGAGTGAACCGTGTGCTCAGTCAGCTGTGATGGGTGCTTGAATGAGTGAGCCGTGTGCTCAGTCAGCTGTGATGGGTGCTTGAATGAGTGAGCCGTGTGCTCAGCCAGCTGTGATGGGTGCTTGAATGAGTGAGCCGTGCGCTCAGTCAGCTGTGATGGGTGCTTGAATGAGTGAGCCGTGTGCTCAGTCAGCTGTGATTTTGGCTTGAATGAGTGAGCCGTGCGCTCAGTCAGCTGTGATGGGTGCTTGAATGAGTGATCCGTGTGCTCAGCCAGCTGTGCGTGGTTGCAATGATGCAATATTATTGTTTTATTCGCAATTTTTTTAGAAAATATTAATACTACTTGCATTTTTTAAAGTATTTTTGATGCTCCAATTCGTTGCCAAGAAGATATGGGATTTTTATATCGAAGTATGGCCCAGAAAAATCGCTTTTAGTCTTTTTCTGCCTTAACTGGATGTAATAGTTTTCTAAATCTGAAGTCATATTTCCCACGAGAGTCAATTCTCTCGCCATAAAATTTTATACTACTGTTAGTAGTGCGCAATAATTTTTTCATGGATAAACTCGTGGACGTAACAATGGTGATTTGCGGCAAAATTGATGCGGCTTTCAGCTGGAGCTAATAAGTCAGGTAAGAGTTGTCTCCCCTAAATAACGAGTAGCTCCTTCTTTGGCAGCACATTCTATCAACCAGTTTAGATTATTTAGTGCGTCTGGCAACACCTTAGCAGTGCAGTGCATATGACAAAATTTGTCCGACTTGATTTTGCTTTGAATTTAAGTTTATTTATTACTCTACCCATTGAATTCTGTTGGAAAATTGGTATTATTTTATAATATCTCAGATTACAAATATATGTTTTTTTCTGATGAATATCAACGGTATGGCACTGTGTCCAAAATTCTGCTAAATAATCGTATAGAAGAGCTTATGGTCAATTGATTCCATGACCCATTTGTCTCTGGAGGTGGTGGGTCAACTGACACATGGTGTGTCAACTGACTCCGTGACCCATTTGTCTCTGGAGATAGTAGGTCACCTGGCTCTATGACCCATTTGTCTCTGGAGGTGGTGGGTCAACTGACTCTATGACCCATTTGTCGCTAGAGGTAGTGGGTCAACTGGCTCTATGACCCATTTGTCGCTAGAGGTAGTGGGTCAACTGGCTCTATGACCCATTTGTCGCTAGAGGTAGTGGGTCAACTGGCTCTATGACCCATTTGTCGCTGGAGGTAGTGGGTTAACTGGCTCTATGACCCATTTGTCGCTAGAGGTAGTGGGTCAACTGGCTCTATGACCCATTTGTCGCTAGAGGTAGTGGGTCAACTGGCTCTATGACCCATTTGTCGCTAGAGGTAGTGGGTCAACTGGCTCTATGACCCATTTGTCGCTAGAGGTAGTGGGTCAACTGGCTCTATGACCCATTTGTCGCTAGAGGTAGTGGGTCAACTGGCTCTATGACCCATTTGTCGCTAGAGGTAGTGGGTCAACTGGCTCTATGACCCATTTGTCGCTAGAGGTAGTGGGTCAACTGGCTCTATGAGCCATTTGTCGCTAGAGGTAGTGGGTCAACTGGCTCTATGAGCTATTTGTCGCTAGAGGTAGTGGGTCAACTGGCTCTATGAGCCATTTGTCGCTAGAGGTAGTGGGTCAACTGGCTCTATGACTTATTTGTCGCTAGAGGTAGTGGGTCAACTGGCTCTATGAGCCATTTGTCGCTAGAGGTAGTGGGTCAACTGGCTCTATGAGCTATTTGTCGCTAGAGGTAGTGGGTCAACTGGCTCTATGACCCATTTGTCGCTAGGGGTGGTGGATCAACTGACTCCATGGCTCATTTTTCAACTGAGCCTATGACCCATTAAATGACGGATTAATCCTCTAATTACGGTGGGTCGATCTGGAAAATAAACTGCTGTGTAACTTTTGATTTAAATTGCATTATTTACTTAACATACGAAAACTGAGTTTTAAATATTTTTATTTACATTATCCGCTAAATTTTTCAAGCAGTTTGTAAAACAAACAATTGTTTCGTTTTTTCAGCAAATATTAGTTGCGCATACTTTCCTCAACTTAATTAAATGTAGTTAACTAAGTTTGATAGCTTTTCAGTTGAAAAAAGTATTTCTTCATGATAAAGTTCCTTGCTAGTATATTCTGCCTTGCGATTTTCAATTTTTATCTGATTGACAAAATTCTTTAAAACCCGTCTTTTCCTCCGCTCTGACATTGCAGGAAGTGCCGGCCGCGGGCTCCACGGCAGCGCCAACAGCCAGCAGCGCCACGGTGAGTGACCTTTGATGACCCATATAAATCTACCCTAAGACTGATCTAAATTCACCCCATGAATCCACCCATGACCGATCTAAATCAACCCCATGACCGATCTGAATCCACCCCATGACCGATCTCAATCCACCCCATGACCAATCTGAATCCACCCCATGAACCGATCTGAATCCACCCAATGACCGATCTGAATCCACCCCATGACCGATCTGAATCCACCGCATGACCGATCTGAATCCACCCCATGACCGATCTGAATCCACCCCATGATCAATCTAAATCCACCCCATGAACCGATCTGAATCCACCCAATGACCGATCTGAATCCACCCCATGACCGATCTGAATCCACCGCATGACCGATCTGAATTCACCCCATGACCAATCTGAATCCACCCAATGACCGATCTAAATCCACCCCATGACCGATCTGAATCCACCCCATGACCGATCTGAATCCACCCCATGACCGATCTGGATCCACCCAATGACCGATCTGAATCAACCCAATGACCGATCTAAATCCACCCCATGACCGATCTGAATCCACCCCATGACCGATCTGAATCCACCCCATGACCGATCTGAATCCACCCTATGACCGATCTGAATCCACCCCATGACCGATCTGAATCCACCCCATGAACCGATCTGAATCTACCCCATGACCGATCTGAATCCACCCAATGACCGATCTGAATCCACCCCATGACCGATCTGAATCCACCCTATGACCGATCTGAATCCACCCCATGACCGATCTGAATCCACCCCATGAACCGATCTGAATCTACCCCATGACCGATCTGAATCCACCCCGTCACTGATCCGCATAATAGCTTATTTAAACTTACCATAAGTTAAATCTGTCATCACGTGACTTATTTCTCTCACGTTTTTCCAATCCCCGCAGCGGGATTCGAGCCCCGACCGGCCGCAGCTGCTTCCAGTGAAAAGAAGTCTAAAGGACTCGGTGGCCTATTTGGCTCTGGAAAGAAAAAGTGATATCAAAATCAAGCGAAAGAGTGCTCAAGGCATTAAATATGGACGTGAAATATTTTCTGGCGCACAGCTTCAGCAATTGCAGCAGCCCATGTCAATAAATCAACACTAATACGACATCCCATACATCCCATAGCACTGTCCATTTCAATATTTTGCTTTAATCTACTGTTTGATATTAAAAACATGTACAGGCTTGCGCTGATACACTTTATCAGGGTGAAGAGTGTTTTTCATTTCTTCACTCGTCACCCTTTCACTATTGATCTTAGCAGCTGCAATATTGACTAGTTTTTTAACTGTATTTTTCAATTCAAACTTTGCTTACTATTGCTACCGTTTATTTCTCACATTCATAAATCCACTAAGACTTCATTTTAGCGCTCTTTGAGGCTTCAGTTGTTGGCAATTATGGAGGTTCCCTTTTTGGCCCTCTTTGCACTCTTTGGGAGTTCCGTTTGACGCTCTTTTTGAGGTTCATTTTAGCGTCTTTAGAGGCTTCATTTTAGCGCTCTTTCATGGTTCAGTTTTGGCGCTCTTTGAAGGTTCAGTTTTGGCGCTACTTCGGAGTTTAGTTTCTTTGAGGCTTCATGTTGGCGCCGTTTTGGGGGCTCAGTTTTGGCGCTCTTTAGTGGTTCAGTTTTGGCGCTATTTGAGGCTTCATTTTGGCGCTTTATGAGGCTTCATTTTGGCGCTTTATGAGGCTTCATTTTTGCGCTTTATGAGGCTTCATTTTGGCGCTTTATGAGGCTTCATTTTGGCGCTTTATGAGGCTTCATTTTTGCGCTTTATGAGGCTTCATTTTGGCGCTTTATGAGGCTTCATTTTGGCGCTTTATGATGCTTCATTTTGGCGCTTTATGATGCTTCATTTTGGCGCTTTATGATGCTTCATTTTGGCGCTTTATGAGGCTTCATTTTGGCGCTTTATGAGGCTTCATTTTGGCGCTTTATGAGGCTTCATTTTTGCGCTTTATGAGGCTTCACTTTTGCGCTTTATGAGGCTTCACTTTTGCGCTTTATGAGGCTTCATTTTTGCGCTTTATGAGGCTTCATTTTGGCGCTTTATGAGGCTTCATTTTTGCGCTTTATGAGGCTTCATTTTGGCGCTTTATGAGGCTTCATTTTGGTGCTTTATGAGGCTTCATTTTGGCGCTCTTTGGTGGTTCAGTTTTGGCGCTATTTGAGAGGCTTCTATATAAAAGGAAAATCTGCAACTCTGCGACCGCACAGCCTTGTGTGTGTGATGTAAGCCCGCCATTATATTTTGTTGTTACTAATTTATAATCACTATAAGCAGCAGTTCGCCGCCATTCAAACTATTCCCTATCATTTTTTTTTCAATTTTGCTAGTCTAGCCAACATTCCTTAATTCTGTATCGACTGATACTTCAAACAGTTTTGCTATTTATAAATAAAATAAATCTAATGTTTTTGTTAAAGTCAAAGTCTCCACTGGCCTGTGATTCAAGTGATTAAAGTACACTGTGTACTTTGTGAATAAGAAAATTCCTGCAAGATGGCATTGCAGATCAGGTACAGCAAATGCTTGCCCTTTAGCTGCTTCTTTTTGGTTGCCTGAATTGTCTGACCTTGAAATGAAATTCGATTTTGTTTAAATTTATAGTTTATAGTATTAAAAGCGCTTCGTGAACTTGTGCGTTCACTTTGCCAGGCTCTGCACGCCCCCCCCCATGTTTTCCGGCTGTAATGTTTGAGCCTTTGAAAAGAGCGGCACCCTATATTTATTAGTTTGTGCGTCAAACGAAACCGCCCTAACCGAATCTGCCTGCCTGACCCCGAAAATCGTCGATCCACCCGGCTCCACAGCTTTTCCCTTTAACAACAAGCGGGGTTTTCAATCATAAATTGGGGAGGGGAGCGCTGGGGGGCTCCAGTAATTGCATAGCGGCGGCGCCGTATCAGTTTTCGCTGTGTGCCGAGCCGGGTTTTTGCGCAGCAGCTCAGCTTCCCTCATCGGCGCCAGGCGGGGGAGCCGAAGCCGGCTGGGACAACACAATGCGGAAGCGATCATCAGTTTGAATCGTGTTTCACTCGGTTTCCTGCCTGATGGAATCCTAGTAGAACTGCTCCCAGCTCTGCCTGCTCAATTTTCCGCCATTTCTGGCAGAAAAAAAGCTTCAGATTTTTCATTTGACGCGCGTCGTGAAAGTGAAAATTTGAGGATTTTTGTATTCTAGACAGACAGCAAACGGCAGGTGGAAAAATAACGGCAGAAAGAAGACAGTTGTTTGCTGGCCCTTCCCCAACCGCTAAGCGATACCTGACTGTGATTGACATGAGCTCCCTCGCAGCGAGACTTTCTAAGCCATCCTTCTGCGGTGTTAACTTCTTAAAGGCTTCTTATTTACCTTTTTTCGCTCAACTCTCTCAGCTCAGCTGCCGCTAATCCCTCCACTCACCCCCTCCTCAAGCCTTTACACAAGTACTTTGCTCAAGTCACGACTTTTCAGCCCAGTTCGTCAATAAGACTCGGTTGCTTAATTTATGCAATTTTATGACTCCCCCTCTGCAGTCAGGCGGCAACTTCAGTTACCTGACACTAAGCCTTTGACCTGCTGGCTGTCTGCAGGCCAAGTTTGACTGCCGCCAGTTTGACTTAGCAGCTATTTTTAGCCCCCCAGTCGCCCCAGCCAGAACACAATCGGCCCACGGGTTATGCTTGCAGTGTGCTGAGGCCCCGTGCACTGAACTGATCTGCTACCAACCCTCTCTTTACATCTTCTTCATCCTCTCCTTTCTCCCCCCAATCTCCCTCTCCCTCGGCTACCGAGTTTATCGACCCAGTGCGCAGAATTTACAATTTTACACCTCGCACCGGCAGTGACGCTCGCTCCGCCTCCTTCCCTCCATTGCCGCGCTTTCCGCCTGATCAGCTGGCGGCTTCAGCGGAGCGACCAGCCTGCAACAGGGCCAGCCTCGGGTGCGTCAGCGGCGCCAGCTGCGGCATCGGCGGCACTCATTGTCTGCGGCAGACGACCCCGCGGAGGCGCTGCTGAACCGTGAAATCAACGGTTGGAACGGGTGAGTGGCGAGTTACAGATGCGTAAATAAGAATACGAATGGGATTCAGAAATTTGTGAACGAGAAATGCGTCTGTGTGAACGAGAAATCCGTCTGTGTGAACGAGAAATGCGTCTGTGTGAACGAGAAATCCGACTGCGTGAATGAGAAATCCACCTGTGTGAACGAGAAATCCACCTGTGTGAACGAGAAATCCACCTGTGTGAACGAGAAATCCGACTGCGTGAATGAGAAATCCGACTGTGTGAAAGAGAAATCCGACTGTGTGAATGAGAAATCCGGCTGTGTGAACGAGAAATCCGACTGTGTGAACGAAAAATCCGTCTGTGTGAACTAGAAATCCGACTGTGTGAACGAGAAATCCACCTGTGTGAACGAGAAATCCACCTGTGTGAACGAGAAATGTGTCTGTGTGAACGAGAAATGTGTCTGTGTGAACGAGAAATGTGTCTGTGTGAACGAGAAATCCGGCTGTGTAAACGAGAAATCCATCTGTGTGAACGAGAAATCCGTCTGTGTGAACGAGAAATGTGTCTGTGAGAACGGGAAATCCTGCTGTCTGAACGAGAAATCCGACTGTGCGAACGAGAAATCCGCTGTGTGAATGAGAACTCCGACTGTGTAAACGACAAATCCCAGCTTTGGAGCCAAAGAGAAATCTTAGTAAGGCAAAGAGAAATTCTGGCTTCTATAAAAATGTTTTTTTCGGCTAAGACTGAATAAATAAAATGAAAGCCTCTTCAAGTTAACCCGAATAGCGGAAATGCACAACTATCCACTTAAGTGACCTCCTCTGGGCCGAGATGAGGGGCTAAATGAAATTGCTGGAAATTCAATTCTAAAATTTCCATAGTTTTCTCCGAGCTCGGGAATTAAAAAAAAGGTTTTTGTTATTCTGAGCAGGCTGCATCCTAGCTCAGGATTCGAACTCCCGACCCGCTCTAGTACGCAAAGGCTCAGTTCTCAGCGCACTGGGATTTTGGCCTCCTACAACCAGCTTCCCTCTGCCCTTCATCACGGCCCAGCCTCCCTAGCTTGACTGGCTTATCTTTCCTCTTGACAGCCCAGGCGCACCGCCAGCTGCTCCCGCCACGCCTCGCTGATCCCGGCGGACTGAGCACTGCTCAGGAATGAGACGGCCTGCTTCCTCTTCCTTGTCGGCTCCCCAAGGCCCCAAGCAACTGAAGCGCCTGCCCCACCTCTCCGCCTGAATGAAAAGTTTAAAACTGGCTCTGGCTGTTTATAAAAAAATAACCGGCGCATGGAGGCGGCCGGGCGGCCCATCCGAGCGAAGATCGCGCCAGTCACGATCCGGGAGGAAAGGGAAAGTGTTTCAGGGGGGGAGCGGCTTCGAACGGCAATCACGAAGAGTGCAGAGCGGTCGCTGCCGCTGGTCCTTTGGTCCACTTCCTCTCTGCGGCCTCTGGCCTCCCCTCCCTCCGGCTTCCCCTCTGTCTTGCTTGCCACTTCCCCAACCATTCTCCCACCCCCCTGACTGCCTCTTCTGCCCTGCCTGCCAGGCTGCAGCGGCACGGACACACACACACACACTTCCTTTCTCTCTCTCTCGCCCAGGGCGCAGCAGGCATGCCTAGTTGCCCCCCCCCCCCCCTGCCAGGCTGCTTAGTGATCACGGATATATATATGCGCGAGAGGCAAAGGCCACGGGACCGACTGCCGAAGGGTGAAGCAGCGGCGCGCAGCACTGAAGTAAAAGGCTGTCTTCGCGACAGACGCGGCAGCTCCCAGCATCAGACAGCGCCTGACAAAGCAACTTCACAAAGGGAAAAAGCTCCCTCTCTTGTGTTTACCTTCGAGCGCGCCTGCCTCCCACGCTGAGCAAATTCGGTAGCAGCAGCTCAGCGCGGCACTGTCACAGCTCCCTAAGCAGCTCTTGAGGTAAGCAGGCATTCAGTGGGACAGGCGGCTCCTGCCTTTCCCCGTGCAGCTCTAATCGCTTGCTAGCTCAGCGGAGGCATTCAAACAGGTTCCCTTACGAGCAAAATGATGGCTTTTAGGCAAGTAGAAATTAGCGCTTGAGTGGAGGAGCTTTTGCAGATACGTACTTTAGCCCAGTAAGTGTATTTGATATTGCATGTCATCGCCTTTGATTCACGTCGAGCTCCCATCGAGCAGTTTGATGTCCCATCCACGTATTCAATGAAACAGTCCGTCTACTTTCGCAGTCATGCCGTGAAACCAGAAACCTGCTCAGCGGCATGCCTCTAGCCAAGCAGACCAAGGTTTATCATCGGAACCGGTAAACTCTCTGTTGAAATTCTGCTGCTTTTTTTCATCCCCTATTTGGCAACTATCGCTTTCCTCTGTCCAATGCTTATACATTCAGCTTGAAATTAGCTGACACAATGCTACTGAGACATCCTTGATCTAATAATTGGTTTCCTGAACTTCTCTTCGTTGCATGCTAAAAGCCTCGGTTTTCTACTTGACTGCCAAAGAAAACTTTGCTTCCCGGACTATTGCACTCGCAGAGAAAATTGCACAGCATTTAGCTTACGCAAGCACGCTTTTTACTACTCTTGCCGGCTTTTACGACCGGCCCAGCGCTGCCGTCAGCGCTGCCCGCCTCCCAGCCTGGCCTGACTCACCCGGCCCGCTTCGCCCTTTTATGAAGTTTGCAGAGCTCAAGCCGGCGCTGGCCGGGTGGAAACCGCCTGTCCGCACTATGAAATGCCGCTTGGTCACTGCTGAGCCCCGGCCTCAGCCTTCCAGCTTCAGCTGGCGCCTCTCCTTTCCCTGTAAGCCGTCGCATCCGTTTTTTAAACTCTACCGATCACCGCTGCTGTAAATGAGGCGCTGGATAAGAAAGAGTGCAGGGGATATTAAATGCGTGATGGCACAGTTGCTATGCCAGTTACACAGTTGCTATGTGAGTTGCACAGTACTCTGGGAGACAAATGAATAATGTGATATGCGTTAAACAGTGAGTTGTCGATTTCCATTGGTAATACAGAAGCCAAATAATTGGCCTTTAGTTATTTACTTTATTCAAGGCATTCAGAAATGGTACTGCAATTGCAAAGTCGGCAAGCAAAAGGTTGGAAAATCTGGACCCAACTAATCCATCCATCAAGACCCTACGCATAATGATTTATTAATTCTAGAATCAGAATTCTGACCCAGCGTATGGGAAGATTCTCCCCCAGGCGGCAATCATGTCTAGGGGCTCGGGGCTCCCGCTTAGAACAAATCGCGCCTCGCATTAATAATTGATCAATTTCTGAATTCGCCGATTCGAGCTGGCACTGAGCCCCCTCTTGTGCTTATTCGGAGCGGGCAGACAGGCGCGCCTCCCTCGGATCCCCATTTTCCAGGGTCTTCATCCGCTCGGTCGGGCTTAACACAACACCCAAAATTGTCCCGGCGCTTTCTTGGCCGGCCGCATAGGGGCAGAGGGCCTCCGCACTGTCTGCCTGCTGTCTAGGGACACGGAGAGGCGACGGCTAGGGAAGGAAGGGAAGCGAAGGCCAAGAGGAAATGATCCCGAAAATATCCCCCCTGGTGCAAGCGAAGCTCTGCCAGCCTTGGTTTGGTGAGCGGCGAGTTCGCCCCGTTCATGGGGAATCATTGCGCCTCGGCGCGCGCCCTGTCGCAGTGATTGATGGCCGCCGGCCCGCGCAGCGCCCGCTTCCTCATCTGCTGCAGCTGATTGATTTGCTCGGCGCGCGCACTTTTATCCGGCGGGAATAAGCGGGTACGGGAACGATGCAGCAAATAGTTCTCGCTGGGGATCTGTTCGTGACTGGCCGGACTGCCTATGAATGCTTTTTTGTTAGATAGGATTCGAACTCATGACCTCCGAAGATCTGCTTCTAAATTATTTTATGCTGAATTTGGCGAGTAAATTTTATAGAACTATTAGCATTGGCATTCTTCTGTCACTACTCATCACTAAGTAAAGCCTTATGCGTAATATTTTCAAATAAAATTCTTCGTCAAAAGACGGCTTTATAATACAAAAGAAGACATCATCATCTAACAGATCATATCCTGGTCTAACAAGCGATATCCTTATCTAAAAAGAAATATCCTCTCCTCAACTAATCGGAGAATCCTCATATAACAGGCCACATCCTCATCTAGCAGTCCACATCCTCATCTAACAGGCCACTTCCTCATCTAACAGGCCACATCCTCATCTAACAGGCCACATACTCATCTAACAGGCCACATCCTCATCTAACAGGCCACATCCTCATCTAACAGGCCACATCCTCATCTAACAGGCCACATCCTCATCTAACAGGCCACATCCTCATCTAACAGGCCACATCCTCATCTAACAGGCCACATCCTCATCTAACAGGCCACATCCTCATCTAACAGGCCACTTCCTCATCTAACAGGCCACATCCTCATCTAACAGACCACTTCCTCATCTAACAGGCCACATCCTCTTCTAACTGGCCACTTCCTCATCTCTAACAGGTGGCAATCTGCACCGTCTAGCATCTAAGTGAGAATTGAGCGCGAGCTTGGAGAGAGGCAGGAAGGATTGATTTGGCAAATTTATTCTGTTTCTGTCCCTCTCGCTCTTCTTCTCTACAGATTTAAAAAGCGGCCCCGCCAGGTCCCATGTGAGCCTGCATAGAAGTTAAGCGCTTAGCACGGGGCCTCGGAATTGATTGATGAAGCCTGGCTGACTGCCTGCTTGTGACTCTGCGTTGAGGCCGAAATTCCCTTCAGGTTTGGACTGTGCAGGCATTTGGGATAACTGGCTGAATGAAGCAGTGCTGAAATAAATGGAGCCATGGGAGAAATCATTGGGCCTCCATTGAGACACCGGTCTCTTTATCACTCTGAGATCGGTCTGTTTATCACTCTGAGATCGGTCTGTTTATCACTCTGAGATCGGTCTGTTTATCACACTGAGATCTGTCTGTTTATCACACTGAGATCAGTCTGTTTATCACACTGAGATCGGTCTGTTTATCACTCTGAGATCAGTCTCTTTATCACTCTGAGATCGGTCTGTTTATCACTCTGAGATCGGTCTGTTTATCACACTAAGATCGGTCTCTTTATCACTCTGAGATCGGTCTGTTTATCACTCTGAGATCGGTCTGTTTATCACACTGAGATCTGTCTGTTTATCACACTGCGATCAGTCTGTTTATCACACTGAGATCGGTCTGTTTATCACTCTGAGATCGGTCTGTTTATCACACTGAGATCGGTCTGTTTATCACTCTGAGATCGGTCTGTTTATCACTCTGAGATCAGTCTGTTTATCACACTGAGATCGGTCTGTTTATCACACTGAGATCTGTCTGTTTATCACACTGCGATCAGTCTGTTTATCACACTGAGATCGGTCTGTTTATCACTCTGAGATCGGTCTGTTTATCACACTGAGATCGGTCTGTTTATCACTCTGAGATCGGTCTGTTTATTACTCTGAGATCGGTCTGTTTATCACACTGAGATCGGTCTGTTTATTACTCTGAGATCGGTCTGTTTATCACACTAAGATCGGTCTGTTTATCACTTTGAGATCGGTCTGTTTATCACACTGAGATCTGTCTGTTTATCACACTGAGATCGGTCTGTTTATCACACTAAGATCGGTCTGTTTATCACACTGAGATCGGTCTGTTTATCACACTGAGATCTGTCTGTTTATCACTCTGAGATCGGTCTGTTTATCACTCTGAGATCGGTCTGTTTATCACACTGAGATCGGTGTGTTTATCACACTGAGATCGGTCTGTTTATCACACTGAGATCGGTCTGTTTATCACTCTGAGATCGGTCTGTTTATCACACTGAGATCGGTGTGTTTATCACTTTGAGATCAGTCTGTTTATCACACTGAGATCGGTCTGTTTATCACACTGAGATCGGTCTGTTTATCACTTTGAGATCGGTCTGTTTATCACACTGAGATCGGTCTGTTTATCACACTGAGATCTGTCTGTTTATCACACTGAGATCTGTCTGTTTATCACACTGAGATCGGTGTGTTTATCACTTTGAGATCGGTCTGTTTATCACTTTGAGATCGGTCTGTTTATCACACTGAGATCGGTCTGTTTATTACTCTGAGATCGGTGTGTTTATCACACTAAGATCGGTCTGTTTATCACACTGAGATCGGTCTGTTTATCACTTTGAGATCGGTCTGTTTATCACACTGAGATCGGTGTGTTTATCACACTGAGATCGGTCTGTTTATCACACTGAGATCGGTCTGTTTATCACACTGAGATCAGTCTGTTTATCACACTGAGATCGGTGTGTTTATCACTTTGAGATCGGTCTGTTTATCACTCTGAGATCGGTCTGTTTATCACACTGAGATCGGTCTGTTTATCACACTGAGATCGGTCTGTTTATCACACTGAGATCGGTCTGTTTATCACTCTGAGATCGGTCTGTTTATCACTCTGAGATCGGTCTGTTTATCACACTGAGATCGGTCTGTTTATCACACTGAGATCGGTCTGTTTATCACACTAGGATCGGTCTGTTTATCACACTGAGATCGGTGTGTTTATCACACTGAGATCGGTCTGTTTATCACACTAAGATCGGTCTGTTTATCACACTGAGATCGGTCTGTTTTTCACACTGAGATCGGTCTGTTTATCACACTGAGATCGGTCTGTTTATCACTCTGAGATCGGTCTGTCTATCACACTGAGATCGGTCTGTTTATCACTTTGAGATCGGTCTGTTTATCACACTGAGATCGGTCTGTTTATCACACTGAGATCGGTCTGTTTATCACTCTGAGATCGGTCTGTTTATCACTCTGAGATCGGTCTGTTTATCAAACTGAGATCGGTCTGTTTATCACACTGAGATCAGTCTGTTTATCACACTGAGATCGGTGTGTTCATCACTTTGAGATCGGTCTGTTTATTACACTGAGATCGGTCTGTTTATCACACTGAGATCGGTCTGTTTATCACACTGAGATCGGTCTGTTTATCACACTGAGATCGGTCTGTTTATCACACTGAGATCGGTCTGTTTATCACTCTGAGATCGGTCTGTTTATCACTCTGAGATCGGTCTGTTTATCACTCTGAGATCGGTCTATTTATCACACTGAGATCGGTCTGTTTATCACACTGAGATCAGTCTGTTTATCACACTGAGATCGGTGTGTTTATCACACTAAGATCGGTCTGTTTATCACACTGAGATCGGTCTGTTTATCACACTGAGATCGGTCTGTTTATCACACTGAGATCGGTCTGTTTATCACACTGAGATCGGTCTGTTTATCACTCTGAGATCGGTCTGTTTATCACTCTGAGATCGGTCTGTTTATCACACTGAGATCGGTCTGTTTATCACACTGAGATCGGTCTGTTTATCACACTAAGATCAGTCTGTTTATCACACTAAGATCTATCTGTTTATCACACTGAGATCGGTCTGTTTATCACACTGAGATCGGTCTGTTTATCACACTGAGATCGGTCTGTTTTTCACACTGAGATCGGTCTGTTTATCACACTGAGATCGGTCTGTTTATCACTCTGAGATCGGTCTGTCTATCACACTGAGATCGGTCTGTTTATCACACTGAGATCGGTCTGTTTATCACACTGAGATCGGTCTGTTTATCACTCTGAGATCGGTCTGTTTATCACACTGAGATCGGTCTGCTTATCACTCTGAGATCGGTCTGTTTATCACTCTGAGATCGGTCTGTTTATCACTCTGAGATCGGTCTGTTTATCACACTGAGATCGGTCTGTTTATCACACTGAGATCAGTCTGTTTATCACACTGAGATCGGTCTGTTTATCACTCTGAGATCGGTCTGTTTATCACTCTGAGATCGGTCTGTTTATCACTCTGAGATCAGTCTGTTTATCACACTGAGATCG
This sequence comes from Macrostomum cliftonense, assembly GCA_950096795.1. Lineage (NCBI taxonomy): Eukaryota > Metazoa > Platyhelminthes > Macrostomidae > Macrostomum > Macrostomum cliftonense. The sequence goes on along the minus strand of CATNEM010000316.1, from coordinate 107,530 downwards.
GTCTGTTTATCACACTGAGATCGGTCTGTTTATCACTTTGAGATCGGTCTGTTTATCACACTAAGATCGGTCTGTTTATCACACTGAGATCGGTCTGTTTATCACTCTGAGATCGGTCTGTTTATCACACTGAGATCAGTCTGTTTATCACACTGAGATCGGTGTGTTTATCACTTTGAGATCGGTCTGTTTATCACACTGAGATCGGTCTGTTTATCACTCTGAGATCGGTCTGTTTATCACACTGAGATCGGTCTGTTTATCACACTGAGATCAGTCTGTTTATCACACTGAGATCGGTGTGTTTATCACTTTGAGATCGGTCTGTTTATCACACTGAGATCGGTGTGTTTATCACTTTGAGATCGGTCTGTTTATCACACTGAGATCGGTGTGTTTATCACACTGAGATCGGTCTGTTTATCACTTTGAGATCGGTCTGTTTATCACACTGAGATCGGTCTGTTTATCACACTGAGATCGGTCTGTTTATCACTCTGAGATCGGTCTGTTTATCACTCTGAGATCGGTCTGTTTATCACACTGAGATCGGTCTGTTTATCACACTGAGATCAGTCTGTTTATCACACTGAGATCGGTGTGTTCATCACTTTGAGATCGGTCTGTTTATTACACTGAGATCGGTCTGTTTATCACACTGAGATCGGTCTGTTTATCACACTGAGATCGGTCTGTTTATCACACTGAGATCGGTCTGTTTATCACACTGAGATCGGTCTGTTTATCACTCTGAGATCGGTCTGTTTATCACTCTGAGATCGGTCTGTTTATCACTCTGAGATCGGTCTATTTATCACACTGAGATCGGTCTGTTTATCACACTGAGATCAGTCTGTTTATCACACTGAGATCGGTGTGTTTATCACACTAAGATCGGTCTGTTTATCACACTGAGATCGGTCTGTTTATCACACTGAGATCGGTCTGTTTATCACACTGAGATCGGTCTGTTTATCACACTGAGATCGGTCTGTTTATCACTCTGAGATCGGTCTGTTTATCACTCTGAGATCGGTCTGTTTATCACACTGAGATCGGTCTGTTTATCACACTGAGATCGGTCTGTTTATCACACTAAGATCAGTCTGTTTATCACACTAAGATCTATCTGTTTATCACACTGAGATCGGTCTGTTTATCACACTGAGATCGGTCTGTTTATCACACTGAGATCGGTCTGTTTTTCACACTGAGATCGGTCTGTTTATCACACTGAGATCGGTCTGTTTATCACTCTGAGATCGGTCTGTCTATCACACTGAGATCGGTCTGTTTATCACACTGAGATCGGTCTGTTTATCACACTGAGATCGGTCTGTTTATCACTCTGAGATCGGTCTGTTTATCACACTGAGATCGGTCTGTTTATCACTCTGAGATCGGTCTGTTTATCACTCTGAGATCGGTCTGTTTATCACTCTGAGATCGGTCTGTTTATCACACTGAGATCGGTCTGTTTATCACACTGAGATCAGTCTGTTTATCACACTGAGATCGGTCTGTTTATCACACTGAGATCGGTCTGTTTATCACTCTGAGATCGGTCTGTTTATCACTCTGAGATCAGTCTGTTTATCACACTGAGATCGGTCTGTTTATCACACTGAGATCGGTCTGTTTATCACTTTGAGATCGGTCTGTTTATCACACTAAGATCGGTCTGTTTATCACACTGAGATCGGTCTGTTTATCACTCTGAGATCGGTCTGTTTATCACACTGAGATCAGTCTGTTTATCACACTGAGATCGGTGTGTTTATCACTTTGAGATCGGTCTGTTTATCACACTGAGATCGGTCTGTTTATCACTCTGAGATCGGTCTGTTTATCACACTGAGATCGGTCTGTTTATCACACTGAGATCAGTCTGTTTATCACACTGAGATCGGTGTGTTTATCACTTTGAGATCGGTCTGTTTATCACACTGAGATCGGTGTGTTTATCACTTTGAGATCGGTCTGTTTATCACACTGAGATCGGTGTGTTTATCACACTGAGATCGGTCTGTTTATCACACTGAGATCGGTGTGTTTATCACACTGAGATCAGTCTGTTTATCACACTGAGATCGGTCTGTTTATCACACTGAGATCAGTCTGTTTATCACACTGAGATCGGTGTGTTTATCACTCTGAGATCGGTCTGTTTATCACACTGAGATCGGTCTGTTTATCACTTTGAGATCGGTCTGTTTATCACACTGAGATCGGTCTGTTTATCACACTGAGATCGGTCTGTTTATCACACTGAGATCGGTCTGTTTATCACTTTGAGATCGGTCTGTTTATCACACTGAGATCGGTCTGTTTATCACACTGAGATCGGTGTGTTTATCACTTTGAGATCGGTCTATTTATCACTTTGAGATCGGTCTGTTTATCACACTGAGATCGGTCTGTTTATCACACTGAGATCGGTGTGTTTATCACTTTGAGATCAGTCTGTTTATCACACTGAGATCGGTCTGTTTATCACACTGAGATCGGTGTGTTTATCACTTTGAGATCGGTCTGTTTATCACACTGAGATCGGTCTGTTTATCACACTGAGATCGGTCTGTTTATCACACTGAGATCGGTGTGTTTATCACACTAAGATCGGTCTGTTTATCACACTGAGATCGGTCTGTTTATCACACTGAGATCGGTCTGCTTATCACTCTGAGATCGGTCTGTTTATCACACTGAGATCGGTCTGTTTATCACACTGAGATCGGTCTGTTTATCACACTGAGATCGGTGTGTTTATCACACTGAGATCGGTCTGTTTATCACTCTGAGATCGGTCTGTTTATCACTCTGAGATCGGTCTGTTTATCACACTGAGATCGGTCTGTTTATCACACTGAGATCAGTCTGTTTATCACACTGAGATCGGTGTGTTTATCACTTTGAGATCGGTCTGTTTATCACACTGAGATCGGTCTGTTTATCACACTGAGATCGGTCTGTTTATCACACTGAGATCGGTCTGTTTATCACACTGAGATCGGTCTGTTTATCACACTGAGATCGGTCTGTTTATCACTCTGAGATCGGTCTGTTTATCACTCTGAGATCGGTCTGTTTATCACTCTGAGATCGGTCTATTTATCACACTGAGATCGGTCTGTTTATCACACTGAGATCAGTCTGTTTATCACACTGAGATCGGTGTGTTTATCACACTAAGATCGGTCTGTTTATCACACTGAGATCGGTCTGTTTATCACACTGAGATCGGTCTGTTTATCACACTGAGATCGGTCTGTTTATCACACTGAGATCGGTCTGTTTATCACTCTGAGATCGGTCTGTTTATCACTCTGAGATCGGTCTGTTTATCACACTGAGATCGGTCTGTTTATCACACTGAGATCGGTCTGTTTATCACACTAAGATCAGTCTGTTTATCACACTAAGATCTATCTGTTTATCACACTGAGATCGGTCTGTTTATCACACTGAGATCGGTCTGTTTATCACACTGAGATCGGTCTGTTTTTCACACTGAGATCGGTCTGTTTATCACACTGAGATCGGTCTGTTTATCACTCTGAGATCGGTCTGTCTATCACACTGAGATCGGTCTGTTTATCACACTGAGATCGGTCTGTTTATCACACTGAGATCGGTCTGTTTATCACTCTGAGATCGGTCTGTTTATCACACTGAGATCGGTCTGTTTATCACTCTGAGATCGGTCTGTTTATCACTCTGAGATCGGTCTGTTTATCACTCTGAGATCGGTCTGTTTATCACACTGAGATCGGTCTGTTTATCACACTGAGATCAGTCTGTTTATCACACTGAGATCGGTCTGTTTATCACTCTGAGATCGGTCTGTTTATCACTCTGAGATCGGTCTGTTTATCACTCTGAGATCGGTCTGTTTATCACACTGAGATCGGTCTGTTTATCACACTGAGATCGGTCTGTTTATCACTTTGAGATCGGTCTGTTTATCACACTAAGATCGGTCTGTTTATCACACTGAGATCGGTCTGTTTATCACTCTGAGATCGGTCTGTTTATCACACTGAGATCAGTCTGTTTATCACACTGAGATCGGTGTGTTTATCACTTTGAGATCGGTCTGTTTATCACACTGAGATCGGTCTGTTTATCACTCTGAGATCGGTCTGTTTATCACACTGAGATCGGTCTGTTTATCACACTGAGATCAGTCTGTTTATCACACTGAGATCGGTGTGTTTATCACTTTGAGATCGGTCTGTTTATCACACTGAGATCGGTGTGTTTATCACTTTGAGATCGGTCTGTTTATCACACTGAGATCGGTGTGTTTATCACACTGAGATCGGTCTGTTTATCACACTGAGATCGGTCTGTTTATCACACTGAGATCAGTCTGTTTATCACACTGAGATCGGTCTGTTTATCACACTGAGATCAGTCTGTTTATCACACTGAGATCGGTGTGTTTATCACTCTGAGATCGGTCTGTTTATCACACTGAGATCGGTCTGTTTATCACTTTGAGATCGGTCTGTTTATCACACTGAGATCGGTCTGTTTATCACACTGAGATCGGTCTGTTTATCACACTGAGATCGGTCTGTTTATCACTTTGAGATCGGTCTGTTTATCACACTGAGATCGGTCTGTTTATCACACTGAGATCGGTGTGTTTATCACTTTGAGATCGGTCTATTTATCACTTTGAGATCGGTCTGTTTATCACACTGAGATCGGTCTGTTTATCACACTGAGATCGGTGTGTTTATCACTTTGAGATCAGTCTGTTTATCACACTGAGATCGGTCTGTTTATCACACTGAGATCGGTGTGTTTATCACTTTGAGATCGGTCTGTTTATCACACTGAGATCGGTCTGTTTATCACACTGAGATCGGTCTGTTTATCACACTGAGATCGGTGTGTTTATCACACTAAGATCGGTCTGTTTATCACACTGAGATCGGTCTGTTTATCACACTGAGATCGGTCTGCTTATCACTCTGAGATCGGTCTGTTTATCACACTGAGATCGGTCTGTTTATCACACTGAGATCGGTCTGTTTATCACACTGAGATCAGTCTGTTTATCACACTGAGATCGGTGTGTTTATCACTTTGAGATCAGTCTGTTTATCACACTGAGATCGGTGTGTTTATCACACTGAGATCGGTCTGTTTATCACACTGAGATCGGTCTGTTTATCACACTGAGATCGGTCTGTTTATCACACTGAGATCGGTCTGTTTATCACACTGAGATCGGTCTGTTTATCACTTTGAGATCGGTCTGTTTATCACACTGAGATCGGTGTGTTTATCACACTGAGATCGGTCTGTTTATCACACTGAGATCGGTCTGTTTATCACACTGAGATCAGTCTGTTTATCACACTGAGATCGGTGTGTTTATCACACTGAGATCAGTCTGTTTATCACACTGAGATCGGTGTGTTTATCACTCTGAGATCGGTGTGTTTATCACTTTGAGATCGGTCTGTTTATCACACTGAGATCGGTCTGTTTATCACACTGAGATCGGTCTGTTTATCACACTGAGATCGGTGTGTTTATCACTTTGAGATCGGTCTGTTTATCACACTGAGATCGGTCTGTTTATCACTTTGAGATCGGTCTGTTTATCACACTGAGATCGGTCTGTTTATCACACTGAGATCGGTGTGTTTATCACTTTGAGATCGGTCTGTTTATCACACTGAGATCGGTCTGTTTATCACACTGAGATCGGTCTGTTTATCACACTGAGATCGGTCTGTTTATCACACTGAGATCAGTCTGTTTATCACACTGAGATCGGTCTGTTTATCACACTGAGATCGGTCTGTTTATCACACTGAGATCGGTCTGTTTATCACACTGAGATCGGTCTGTTAATCACACTGAGATCGGTGTGTTTATCACACTGAGATCGGTCTGTTTATCACACTGAGATCGGTCTGTTTATCACACTGGGATCGGTCTGTTTATCACACTGAGATCGGTGTGTTTATCACACTGAGATCGGTCTGTTTATCACTCTGAGATCGGTCTGTTTATCACACTGAGATCGGTCTGTTTATCACTCTGAGATCGGTCTGTTTATCACACTGAGATCGGTCTGTTTATCACACTGAGATCGGTCTGTTTATCACACTGAGATCAGTCTGTTTATCACACTGAGATCGGTGTGTTTATCACTTTGAGATCGGTCTGTTTATCACACTGAGATCGGTGTGTTTATCACTTTGAGATCGGTCTGTTTATCACACTGAGATCGGTCTGTTTATCACACTGAGATCGGTCTGTTTATCACACTGAGATCGGTCTGTTTATCACACTGAGATCGGTGTGTTTATCACTTTGAGATCGGTCTGTTTATCACACTGAGATCGGTCTGTTTATCACACTGAGATCGGTCTGTTTATCACACTGAGATCGGTGTGTTTATCACACTAAGATCGGTCTGTTTATCACACTGAGATCGGTCTGTTTATCACACTGAGATCGGTCTGTTTATCACTCTGAGATCGGTCTGTTTATCACACTGAGATCGGTCTGTTTATCACACTGAGATCGGTCTGTTTATCACACTGAGATCAGTCTGTTTATCACACTGAGATCGGTGTGTTTATCACTTTGAGATCGGTCTGTTTATCACACTGAGATCGGTGTGTTTATCACTTTGAGATCGGTCTGTTTATCACACTGAGATCGGTCTGTTTATCACACTGAGATCGGTCTGTTTATCACACTGAGATCGGTCTGTTTATCACACTGAGATCGGTCTGTTTATCACACTGAGATCGGTGTGTTTATCACACTGAGATCGGTCTGTTTATCACACTGAGATCGGTCTGTTTATCACACTGAGATCGGTCTGTTTATCACTCTGAGATCGGTCTGTTTATCACACTGAGATCGGTGTGTTTATCACTTTGAGATCGGTCTGTTTATCACACTGAGATCGGTGTGTTTATCACACTGAGATCGGTCTGTTTATCACACTGAGATCGGTCTGTTTATCACACTGAGATCAGTCTGTTTATCACACTGAGATCGGTGTGTTTATCACTTTGAGATCGGTCTGTTTATCACACTGAGATCGGTCTGTTTATCACTTTGAGATCGGTCTGTTTATCACACTGAGATCGGTGTGTTTATCACACTGAGATCGGTCTGTTTATCACACTGAGATCGGTCTGTTTATCACACTGAGATCAGTCTGTTTATCACACTGAGATCGTTGTGTTTATCACTTTGAGATCGGTCTGTTTATCACACTGAGATCGGTCTGTTTATCACACTGAGATCGGTCTGTTTATCACACTGAGATCGGTCTGTTTATCACACTGAGATCAGTCTGTTTATCACACTGAGATCGGTCTGTTTATCACACTGAGATCGGTCTGTTTATCACACTGAGATCGGTCTGTTTATTACACTGAGATCGGTGTGTTTATCACACTGAGATCGGTCTGTTTATCACACTGAGATCGGTCTGTTTATCACACTGAGATCGGTCTGTTTATCACACTGAGATCGGTGTGTTTATCACACTGAGATCGGTCTGTTTATCACTCTGAGATCGGTCTGTTTATCACACTGAGATCGGTCTGTTTATCACTCTGAGATCGGTCTGTTTATCACACTGAGATCGGTCTGTTTATCACACTGAGATCAGGTCTGTTTATCACACTGAGATCAGTCTGTTTATCACACTGAGATCGGTGTGTTTATCACTTTGAGATCGGTCTGTTTATCACACTGAGATCGGTGTGTTTATCACTTTGAGATCGGTCTGTTTATCACACTGAGATCGGTCTGTTTATCACACTGAGATCGGTCTGTTTATCACACTGAGATCGGTCTGTTTATCACACTGAGATCGGTGTGTTTATCACTTTGAGATCGGTCTGTTTATCACACTGAGATCGGTCTGTTTATCACACTGAGATCGGTCTGTTTATCACACTGAGATCGGTGTGTTTATCACACTAAGATCGGTCTGTTTATCACACTGAGATCGGTCTGTTTATCACACTGAGATCGGTGTGTTTATCACTTTGAGATCGGTCTGTTTATCACACTGAGATCGGTCTGTTTATCACACTGAGATCGGTCTGTTTATCACACTGAGATCAGGTCTGTTTATCACACTGAGATCGGTGTGTTTATCACTTTGAGATCGGTCTGTTTATCACACTGAGATCGGTGTGTTTATCACACTAAGATCGGTCTGTTTATCACTTTGAGATCGGTCTGTTTATCACACTGAGATCGGTCTGTTTATCACACTGAGATCGGTCTGTTTATCACACTGAGATCGGTCTGTTTATCACACTGAGATCGGTCTGTTTATCACACTGAGATCGGTCTGTTTATCACACTGAGATCGGTCTGTTTATCACACTGAGATCGGTCTGTTTATCACTCTGAGATCGGTCTGGTTATCACACTGAGATCGGTGTGTTTATCACTTTGAGATCGGTCTGTTTATCACACTGAGATCGGTGTGTTTATCACACTGAGATCGGTCTGTTTATCACACTGAGATCGGTGTGTTTATCACACTGAGATCGGTGTGTTTATCACTTTGAGATCGGTCTGTTTATCACACTGAGATCGGTCTGTTTATCACACTGAGATCGGTGTGTTTATCACACTGAGATCGGTCTGTTTATCACACTGAGATCGGTCTGTTTATCACACTGAGATCGGTCTGTTTATCACACTGAGATCGGTCTGTTTATCACACTGAGATCGGTCTGTTTATCACACTGAGATCGGTCTGTTTATCACACTGAGATCGGTCTGTTTATCACTCTGAGATCGGTCTGTTTATCACACTGAGATCGGTGTGTTTATCACACTAAGATCGGTCTGTTTATCACACTGAGATCGGTCTGTTTATCACTTTGAGATCGGTCTGTTTATCACACTGAGATCGGTGTGTTTATCACTTTGAGATCGGTCTGTTTATCACACTGAGATCGGTGTGTTTATCACTTTGAGATCGGTCTGTTTATCACACTGAGATCGGTGTGTTTATCACACTGAGATCGGTCTGTTTATCACACTAAGATCGGTCTGTTTATCACACTAAGATCTATCTGTTTATCACACTGAGATCTGTCTGTTTATCACACTGAGATCGGTGTGTTTATCACTTTGAGATCGGTCTGTTTATCACACTGAGATCGGTCTGTTTATCACTCTGAGATCGGTCTGTTTATCACACTGATAAACAGACTCCACAACAAATTCACATCATGTAGCGTTTAAAAATTCTGCAGTTAAAGCTTTTTTTTACTTCTGGGTTTTCTTTTTGCTGATGTCATCCAACTAAATAATTCCGTTTGACTTGGGATAAATATAGGTCTTCTTAAATTTATCCCCAGGTGACGCAGGCGGATTTCACTATGGAGAAGGATATTTTGGGCGGGCGTGCAGGCGAGATTGATGCCTCGCCCTCTCTCTGTCCCTTGCCGCAGATTCCCGCCCTGACTCCCCCGCCTTGCTCCGCGGTGCGCGAGTTGCTGGTTAGAGCTGGGATTTCTCGCCAGAGATAGCTTTCTCTCTCACCGCTGCGGGGCATCCCCCGATTCTATTTATAGAAGCAGAACGATCGGGCTATTTTGGGAGTGGAATTGCGTCACTTAGAAAGTAGGAAATCCTCCGCATTAGCGAAGAAGAACTTCAAAAGTGCCTTCCGTATGCTGACGGACGTCAAGCCACTCGAAAAGCTGAATTTTTTGCAGAGCTTAGAGCTCAATGGCAGAATGAAACCGGGCCCGACAAGACAAGTGTGCCCGGCAGCTATCAGAGAGATAACGTGAGTAGCGCCAGTTCAAGGCGGGCATCGGCCGCTATCTGTGCCACTTTGAAGCCAGCGTTTATCTTTGCGCAAAAACCAGCCCGAGCAAAGCAGAGATAACGCGGCTGCTGCTGCTGCTGGCTCTTGTCGGACTGAAATCGGGCCGAATCGCTCGGGCTGACGCGCGGCCCAACTCGGTGACACCTGTCCCACAGCGAGTGCCGCGATTTTTTGCAAGGCAATCAGGAAAGACGGTGCAACAAATGCTCTGAAGACTTTGGAGGATTTTGTTCAAGAATCCGATCAATAGGGGACGCCGCGAGGTTGGAGAGGAAGCTGACAGGCAGACAGACAGACAGACACTAGGAAGGCACAACAGCGGATTAGGCTGGGGGCTGGGGAAGCAGCGGGAGGGAAGGCCGGGATAAAAGCAGGCTCATTTTGTACGGCCCGCCCGCCCCCAACTCCCGATAACAATGCAATGAGCCGCGTGAGCGGATGAAGGCAGGCGCCGCAACCACGCACAGATCCCAATTGGGATTGGGCTGCGCCGGCCCCCAATGGGGAGCGCCGGGCTGGGCTGGGCCGGATGCTCAAAACTGAGCGCCGGCTCTCCGCGCATCGGGACGGACAACCCGGCCTTGCCGCTTCGTGTCTCCCAGCTCTCTCCAGCGCCCCGCCCTGTCTCACTCCCATCACTGCAGGGAGCCTCGCCAGGTGGTGCTCAGCCACGACCAGTGCGGCGACGGCGGCGGCGTCAGCGGCGGCGGCATCGGCAACGGCAGCAGCGGCGGCGGCGGCAGCCTCGGCTTCAACATCGTCGGCGGCGAGGACGGCGCCGGAGTGTTCGTGAGCGGCCTCCTGCCCGGCGGACTCGCCGAGCGCTCGCGCCGACTCCGACGCGGCGACCAGCTGCTGGCGGTGAACGGCGCCGACCTCGCCAAGGCCGGCCACCGCGAGGCGGCCGCGGCGCTCAAATCGGCGGCGGCCTCCAGCCTGCCGGTGCAGCTGCTGGTTGCCTACCGGCCGGAGGAGTTCAACAAGTTCCAGGCGCGTGTCCTGCACGCCAGAGAGCTTCACCAGCGTCAGCAGCTGCAGCAGGCGGAGCAGATGCTGCCCACGGTCGACACGGACGGCGAGGCCGAGCCAGGCATCGCCACGCTGAAGACCACGCAGAAGCGCAGCGTCTTCGTCCGCGCCGAGTTCGACTACGACCCGGCCCGCGACTCCGGCCTGCCCAACCGCGGCGTTGCCTTCCGACGCGGCGACATCCTGCACGTCACCAACGCCTCGGACGACGAATGGTGGCAGGCGCGGCGTGTCGGCAACTCCGGTGACCAGGCCAGCTTCGGCATCGTGCCGTCCAAGCGTCGAGTTGAACGGCGCGAGCGGGCGAAGATGCGCAAAGTGAACTTCAACAGCGGCCGCGATGGCGCCGGCTCGGCCTCCGCCAGCCTCGATGGCAGCGGCGGCGGCGGTTCGCTGGACCGCGGCTCCGGCAAGAAGAAGCCCTCGCTGCTGCAGAGGCTGCACCTGGTCGGTCACCATCAGCACCAGCAGCCGTCCAGTCAGCAGCCGCGAAGCCTCCAGGAGGACGACGACGACCTGGTGTCAGCGGCCGCCGCCGCCTCTGGCTCGTCAGACGCCAACCAGCGAATCCCCTCCTACGAGCTGGTGCAGCAGATCAAGCCCAGCCTCTCCCGGCCCGTCATCCTGCTCGGCCCGTTTCGCGACCAACTGAACGACGCCCTGGCCAGCAACTACCCGGACCGGTTCGCCAGCTGCGTGCCGCACACGACCCGTGCGCCCCGGGAGGGCGAGCAGGACGGCAGGGACTACCACTTCGTGGCCAGCCGCGAGCAGATGGAGCGCGACATCGCCGGCCAGCTATTCGTCGAGGCCGGCCGGTACAACGGCAACCTGTACGGCACCTCCTTGCAGAGCGTGCGGACTGTGGCGGACACTGGCCGGCACTGCATCCTTGACGTGTCGGGCCAGGCGATCCGCCGGCTGGAAGCGGCCGGCCTGCATCCGATTGTCATTTTTCTGCGCCCGATGTCGCCGGAGAACATCGCGCAGCTGCGGCCGGAGCTGGAGCCGCAGCAGGCGGCGGCGCTGTTCGAGAAGGCCAGCCGTATTGAAAGCGAGTTCGGCAGCTTGTTCACCGGTGAGTGGGGCTTCCATGTGACGGCAATGCATCAGCGCTCGCAAGACCTTCCCTTACCTGCCCTCATCGCCGAACCCGCAGCCTCGCTGTCCGCCAGCACCGTCGAGGACCTCTTCGCCCAGGTCCGGCGGGTCATTGCGCAACACGCCGACCAGATGGTCTGGGTCGCCAGCACCGAGGACCAGCTGTGAAGGCGTCGTTACCCATCATAGCAACTGCATAGTAACTGGCTAAATTTATTAATTAGCTTTGTAAACTTGAGACAGAAGCGCCCGCCAATGGCCAGTCAGTATTCGACAGCTGCTCGAACCTCGTCCTCCTGCAGTGCAGCGGCCAAGCTGGCCGGCCCAGTCACTCTCGCAGCTGACTCACTAAAGTGCAATCAGAATGCTTGTCAGAGTTTCCCTCAATGTCGACGGATTTCTCGCTGTAAATGCTCCCACTTATTGAATGGTCCCAGATTAGCAGATGTCTCGGGACAAGACAGAGCTGCTTTGCCTCCTAACAATTTTTTTCAGTCTCAATGCCATATACATGTACTAGGGAAGCTTCTTTGCTGATCCTTCTAGAAGACGGCCGCCCCTATCAACCTGCTTTGACTAGACAGCGAAAAGTAGAAATTTTCTTAGAAAATAAACACTTCGACTCAATCGTGTAATCGGATTGCTAAACTGTATTTACAAAAAAAGTGTTTTTCTTTGAAATATATATTCTTCGTAACGGCATTTTGTCCTGTTATTTCATGTATCTTGCAGCCTTTAAATTAGAGCATGAGCTCGTGAGCTATTTTTAGACTGATCAGCCACTTTGGGAAAGTGAATTGCCGTATTTGAGTAGACATTTTCTTAGAATTTAACTGCTCAAGACAAACTAACAGTCTGCCTTATAACTGGAAGGTCTCAGGTTCAGCCCCCTTCAGCCAGTCAGAACTGAGCAGCTGTAAATTTTGGCTCGTCCGAATTCATTCATAAAATTGTTTCCATTCAAAAGACAAACTGCTGCAACTAGAAGCAAATTGTCAACGAGAAATGCACAAAATGCACGCCCTACAGGGCGACTGGACAAAGCATTTAATTGCTATTGGCTCATTCGAACTCCAGCTCAAGCCGGTCAATGCGCACGCGGCCGCTCCGGTCGCAGGTGGCCACCTGCGGCGGCGGCGGCCGGCGGCTCCTCCCGGCTTCGCTGGCATCGTCGGGCCGCCAGGAGGCCGCCAGGGTGGCGCCGGTCCTGCCGAGCGGCCGGCGTTCGAGCAGCCGGCCGGTGTCGCAGTTCCACACGTGCAGGCGGCCGTCGGCCGAACCCACTGCAGCGAGGCGGCCGCCAGGGCTGAGGCTGCAGCGGTTGCCAGGCCGCAGGCGTAGGCCGTCGGCGCAGAGGTCGGCCAGCGGCCTGCCGGGCACGCGGGAGTCCAGCAGCAGCAGCTGCGCCTCCAGGCCGGCCAGCAGGCGGCAGGGCCGGGCGGGGCAGGCGGCCAGGCTGGCGGCCGGCCAGGCGCAGTCGGCCAGGACGAGGCCGCGCCCGCCGGCGGACTCGCGGGCGTCGAACAGGCGGACCCGGCCGTCCGAGTGGCTGGCGGCCAGCGTCGCCGGCTCGCTGTCGGGAGCGGCCAGGTCGGCGCACGGGGCGGCGCAGTCGATGGCGAGGCTGCATTGGGCGGTGCTGGAGGCGTCGGCGGCGAGGTCCCACAGGCGGATCAGCTGACCGCCTGTTGCCAAGCGACCCGGCGTGGTGGGGAGAAATCTGGACGGAGATGCGGGCCGAGGGCAAGGTGAACCGGCATCAAACTGACCCCAACCGGAATCAGACTGACCCCAACCGGAATCAAACTGACCCCAACCGGAATCAAACTGACCCCAACCGGAATCAAACTGACCCCAACCGGAATCAAACTGACCCCAACCGGAATCAAACTGACCCCAACCGGAATCAGACTGACCCCAACCGGAATCAAACTGACCTCAACCGGATTCAAACTGACCCCAACCGGATTCAAACTGACCCCAACCGGAATCAGACTGACCCCAACCGGAATCAAACTGACCCCAACTGGAATCAAACTGACCCCAACCGGAATCAATCTGACCGCCCGCAGGCTCACCGGACAGCCCTGGCCTCGACATCAGGCAGCCGCTCCTTCAACAGCTGGACGCGCCCGCAGTCGTCAGCGGACCAGAGCCGGACGCAGTCAGGAGCAGCGCCGGCCAGCAGGCGCCCAGCTGGACAGAACTGGACGCTGCTCAGGCCGCTGCCCAGCTCGGCAACGATTTTATCGACCTGCGGCTTGCCCGGCTTCACCGTCCAGACCCTCGCGGGTCCGTCAGCCACCGTCGAGGCCATCAGCTGACAGACGGAGCCGTTGCGAACGGTCGCAGGCGACCAGGCGACCTCGCCAAGGATGCCGGGGCCGCCGCCGCGAGCACCAACGCAGGTGGCCGCTTCGGTCGCCTCCAGCTGGCGGTTGAGTCGCTCAGCGACGCGCCGGCTGAAGCCGAGCCAGCGCGCCAGGAGGCGCCGGTTCTCCCGCGCCAGGCCGCGCTCACGGGCGGCCAGCTCGGCCAGCCGGGCCTCCGACGACGCCAGCTCGGCCGCCATCCGCTCGCGCTCGTCAACCAACCGGCGAGCTTCGGTTCGAAGGCGGCCAACTTCCAGCTGCAGGCTGCCCGCCAGGAGCTCCGTTGCAGCCAGCTGGGCCGTCAGTTCGTCCAGCTCGTCGGCAGTGCGGCCAAGCGCCAACTCGACGGCGGCCGCGTCGCGAAGCAGCCGCTGCTGGTCGGCCCGCAGCTCGGAGAGGCGGCACTCCGACCTGAAATGCAATTCTCAGTAATGAATAGAAGGTCCCGGATTCGAGCCCCCTCCCCACTCTAGGAGACAGTTTGTGGGCAAGGCAGTTAATTGCTTCAGTCAACACAAGCTGATACGGAACTGTGGCTTGTAAAATATTTATTGAAAGATAAGATGTGTCCACAACACAACCTCCTTGCAGAGCTGACTCACCCTTTATCATCGAATTGAAATATCTGAGCGCAAGCTAAGTTTAATAGTTTCTCATTTTCTGCTTTGAGTTTGGCCTGCTTAGTCCGCGCTCGGTCTTCTTTTAGTTGCAGACGATTAACTGAAATGTATTTCCTGGAATTTGCACTTCTGGCTCGAATGAAGCTCCTAGAAGACTTGCTACTTTTCTTTTGAATTAGGTTAAAATTATTATTATTTTATAAAATTTGTAATGAATAAATTAAAATCACAAATGCAAGTGTAGATTACGACTTATATAAGGATATTAATAAATTATACTTTTTATACTTTTCCACGCTATATTGATGGACAAATTATATTTACTGGTGGGCAAAATATTTATTTGTTGAATAAAATGTTAATTTAAAAAATATATAGATAACTAGAATATTAAAAATGCTAAAGAAAATCCTTTTGCTATTTTAAATTGTTTTATTTTATTTTAATTTTTCACAATATTTCTCACTTACATAAAACAGCACAATCAAATCGCTTTCTTACAGGATAAAATCAAGGATTCGAACGCTTTTTCCCGAGAGTCTCGCAGATCCAATTGATTCGAGATTTTTTCACGCCACATTACAGCTGCTTCTGCAATTATAATAAAAAAGCGATTCCTATTTTTTCCACGCTCAGTGATTTCATATTTTAGTCGCATTCTGTTGAAGGGTTCCAAGAACACGGAAGTTTTAAAATTCACCGTAATGACCTGGTAAAACAAAAATACTTGTTCTGTTAATGACTTTGGGTGGAAAAGATCGTATTTCGACGAATTTATTTATAAATCATATACAATTTTTTATAAATAATACAATACAAACATAAAATTGAATTATTTTCAATTTATCGTCCTATCTCGAGTTCTTAATTTTTCATAACTTTTTCTTGGTGGAACGGTAGGAAGTACATGTGCATCAGGTTATTGCAAATTTTTACTGCAAAAAAGACGCGCCTGTCGGTCATTTGTTCAAAACCATTAGTCATATGCTTGGATACAAGGCGGAGTGGAAAAGGACCTGTGATGTACATACACAAACGAGACAGTAGAATTAGCTCATTGGGAAAATTTTAGAAGTTATATCTTCCCTGGAAAAATACGCTCGTAATTTCCCATGGATTCCACAGTTGGACACTGAAGAAGTGCACTATAACTTTATTCGCAAATTTATATGCTGGAAGTCTTCATTTTCGGCATATCTGAATGTACTTTAATGCCATTATAGTGTGGGAAGACGGTCACTTTATCTCATTTAGCTGGACCTCTTGCCAGTTGGCTTCAATTTCTGTACGCTTCATTTCTGCTCCGAAACAGTGCTAAAGAACTGACAAATGTAATGTACCTAGTTTCCATAGAACGGAAATCCGGAATAACTGTCAATCTATCTGGTATCTGGGCAGGATTCATTTTAATGTGAGTGGTTAGGCGGTTCACAGTAAGAAATAAAAAAATCAAACAATTCGAATTTCTGTGAAGCAACGCGGTAAAATGCATAGTAACCATATCAGTAGGCGTACTGGTTTATTTCTGTCTGATAGATTGCTCATTATTAGAAGGCAGTTTCCTAGCTGTGTAGATGGTGACGAGAACAAGGCATTGAGTATGGTGCATGAGGAAGTGAAGTGAAAAAATTACTCATTATAAGTATTTTCAAGTACCTAAAGTATTTAAAAAACATAAAAGATCTTGAGCTGTTATATTGAATTTTAATTTGAACGCTTAGAACATTTTTGTTAACGATGGAAACAACGAAACAATCCACGCCGGTCTAGAATCACACCTGTCGGAACTAACCGAGCTGGCAAGGCGCCTCCGAGCTCACTCGGTGGCCTCGTCAGCCAGACCGCGCAGCTTATTCAGCCGAAGTCCCTTCACGGCGTAGGTCATCTGAATGCCCAGACCTTTGATCGACTTGTAGCCGACAGGCTCGAACTCAAAGTATTCCTTCAGGTACTCGACTGTGTCCACCAGGCACTGGATCATGTCTGGGGCGCCGTTTGAATACATTCGCGACGAAGTGTTGACAGTGTTGCCCCAGCAGTCGAAGGCTGGCTTATCTCGGCCGATTGTACCTGTGACCGACCGATTATTTCATTTAAAGCAGCGAAATATCCCTCTGGTACTGCTTAAAGGTACTTTTAAAGTACTATAATGATACAATCTATATGCTCGTACGAGTAAATTCAACAAGGATAAAACGAAGGTTACAATATCTTTTTCTAATTGTGCAGATCACTTAATTACGTGGAAGATACAAGTTTTATTGTAAAAAATGGTTAGCAAACACTACTATAGGAGAAGGAGCTCCGAGGAATTTCCTTTTTTTACATGGATTTAGCTATAGGATTGAATTTCACGAGTACGAGCCTGACTTGTTGGTCCATAGGCGAGAATTCGTAGAAAATTTTTTTAATGTAGCGGTTGAGCCAGGTAAACTCCGGTGAAAAAAGGCGCACTTGGTGCAGGCACTGTTTACATCATTTTTTCTTCAATATCTTCTTCACTACCCACACTATTTGCGTCCACCAAAAAACTCACCAGCAATCAGGTCGCCCACACAAAAGCCAATTTTGAAGCGAATCCGAAACGGATCGGACGGGTCGTAGGCCTCCTTGTCGGTGAGGCGAGCCCTTGTGTTGATTTGGTCCTCAATTTGCCTGAATGCCGGAACCTTTGAGTGCACAAGGTTTAGGCAGTAAAGCATCAGAGCAATGTGCGGCGCCTTTGGAGACTTCTGCTTGGTGACGGGATTCATGGACAGGCCAGAAACAGCCAAGTAGGTGTCCCGGTACGACTTGATCTTGTCGATGAATTGCATGCGGCCAAGCTCCTCGTCCATGGCGCAGAGGATGCTATTGAGCGCCACAATCTCCATGGCTGTTTGTCGGCCCACCTGCCGGCTGTCTGTATTGGAGGCGGACTGGCTTGGGTAGTACCTTCGGAACCACTTGGCCAGGGTGTCGCCGCCAGCCCATAGACAGATGAAGGCCACTGAAGCTGGAGAAATGTTCTCATGGTGCAGAGCGAAGTCACCCTTGAGGGCTTTCTCCATGATTAGCATGGACTTTTCGTCCGTGTTAGAGATGGCGATGAGCTTCGGCACGATGTTCAGCGGGTACAAATCGAAGATGACGCGATTGATTTTCTGTTTGTCCTCACTGGCCTTCACCATCTCCTTATTTGACTGGTACGTCGCGAAGAACTCTGAGCGTATGGCCTTTTGCCTGACATTTCAAGTTATTTTTTTCAATAGTAAAATTCAAAGGATGAAGCGTAAAGTAAGCGTTGAGAATATGGTCGGAACTACTCACCGAAACACAGTTAGCGGTATGCAGAACAGCAAGAATGCCAGAGCAAACAGCGAGTAGGTGAGATACTGCTCCGGCAGCATGTACGCAAACTCTTGCCCGGCTCTTTTGCGGTAATTCAGCGACAAAGTGACAATGAAGTGCACCGAGCATTTAAAAATCAGGTTGAGCATGTTAGTTGCGAAACTGGTTGTGTGCATGAGTACATTGCTGATCATGGACGTGTCCAGCAGGCGGACGTAAACATACACCAAAGTGTTTATCTCGGTGCCATTGTAAAGGTGACTCTCGCTATCAAATGGGTCATTTTCGCTAATCTCGGAGTTACCTGCTGATTTGATTGATTGATAGAATATTTGAATTACCAAACAGCACTTTTCTCAACCACTGCCCGTTTTAAAAACCCGAAAGCAGCAGCAGATAATTCTTACTAATCTGGCCCAGTAAGTTCAGATGGCGCAGAGCGCATCGCCTGCCAATCAGCGTCAGCAGTAGAATCGGATAGCTGAGCATGAGAAATTGAAAGCCTTGAAAGAACTTTTCGTCGTAAAGAATATAGTAGAGGCGGAGCAGGACGGACTCGCGCGTGTCGACCCGGTTAAGGCGGCAGTAGCGATGCGTGGCCCGCTGTTTGCGCTCGTTGTGCACGTTGTACTTGGCATCGACCAGAAGCAGAGCTACCACGAAGGCGTCAATGGTGAATGCGGTGCCAATCAGCATGAGGATGTCCGAGTCGAAATAGTCCAGAAAGATGTAGAAGCAAGTCTGGGTGAAGATGGCATTGAAGATGAGCAGGACTGCGTGATCGTACACGGGCGAGAAGATGAAGCTGAGCCGAGCAACTTCAAAGCCCAAGTGGCTGGCGGGTAGAAAGTAGCGAATTCGGTAGAGGTACTCGAATGTGATCTCCCTAAAGTAGCCCAAGTACCTGAGATGAGAAGGGGCGGCGCAGCAAAGCCTGTTATTTCTCGTAAATCAATCGTGCGCATTCAAAGCGAAAAAATCCGGACTAACGTGAAACTCGGCATCAGAAGATGCTTCAGCTCCTGCTTGTTGCTTTTCAGGCTCTCGAGTAGGCCGCTCTCCTCCATGGCGTTCTTGCGGACCCTCCGCTCCGACTGAGCCTGTGCAAGACAATCGTCAATTGGTGAAATTGCAGCTTTCCTGTTGCATTCCTGACACATTGAGTCAACACTGTTTATGCAAGTCCCTTAAAAACTGAAGCCTTGCCTTTCTCGCTCGATCCTCCTCGCTGTAGCCCTTGCGGCTGGCCACGCCCTCAACTCCGGTCAGTTCGAATGGCACTTTCTCTCTGTTAAAAGCCTTCTTCGTCATGGGGCTGATGCTGCCATCGCGACGTTTCCATACGACTATGCAGCGCTGCATTCGGGAGTTGATCTGAGCCTGGGGAAATTTTCAACCAGAATTTAATGACTTTCATGGCTGGCTACGCTCGTAATGTCATGCAGCAATCTTTTTGTTTGAATGATAAAAATGCTTTGAAAAAAGCACCTAAAGTATTGCTAGATCTTTTCTGTCGAACCTTGAATTTAAAATCGAACTCCGCAGCCTCGACCTGTGAATATTAAAATTGATTACCTCGAAGACAAGAATTCGCAAACAAGTAGTAATGCATTAGCGGGACTGAGAAAATGAGAAGACACGAGCCTCGAGCACTTCGAACTCACCTGTTTCAGAGCCTCCGGAGAGTAGGTTTCGATAAACTTCTCCTTCTCACGCAGTGCCATGTCGCCAGCGGGATCGTCGTCTCCGCCGCCGCCGCCGACAGGCTCGGAGCCGCGGCGCGGTATGCGACGCGCGCCAGACGAGCCGCCTTTGGTGCCGCCGCGCGACTCCGGGATCAGCTTCCTGCGACGGCGCATCTGGGTCATGCTCTTGGCCAGGTCTTCAGGCGAGTAGTACTCCGGGTCCGAGCTGTCTTTGAAGTCGTAGGAGCTCAACCTAATCAGGGGCGACAAAGTTACCAGCTATTGGATGTCAAAGCTAGAAAACGCAACTTCAAAGAACTTTTCTTATTTTTCTGATTTTTGCTTTTTAGCTGTGAAACTAATACCATGTACCTTCATGTATCACATGTATCACTTAAGCCTAGGAGATAATGTGTATACTCAACTCTATTTCGCAGTTGTTATTGGCCAGCAGGTGGTGACACTTGAACGAGATCCGCACGTGACCCTTCTCGCCGCCGCTCTCCATCTCGTTGGCCATCAGTGAGTCGTCCGAGTAGATGTCGAACTTGTAGCGCGAGGCTCCCAAGATGACCGCGTTGAGGGTGCCCCAGTGCACGCCGATTCGCATGTCGACGCGTTGTTCGTCCGGGAGGCCCATGCTGTCGTTGAATGCCTGAAGGTCGAGGTCAAGGAATCCCTTTTGGCTGTGAAGTGCTGGAAAATTCGACGAGTTTGTACTATTATTGGGCTCTAAACAAACTAAATAAGACCTAAACCATGAGATGCAACGGTGAATAGGCAGAATGACAACCTTATCGTAGACGCACCTGAATTTTCTCGCACATCTCCAGTCCCATCGCCACCGAGCAGAGTACGTAGTAAACCTTGGTTTGTGTACAGCGCATTAAGGTGAGATGCAAACGCGCTAAAGTTATGCTCTTTAATTTCGCGATGAATCACAACATTCTGCATAATTTAGAGTTAACCTAAAGTAACAAACTAACGCAGTGAAGCAGATTAAACTTGCCTGGTTTCTCTGCGACTCCTTGCTAGCGAAGGCCTGCACGGTGCTCAGCCGTTTCTTCTCGGTCATGGGCACGCCGGACACGCAGTAGTAGCAGTCGCCAAGGGTGCCGATTTTTTCGATTTGAAGCCGACTGGCCGAGATGTCGAAGGCGCCGTAAATTCTGTTAAGAATGTGCACAACTTCAGAGGCGCTGCGACCAGCGGACATCATGGTGAAGTTGACAATGTCAGCGAACAGCATCGAGGCGAAGATGTACTCCTCGTGGTAGGGAACTATCAGGCCCGTGTTGTTCTTGCGCAGGAGGCTCTGGTTGAACTTGAACTTCTCGTACGGCTCAACAACTATCTTGGGCATTACTTTGCGCACCCACTCTTTGCTGAAGTGTTCGGGTAGGTGAGCGACTTTTTTTAATTCTGCGTGTTGAACACACTGAAAGTTTGGAGCGCTATTTAATTCTCTGTGACAATGCATATGCACTCGTATTTCTTCTTATCTTGGGGCTTTCTACGTTACATTCCACCATGTAAGTGGAATTTTGTCAGTCGAAAACAAAAAAATTACCGGATAGACCCCTCTTCTTCATTCTTTTTGATGAGGGCGAAGTTCTCCACCAAAGTGCCGAATGTGTTGTTGGTTCGTACGATGCCAACCACGCAGGCGTACAGGCCGACCATGTTGCACAGCAGCAGCTCCACCAGGTCCACTATGAGGCTGCTCTTATAGATGAAGGCTTTCTGAACGTCCAACGCCCGATGAAAGGCCGTGGAGTAGTACACAAACAGGATGCTGGTCACCGTTGAGAACAGAAGCGCCATGCGGAAGCGCAGAATTCGAGACAAATAGATGGCCAGGATAAGCGACGATTTAATGATGCCCAGGTTGAGGAAGTTCAGGGACAGAACTGCAAAGTCCAGGTAGGAATGGATAAACGAAAAAAATTCTTAAAAAATGTTTCCCCTGAACATCACGCAAACGAACTGACCATGTAAACTCAAGGCTAGAGAAGAGGGGTCAGAACGAAAAACAAGAAAATAAGTTTAGTATGATACAGCGGGCTAGCTGCGAAGTCTGTTCCGATGAGACTAAGTCAACTCACGAATGACGATGAGCGCGTAGAGGCTGATGAGCACGAACGCCATGCTGCCATGCACGGCGGCCTTGGGCAGGCAGTCGGGCAGCGACATGATGTTCATGACGGCCGCGGACAGGATGAACATCATGATGAAGGGCGCGGTGTTCACTGTCTGGCCCGAAGCTTCGTCAAACGTGGCGATGGAGACGAGTTGGAAGATGCCGAACACGATGATGTAGTAGTAGGCAAGATCGATGTGCGCCGTGCTCAGCACCTTGTCAAACTTGGTCAGATGTTGGCCTAGCGACTGGTACACAAACTTGAACTCGAACAGGGACCGGCTGTCCTGCAGCTTGAACATCCGGCGCCAGGGCATTCGAACGCGCTGCACCACCCCAACGCAGTCGGCCTCGTCGCCGTCCTCTTTCTGCTTGGAGAAACGCCTGGTGATCTGCTCGAGCAGGCGCTGCTCCTCGGGCGATGAGGATGGCGCGAAGCTTTTTTGCGAATTACCGCCAGGCATGACCTTATTTGGATGCTTGGACTGAGTTGGTCTGGGCTGCTCTTTCACTGAGAGTGGGAAAAAGAACTTTCTAGATAAAAATCCTGAAAGAAAAGTTTTCTTTTCTTTAGCTATGGTCGCTGCCCTTGCTGCTTTGTCTCGACTGTCTATGGAAATAACGGTTGCTTTTCACTTCTAAATTGAAGTCGACATCATTTTTCTTAATTATTTACACTGTACGCAGTAAATATATATTTTTCTGTCAGTAAGTCATCAGGCATGTATGACATTTTCATATTAAAAGTACAATCAAGTGCGTGTGCACCGAAGTTTGATAAAACTTTTGCAATAAAAAAGTAAATGGAAACTCATGTTTCTGGAGTTTTATTAGGTTACTTTTCGAAAAAAAGATCGTAAAAAATCAAGCCCTTATTGAAAAATACAGCGCTTGGTTAGACCAATCTTAATTTAATTATCTATAACCTAAATTTCTCGATGTCCCTACGGATGAGGTGGAGAGGGGGGCGAGTGGCTCGGCGGTCTAGCGCGTCTGCCTTGTGTGCCACTGGTCCAGGTTCGACCCCGCGTTGTAGGTTGGCTATTTTCCCTAGCGGTTTCGTGTGCAGGGTCACATTAATTTGGGGCCTTGTGCACGAATTGGTTGGGGTATGGGCCAGTTGTGCAATTTACGCCCACGAGGGCAACCCCCAAGGCATAGAGAGTGTACATTCCTGGAACCGCCGCTTGTACACCCTATGTGAGTGCGTGACTGGGTGCCGGCCTGTGTGTGTGTCTATGCTGCATACCGTATTTATTGTGCCTGAACGCGCTTCAGGAGTCAGCGCAATGGACAGTCATGCCCAGTCGCTGGTTGTGGGACGATGTCGCTTAAAGCGTCAAAGTGCCCTCTTGCAGATTTAGTTTAAGTTAGTTTAAAGGGGATAACGCCCATCCAAATTGTTTCCAGCTCACACTGGTACCCAAAATCAACTGGATGGACTGAATTGCTGCTGGATTAAGCCCAGTGCTCAAGAGCGCATATTTATCCTAATTTGGAGCTCGTATCCCAGGAGCTTACAATCATATTATAAGTCAGTCAGTCATTAAAAAGGCAAATTAAAAGATATCGGTGATCTAGTTAAGCTGCATTTTTTAACTCAGGGCAACAGCCTATAGATTGATACTGGCAGCCAAATAAGGGCGAAGGGTGTCGCGTTTTCTTCCAGGTTGACGTGAGGCGTCCGAATTTTTTAATGCCAGTGACGGGATCTGCAGCTGTGCCCCGCAATCGTTGATAGAAACCGATTATAAAAATTGATGGAAGATGGAAGAATGTGGAATCAATTAATTTCCCAGCGCCTTAAGTGGGAATAATGGAGCTTGTCGAAGCGAACAAAGGGCCTAAAAGCGACTCCCTTTGGATATTTTTTAATTTAATGGGCATAAAAGCTTGGCGAGATTTTTAGATATTTTTGTGTTATTCCGAAGGGTCGTCATGGAGACAAAACAGCGGGTGGATGTTGCAAAGAGAAAATCCCGCATTGGGACCTGGGCGCAGTTATTTGAGCGCAGAACAGACAAAGACCAGATTGTTGCTGGCTTAGCCTTCGTATCGTTTGTATTTACTTTAGGTAAGCCAAGCTAATCCAACCCAACCCAATCCAATCCAATACAACCCAATCCAGTCCAATCAGGTCCAATCCAATCCAATCCAATCCAATCCAATCCAATCCAATCCAATCCAATCCAATCCAATCCAATCCAATCCAACCAATCCAATCCAATCCAATCCAATCCAATCCAATCCAATCCAATCCAATCCAATCCAACCCAATCCAATCCAATCCAATCCAATCCAATCCAATCCAATCCAATCCAATCCAACCCAATCCAATCCAATCCAATCCAATCCAATCCAACCAAACCCAGCCCAATCCAATCCAATCCAACCCAACCCAATCTAATCTAATCCAACCCATTTCAATCCAACCCAATCCAATTCAATCCAGTCCAACCCAACCCAATCTAATCCCATGCAATGCAATGCAATGCAATCCAATCCAATCCAATCCAATCCAATACAACCCAATCCAGTCCAATCAGGTCCAATCCAATCCAATCCAATCCAATACAACCCAATCCAGTCCAATCAGGTCCAATCCAATCCAATCCAATCCAATACAACCCAATCCAGTCCAATCAGGTCCAATCCAATCCAATCCAATCCAATCCAATCCAATCCAATCCAATCCAATCCAATCCAATCCAACCAAACCCAGCCCAATCCAATCCAATTCAACCCAACCCAATCCAATCTAATCCATGAAGAACTGAAAGAATAATATGTGAGCGTAGCTAATCCGTTCCCAGTCACGGAAACGCCGAGTTTTTTGCCTAAGCAAAATTGATAATATTTTTTCGTGATGGATAATTTATTGAGCCTTTCAGCTTCAGCGCCTGTGACTGAATTAACAGTCTGCCAGAATCCTGCAAAAAGCGATAGGAAATTCTCGATTTATAAAATAAATTCAGTTTTTAATGGGCTGTTTATGAAACCACTTAAAATGGGATCAATTCTCGCGAATCGACCAAGCATTGCAGCATCGCTATCCCCAGAAATCCTCCGCCCAGAGTGGGATAAATAATTGCGAGATTTATCAGCTTCTCCGGTCCCCGTCGTCAGGATTTTCGGACTGAACGTGACAGAATTCGAGTAGCAAATCGGAGATCAAGGATGCGCTGCCGACCTGGTAAGTCCCCGTTAGGCCAGTTACAGATGGCTCTCTTAATCTTACGCAGTAATTCGCTGTCTGAACTGCCTGATTGCAGCCGGCCTTCTCCTAGTCACGCTCTTCATCGCCATTCGCTACTCAATGGCCGCCCATTTCGCCTTGATGGGCTGCTACGTTGACTTCGTGAACTCCGTCAGGGACTTGACGGGCCTGGCCGGCAGGACCTCCATCGGGCACTACCGGATGGAACACGGCGAAGGTCGACAGCACCGCCATGACCCTGCAGCTGTGCAGCCACATCTGCTCCACTGAGAACTTCAAGTACTTCCGCGTGCAGTTCGCCGCGAAGTGCTTCTGCGGCAACTCCTTCGGCAGCCAGGGCATGGCGGCTGCCAGCGACTGCAACATGGCCTGCGCCGGCAACTCCGCCCAGATCTGCGGAGGGCCCGACAGAAATTCGGTGTTTCGTCAGCTGCTCGGTGAGCCACAGGCAGTTGTCACGAGTTTTTCTCCATATCCGAGTGTCAGTGCTATTTTTAATTTCACGGCACAGGCTAGGTTATGGTTGTCGTACTGTTGCTGACCCTCCAAGTACCGTGTATTCCTCCTGTAAAGTTATGAAGCCGAGAGTTTGTTTGCAGTAGTAGAAGAACGTAGCGCGCCTGCCGGCCACAGCGCTAGCTTATATATTTTGATTTTAGGGTTCTGTGATTCAGCAATAATAATAACATTGGCGTGGGGAGAGCGAGATAAGAATGTGCGGTAAATGGGGTGGTGGTAAGTTCACACTATTGTGATCTGTAGGGCGCTTGGCCCAAATAACTTAAAAGTGCAAATAAGATTTGAGATGACCAAAACAACGTGAGGCTCTAACCGCCCCAGTCGCTAATATTTATTTTGTCAATCGACCTCTCAACTCCCCTGCCCGGCCGGTTTGGGTGGGGCCGTCAAACACCCCCTACAGCCAACCAATCAGAGGCAAGCATCGCCGCGTGCACTTAGGGTGGGTGGCGTGAGCCAGCCACATACACAACACACACCTAGGCTTAGGAGATAGCGGAGCATTGGATTGAGCATAGACTAGCAATAGGGCAGGGGCGCGAGTGCGGGTGCACTGATGAATAACATAAACATTGAAACCATTGGCAATGAGTAACTAAACTGTGGTGCCGAAGCAACAAACTGTCTATGCTCTAACCCTCTATGACATTAGCGTAGTCTGTCTGTCCCTTTCTTTTGCGCGGCATGCGTTTTATGGTGAAGTAAAAAGAGGAACCCCTCTTGAGCGCGAACTTCGAGTCTTTAATAAACGAGTAGATAACTCTTCTTGCGTTACGAGAGATACGACAATGGCGTCGCAAGCAAGTGACTTGCCACTCAACGATCCGGCCATGACTGAGGCGTGGCTCCGAAGTTTCGCGGCACTCAGTCGCAACAAAAAACTGAAGGACTCCGATGAAGAACGCCAGATCACCGACCTCTTCCTGTCCAGAGCTGGAGTTGATGCGGTCCGCAGAGTCTCGGTGATGGCGCAGCCCAATGAGCTGGAGAAGATGGACTTTGCAGATATCAGCGCGCTGATCCTAGAGAAGGTGGCGCCGAAGAAGAAGCTGATCATCGCTGAGCGTTCCAAGTTCATGGCTCTGCGGCAAGAGTCCGGCGAATCGATTCAGCTGTTCGCTCAGCGCCTCCGGGATGCCGCCCGGTACTGCGAGTTCAGCAAGCTGAATGCCGAGGACTGCCATCAGACCGCAGAGGACGAGCTCATCCAGACGATGCTGATCAGCGGTCTGCAGAATGGGCAGCACCGGGCCAAGACTCTCGAGTTCATCCAGAGCGCCTCGGCAGCTGTGAATCTGGATGACTGCGTCGGCTACGTTCAGCAGCTGGAGCTCATTCAGCAGTACAGCAGCTCTGAGCAGCTCAAGCAGACTGCAGCCGGCAACTCAGCCGAACAGCCAGCCGCAGCAGCCATTGCCAGTGTGGACAAGAACCGGAGTGCCGACAAGCAGTGTAGGTTCTGCGGCCAAAGGCATCAGAGCGGCCGATGCCCAGCCTGGGGCAAGACCTGTGCAAAATGCGGACGCCGCAACCACTTTGCCGCAGTGTGCAGAAGCAGCTCCCAAAGCAAGGCGGCACACAAACTCGAGGCCGAGGAACCGGAAGGCGACCCAGTCTTCACTGTCAGCAGCACGAACAAAGTAAAGGCGAGCAGTATCAAGAATGTGAAGCTCGACGGAAAGCTGCTGGCGATGCAGCTGGATTCCGGGTCCGACACCAGCATCATCCCCAAGAACTTCTGGAAAGCCTTGGGAGAACCTCGGCTGAAGCGGTGTCCCAGGCAGCTTCGCCAGTTCGACGGCTCCGTCATCAAGACCCTGGGCTGCTTCAACTCTGTGGTGGAGCTCAGCAACAGAGTTGCCTGCGTTGAGTTCACTGTGACAGCGTGCGAGAAGAATCATGGACTACTGGGTACCGACGCCTTAGACTTCAAGCTGGAGGGAGTCTCCATCAGCCATACAGAGACTGCCCCGTCGCTGGGCAAGCTGCTGGGCTTCAAAGCCCGGATCTTACTGAAGGGGAATGCGCAGCCGAGCTATTTTGAGGCGCGTCAGGTGCCGATCCACATGAAGCCGCTGGTGATTGAGAAGCTGCGGAAGATGGTGCAGAGTGGGATTCTGGAGCCCGTGCCGTCCGGCGGCAGCCGCTGGGCGTCGCCGATCGTCGTGGTGCGAAAGCCGAACGGCGACCTCCGCATCTGCTCGGACTACAAGGTGGGTGTCAACCCGAAGATCTGTGCCGACTCCTACCCACTGCCCAACATCGAGTCCGCCTTCTGCGCCCTGGCCGGCATGACCCACTTCGCCACCGTCGACTTGACGAATGCCTACAACCAGATCGAGCTGGACGACAGCGCCAGAGAGGTGCTCACCATCAACACGCCGATTGGCCTGCTGCGGTGGACGCGGATGCCCTACGGAGTCAAGACGGCCAGCGCCCAGTTCCAGGCAGCCATGGAGGCCACCATCGGCGACGCGGTCTCCAACATGGTGATCTACCAGGACGACATCTGCGTGGGCGCTCCGTCGGAAGCCGAGCTGGACGCCAAGGTTGTCCGACTGTTAAGCAAGCTGAAGAACGCCGGCATGGAGATTAACCCCGAGAAGTGCGTTTTTAGAAGCACCGAAATCTCCTTCCTCGGGTATCGCATCTCCGCAGACGGAGTTCGACCTGACAAGAAGCTTGTGGAAAAGATCCAGAAAGTCAAGCCGCCGAGCACAAAGAAAGAGCTGGAGTGATTCCTGGGCCTCACCAACTACTATGCGCGCTACATCGAGGCCTACTCGGAAAAGATTGAGCCTTTGACTGCACTGAGGAGCCAGAAAACCTGCTTCGTGTGGGGCTCGGAGCAGCAGAAATCTTTTGAGGACCTCAAGCGCGCTTTGGCAGTGTACCCGGTGATTCGCATCTTCGACCCCAGGAAGACAACGACTCTGACGACAGACGCCAGTGAGTTCGCAGTGTCGGGCATCCTCACCCAGGACGGCCATCCGGTGCTGTACCTGTCCAGGCGCCTCACACCCGCTGAGCGCAACTACTCCAACATCGAGCGGGAGGCCCTGGCGGTTGTCTGGGCGACTCAGCGGGCAAAGCATTTTCTGCTGGGTAAGAAATTTCTGCTCCAATGCGATCACCAGCCACTCGAATTTATCTTCGGACCGAGCCGGGAGCTGCCCAAGGTGACTTCAGCGCGGATCATGCGGTGGGCGATCCAGCTGGCTGCGTTCGACTTCGACATCGCCTACGTCAAGGGCAGCTGCATCCCGCACGTGGACGCCCTGTCAAGGATGACCTTTGAGAACGACGACAGCGAGCACTCTAGTGGCGATGACGGCTTCATTCACTGGACCGAGACTGACTTGCTGCAGCTGGACGAGATCCGCCGGGACACGGAAAGCGACCCGGTGCTCACCAAGATCAAGCGGCGGATCCAACGGAACGTATGGTCCAACTGTTCGGCTGCGGAGCGACCGTACAAGGCGGTGAGACATCAGCTGACGATTGAGAACGGCATCGTATGCCTCGGCGACTTGCTGGTTCCGCCAGCCACTGTCCGCAGCAAGATCCTGCAGGCGGCTCATGGGGTAACTCACAGCGGAGCTCTGGCAACCCGGAACCGACTCAAACGTGAGGCGTGGTGGCCAGGTTATTGCGACGATGTTGAGAGGTACGTGAAGCAGTGCTCGACCTGTACTAGCATTCGGCCGCAGCCAGCCCGCACTCTGCACACCTGGCCTGCTGAGCAGACTCCTTGGAAGCGGGTGCACATGGACCATGCGCACGTGCCCGGGGTCGGCCTGATCCTGGTGCTGGTTGACGCTTTCTCTGGCTGGCCAGAAGCTGTGCATGTGGCCGACAAGAGCGCAAGAACGGTGATCCGGGTGCTGCGGGCGATCTTCTCTAGGCAAGGCGTGCCGCAGACGCTGGTGTCTGACAATGCGCCGGAATTTCATGACCAGGAGCTCCACGGTTGGCTCAAGCGGATCGGCTGCACCCAGCTATTCACACCGCCGTACCATCCGCAGTCCAACGGCTGTGCGGAACGGATGGTGCAGACCGTCAAGCGAGGACTCAAGGCATTCGCGGCTCATCAAGGATCATTTGAAGCGTATTTAGCCAAGCTGCTGCTGAACTACAGAGCGACTCCACGGAGCGACGGCCGGGGCAGCCCCTCGGCGCTGATGGGTCGTCAGCTGAGGAGCCCGCTGACGCTGACTTTTGAGACGGATGCTCCGGTCGCCTACCAGGCTCGTCAAGGCGCCCCAAAGGAGCTCGCCCGGTTCGTGGTGCAGGCCGGCCACAACACGGCGATCATCACCCGGACCGAGGCGGACCGGCCCGTCTTGGCGCACCGGGATCAGTTGCGGCTTCTGACAGCCGCGGCCGGGGCCGAGGCTGACGACGGTGGCCCGGAGTCTGAGTTTCTGGAGACACCGACAAGCGACCCAGCCGAGCCAACAGCCGAGGAACGACCTCAAGTGGCTCGACATGAGGTGACTGACCCGCAGCCAAGAAGAAGCGAGAGGAACAACAAGGGTGTCCCTCCTGATCGCCTGTCCGCTCGTTGGTGACGGGGGGATGTGGTGCCGAAGCAACAAACTGTCTATGCTCTAACCCTCTATGACATTAGCGTAGTCTGTCTGTCCCTTTCTTTTGCGCGGCATGCGTTTTATGGTGAAGTAAAAAGAGGAACCCCTCTTGAGCGCGAACTTCGAGTCTTTAATAAACGAGTAGATAACTCTTCTTGCGTTACGAGAGATACGACAAAAACAATAAAATGACTAAGCAGGCAGGGGCGTAGCCAAGGGGGGTCATGGGGGTCATGACCCCCCCCAGACGGCTGATGTAGACCGAATTTTTGAATTCGAAAAATTTTTTTTGTAATGTCACAATTTAAAGCAGAAGTCGCAGAATGGAGAATAGGGAAAATTCAGACAAAAGTGGTTCACGGGACCTTTTTTTGGTCCTTCGACATTTTTGTACCAGTAAGTCACAAATTTTTTGACCCCCCTCAGAAGGAAATCCTGGCTACGCGCCAGTAAGCAGGCTATCTGACCTCCTTATTTGCTGTGGGGTCCAGCGCACCCAAAAGTTCGGGAAGTTCAGGAAAATCGGGTATTCAAAGAAAAAACCGAAAGTTCTCGCAAAAGTACATTTCAGCGCTTTGGCTGCTTTCAGAACGAGGCTTCAACTCGGCTGCCCGAGTGTACACCAACGGAACCTCCTCCGGCGAGCAGCACCGCGCCGTGCAACCCGTGAGAAGCCTGCTGGAGTGCCTGACCCTGTGCGACGCGAACTGCCAGGCTGTGCTGTTTCAACCGGATGTGTGCCGCCTGCTGAAGGTGGCCGCCGTGCCGCTGGAGCTGGCCGGCACGCCTGGAGAGTTCTTCGTTCGCGACTGATGGGTCACCGTAGTCGCAAAATTGGAATAACAATTCTAGCGAGCACAAAGTTTTTCCCTCAGCAAAAGTGGTGTTTTCTGTTTCTTATACGCTAATTTTGCCCACAGCTAAACCAGACCAGCTCGTAGATCAACATTTAAGTTTTTAAAAATGTTTTCATTCTCACATACGTATTTTATGCAGAGTAAATGATAGTCGGATAATAATTGAAATCATAGAATTTTAATAAAAACTATGCAATATGAGCCTAATACTACATAGGCAGTTGGTAAAGAAGTAATTAGTAAGCAAGAGATAAATAAAGTACGTGATGAAACTGATTGTGAAATGGCGGCATTACCTCCATTGGCTCTATTGCAGTCGCTCTATTTACTGGAATTTTCCTGTGAATATTGTGCAAGTCATCCGGCTTGAGACACAACATTCCCATGAAGCGCCTTCCATTTATTTCCCTAATCAGCTGACACTAGCTGCGAGGATCTGATCTGCAGATGGAGCAACAAACAAAGTTGTGTAGCAACCACTGAATACGGCGGTACAATAGAGCTTTATTGTAGTTTATCGTGGATTCTTCTAGTCAGATATTCAAACAAAAGAACCGAACGATGATTTCCTTAAAATATTGCATTTTCTAACTCAATGCACAGGAAGCAAATGCTGTCCCCCAAAGCAGTTTTTCTATAAACAGTCGTTTTGAATTCATCGTTCTCAAACATAAAAATAGTGCATTAGACAAGCTTCTTGGTCTCAACAGGAAACCGTGGCAGCAGCTTATTTACTCGCCTCGGAAGTGTTGGTGGAGGCGGTCTCAAATACTCCGTCTTCCAGCCTTTGAATCCATCCAAGGCGCATCGCCCTTCAAGGGCGGTGTGAGCAACTTGGAGCTGCTGAAAGCTACAACTGGGCAGGAAGTGAATGCCTTGCTGGTTTTGGGGTCTTGCCTGCGTATTGAAGACTATTTTGGACGCATTTTTTGGCTGGCAACTAATACAGTTTGAGTACGAAAAATGTCTCAACCGAAAGACTTACATTGTAAACAAAGGCCAGCAGTCTGTGACTAAGTAGCGATGTTGTCAATTTTTTAAGACCCAACGAAGTCCCAAATCTAGGAGAAGATTTTATTCATTTTTTAGCGAGTCAGTTAACCGCACATTGCTTTAGTACACACATCTGGGTTGCTAGCTGCGGCCGTGTCATGGGCTGTGCGTCTGTTTGAATGAAAGTTCGGGTGTCTTGTGTTTTTGGTGCAACACACGACCTTCTAAAAGAGCCATTTGCCCGCTTAATTACACACACTTGTAAAAAACTGGCATTGGAATTGCTCCAACTTTAACGATAGCTTTTAAGTGGCTATTAAAAATGCATTTTCTCGTACTTTTTAATGAGGTTCTTAAATAGCATTTCTGCAGCAATCGGACGAGTTGAAAGAAAAAATTATTTTTTGAATGCATTCTAGACAAATACCTGGCTTGAGAAATTTGCTCGTCACTAGGAATACTTTAGACAGTCTGTCTTTATTTGTTTCCTCAAATGAAAGGTCATGCATCCTTCATTTTTTGCGCTTGTATTTCTCTTCTAAAAACTTTGCTGCCAATAAATACGTCAGTTGGAGAGTAGGATATTGCTTCGCTTAACAGGATGATGGCATGGGAGGAATTGGTGCTTCAACCATCATCTTCCCCCGTATCACCCTGTTATTCGCCTTCAGGAGAAACTTAATTGGACGGCAAGGGCCTTAATTGCGACAGAGCAAGTTGGCTTACATTAGTTTGTAGCTTTCCAGTGCAAGGTGGCTATTGGGTGCGTGGAATAGCTAGTTAGCTATTTCTGCTTCTCTTGTTCAGAAAGGAGACAATTTTTGCGGCACAATGTTTGCACTCAGACTGAAGGCAACTGGAGCTCATGGATTTGAGGACACAATTGAGGAGTTAAAACTTTGGTCGGGTAGGTTGTGGTCCATGCATTCTACGGTCTCTTCATCAAGAATGGAGCAGTGATAGAAGTTACTTCGCTTGGTTGTAGAGACCGCCCAAAAGGAAAAATTTCTTATATTGAATTGTGTAAAAATTGAAGAAACCCAACAGGAATACGATAAGCATGCGATATGACGATAAGATTTTTTAAACGCATTCAGAGCTGAATAGTTTTGTACTCAAATGCAATTGAGAAATTGCTTAGCTCGTACTGCAACCGAGTCGCTCAGAATAAAAGAAACTATCCGTGAACTCAGATTTTGGTTTTTGAGGATGCCAAAGGAAAAAATCGGATCAGACCCTGTATATTGAATTAATTATTAATATTATTAGCAATCTAAGTTTTTATATTAAGCCAGACGATTAGTGAAATCATGCAACTACGAGGTACTTCGTATTCCAGAAATGTTACAATCGTAATTATAAATTCTATTTGAGTTTGTTGCAGGGCTGGCTATAATTTCCACTTATCATATTTCTTGAGTTGCGTCAGCCGTAGCAATTGAGGCACTAAATGTCGCACAGGTCGCGCATCTGGTCGAACTGGTTCAAATTCAGGTTGCCAGTCAGCAGGGCCCAGCAGCGCAGCCAGCCATCGAATGGTCGGATCTCGCCGGCCATGCAGTTGCCAATCAGAAGGTTGTCGTGGATCGTCTGCAATTGGGGCACTATCAGCGTTTGCGCGGAGCCGCTGCTCAACTGAGATCCGTTGCGGTAAGCCCAATGTTGGAAGAATGTGCCGGCAAAGTTGATTCCAAAGCTGACAAGTCGCTCGACAGAGTCGGTAGCGCAGCTGCTTGACCAGGTGTGGTTTAAAAGGTTGCCGTCGGACAAAGTGGCGCTGGCCTTGAGGCTGCCGTCGCCCATCACGAAGAAGAGCGTCTTGTGAGTCAGATGGTTGACGTCAACGAATGAGCAGATGCACTTGGCGCTGAAACGGGAACGCACAGACATGCAACTGCGACTTCAAGGCCTGATGGCAGCAGCCCAGAGGTCCCCCAGAACTCACACGGAGGCGCACGAGAACTTGCCCTGAAAGAAGACGCTGAACGACTTTCCGTATGAGAAGTATCGATAGAAGCCGGGCGTCGGGACCTTCACAAACGAGCTGTTCGAGCCCTGCAGGCGGACTCCGTCGATGGGGCTCTGCTCGGCGATGTTCACCGGCTCGGCTCGGTACAGCGACTTGTTGGCGAAGTTGTCGAAGCTCTTCCTGAAGTTTTACCACAGCACGGCCTGCGAGGAGAAGTTGACGGCGGACTGAAGAAGCCAGTTGGCTGACCAGGGACCTTCGGCAGCAGCGGCAGGCGTGGAGGCCACAGGAGTGGGCGGTGCAGCCGTCAGTTTGCGTCGCGCGATCATCCCGGATCCGCAGCTACCAGTCGAGGGTGGCGAGGCAGGCAGGCTGTGGCACCTGGCGCTGTGGCTCAGGTACACGGACAGCCGACACGCGCCATCCAGAGTGCAGCGCAGCACGCATTCGAGCTCGCTTGGCGCGGCCACAGCCGGGGCTTCCAACGGCTCCGAGGGGCAGTCGGTGGCCAGCAGGTGGAAC
Source organism: Macrostomum cliftonense (assembly GCA_950096795.1). Lineage (NCBI taxonomy): Eukaryota > Metazoa > Platyhelminthes > Macrostomidae > Macrostomum > Macrostomum cliftonense. Next base: position 72,734 of record CATNEM010000316.1, on the reverse strand, counting down.
ACGGCGGAGCCCTGCTGACCGGCCGCGGAGCGGCAGCACAGCAGCGAGAGAATGCAGGCAGTCAGCCTCATCGCTGACCTCATGTTGGCCTTATTGCTTCTAACAGAAGACAAAATACAATAAGACAGCTCTGATGTCTGTTCCCCAAGACTAAAAATATATAGAAAATTAAATAGCTGAAAGTCGTCCTCAGAACTTAGCCAATGGCATTTCACCTTAAATACTTGGTACCAAAGCAACTTGTACGCTTAAATCTTTCTACTGGCCCACAGAGTTTTGTGCATTTTTTAGTCTTGCTTGACGTTCTGAGCTTTCTTTAGGACCACTAAGCCTAGTGTGATTTTCTTTCTTGGATCAGCAACTAGCCGTTTGTCTAAATAGGCTGCACTTAGACCTTTGAAGGCTAATCTTTGCCCAGGAATTCACTAGCGATCCATAGGAAATCTGCAGTTTGTCAAGGAGCTGCAGAGCTCAACAAAAAATTTCCTATATTTAGGTTCATTTTTTAACCTATTTAAATTAAAAGTAGCTAACCAAAATTTTTAGAATGATACATGTAATATTATCGGAAAAGTAAGCCACAACCATTTGGCCCGTTAGTTCAACAGATTACCAAGCTTGTGGATGCTCGTACATTTTGAGCTCACGTTTAAAATTCGATATACATGTAGTAAAGCTTCGGAAAAAAATGCAACGACTGTTGCTTTAGATTTTAATGAAAGAACAAAGACAAGTGCGTACATCCACAGGTATCCGCACACAGAAATTCGTAAAGTATAATTCTTGGAGCGACAGAAATTTTAATTGCCATTGCTTTCTGTGTCATGCAGTAGTCATTGTCAATAAGGTAAATTGACCGGCTCAATTGACCTTTTTCTCAGAGTTCGCGTCTCTGTTAGGCATGTACATGTTGATTCGATCGATCGTCAGATTACGCACCGCCAAGCTAGCTTTTCGTCTTGTGTGAAAGCAATCAAGAGCAAATAAACTCCCTTAAGAATAGTGAGGGCTTTATTTATATGCATTTTGCACTTTGGCAAGCTAGACTGGTTCTAGCTAATAGGGGAAGGATGCTAAAATCTCAAATCTCATTAGCACACTTCAGCACACGTGTCTTCACATTAATCTGACCAAATCATATATTACATGTAGATCGGAAAGATCTGTTGCATGACAAAAACACATGAATGCGACCAGCAAAATCAGCAAGACAATAAACAAAAGTATCGGGAAGTTATAAATCGTAAACCACCATCAAGAATGAAAATGAAGCAGCGATTAAAAAAAGAATGCAGCTGCCGAAGCCATTGAATTACATGCTGGAGATAGTTGAAGGCTTAAAGATGATCAGGGTTCACAGGCCGTGTTCATGATGACAAGTATTAACACTAGTATAAATATTTTACATTGGGCGTTTTTTTAGAACAATTTTCCGGGCACATTTCCCTTCCCTGGTTACAATACATACCAAAAATTTGCTTATGGATTTACGTAGATACGTATTATTATTATTATTATTAGATCTAAGAGATCTAAGGTTCCCTTGTATCTTTCTCGATCTCTCTGTGTGCACAAAAATGTTTAACTGTATGAAAATTCTAATAACGTATATCCCTTCTCTTTTCGTTGCAGCATCTCATCTATAGTGCCATCTGCTTTCCATATGAATAGTTTAATGCCTTTACGAAATTCATCTATCATTTCCTTCAGAAAAGTTTTTCTGTCCAAATGTAAGGAATAATTTGAATTATAAAGTGATAAAAGCTCACGAACTTATATTTACGTCAAACATTCCGGAATCTGTGTTACCTGGCAACGACGCACAAAATATGCAGAAATTTAAGTGTGAACTCTAGTTTTAATTTTATAAAAATTAAACGTTAAATTGGTTTATTGAAATAAAATCACACTGTGAAAGTCAAAATAAGCCAATAATGATGCAAGCCAGCTTTGCTATTGCAGTGGTAAGTCTTGGTCAGATAATTTTCAAAACAGAGATAGATTTGAAACATAAGCTCAAAAGCAACTTAGAAGCAGTAAAGGTCTTACTTTTAATAAAATAAAAAAAATTAGATTATTAAAATTAAATCTTAAATTCTTTTGCTATTAATAATTTCCCCTTTTTAGCCACCGCCAGCCAATGCAAGACCATTTCCACAGCACCTAGCGCCACACCTCGCTCAAATGGGCGTCCCTATGGAGCAGGCAATGGGTAAGCGCCAAAATAGATTTTATTTATTAAGTCATTGCACCACTGTTATGAGTATTGCATGAATTTTTCGAGAAAAAACGCACAATTTAAAAATATTTTGATGCTATCTATTTTTCTGTATTTTATCCATAAATGTTAGATAATAAAATATTATTTCAATAATTTTTAATAAAAAATGTTACTATTTTATTTAATTTGAACTATTCAATATAACTTTAAATTATTTATTTTAAAGCTTTTATCTATACAAGTATTTACTATTTGAAAAATAATGAGTACAATAGTAATATTATTATTGTACAAAATGAAAATCTATATGTAAAAATCCCATGGATTAAAAAGTTGTAATAAAAGCAGAAATATGTACAATGGACAGCAGATTTGAGAAAAGCACTTTTAAGTGAGAATTAGAAAAAATAGCCAGGTGTAAATTTCCCGTCAATATTCATGTGTCTTAAAGAAATTAAAATTCGTAAAGGCACATAAATTCACCGTTTTTAACACTTATCGAACAATTGCATTCCCCAGCCTACTGGAACACCTTCAACCACTTTGACATGGACGGCTCCGGCACCATCAATGTGCAAGAGATGGTCACAGGCCTGCAGCTCATGGGCCAGTGCCCCACGCCCACAGATGTGCAGAACATGATGATGCAGGCAGATCAGAGTGAGCAAACATTTTGTCTTAATTTTGCAGTTGTCATGAGATGAGTTTTACGTAGGAAAGATAAGCTTACCTTTCACCTTTGTACTCAAAATCAGCTTATTTCTGAGCTAAAAATATCAAAAAGTTGTTTAAGATGTCAAGCTGGATACATTTTTTATCGAATGCCATCAAATACGTCTGTCTTCTTCTAGTACATATTGTAATCGCTCCTCTTCAACCTGCCTGCCAATCAACGCTCCTTACCTTTCTGGCTTGCTTTTTTCTGTCTTCTTTGTTACTTGCCGTTCCATATATCTGTCAGTATATCCATTTTCATAATCTAAGTATGATGCTTTTATACACATTCTCGTTGATTGTAATTTCGAAGGGAATGTACTTTTCCACGGGGCCCGGACAAAATTTACAACTTTAATCACTGCCCTTGTTTAAAGTCATGCATAAAGCAGCCTTTTAATAATCATAAGGCTATTTATTTTTTATGAAAGCTAATTACTATTATTATTAAAGCCTACCATTGGAAAATCTCATGCTTTCGCAGATCACGACGGTCAGGTCGATTTCTTGGAATACGTGCGGGTGACGCACGCCCGAGTGCAGCCGCCCCAGGCTGTGCAGACCGACCTCATGACGGCGTTCCGCGTGTTCGACAGAGACGGCAGCGGCTATCTGGACGCCAGCGAGCTGCGGGCGGCGCTGTGCCAGCGCGGCATGAAGGAGAGCGACTTCGATCACGTGATGTCCATTGTTGACCTCGACCGCGACGGTCGCATCAACTACACAGAGTTCGCCAGCCTGATGACTTGCCCGCTCGAGACCCTGATTCAGCAGCATCGCGACGGGAAGCACAAAGACGGCAAGCATCACAAAGACCACAAGAAGGACAAAAAGCACAGCGGCAAGAAGCACAAGAAGCGCGGCAGCCGCAGTGGCAGCGGCAGCGGCAGCGACAGTGACTAAGCGGGCCCCAAGCCTATACACTTTAAGACTTATCAGCTGATGGAAATGCTCGCCAGCTCAGCCTGGCATTGCTAAACAGCTTCAATGCGTCTTATGAAGCGGTTAATTATTTCAGTTATAGATTGCTTATTAATTATCTTATGCAATATAGTCTGTCCTTCGATGGGGAAACTGTTTATATTATTTTCTATTCCTGTTTATTACGCTCTCCATGTGAATCAGAATTTTTCCTTGCAAATATTTTCTAGTTAGTGGAGAATTTCTTGCCAGCTAGCAGCTGCCGCAAAAGAATCTTTTATTTCTTTTTATCAAAAGAATTTCTATCATGTTTTTATTTTAATGGCTTCTGATTTTGTGGGACAACAAGATTGTATGAATTTCTTACCACCGTATTGTACTTTTAGGTGTTTTTCATACGAAAATGTATCTGATAGTTTACACTTGCTTCCTGACTCATTGGTCAAATCAAATCTCGAGGGCTGGATTGAACAGATTCAGCTTCCTGAAGTTTACGCTTCAAAGCCAGCATTAAACCGCGCGGTGAGATGGCCTCGGCCAAATTTACAGGGCTAGAAACAGTCCCTGGGCAAATTGTGTGGTTAGCTGGGCTCTCGTTACTCTCGGACAAGCAAACGGTTTAAACCAATCAAACGGCTATCAATTTGTACTAATAGTGCTAAGCTGGCGAGGCCAGAAACGGATGGCTATGCCGGGTTGAAGTTCCCTATTTACTAAGCACGTATAAAATGCACGTACGCTCGTACAATACGCGAAAGCACCAAGCTCTAGGGGCTTGCACAGAGATAGCAGTTGACCAAACGGTAAAGATTCGCGGCATAGCCATGCGGCTCGGGTCTGTTGGCTCTGCTCGAATCGCTGGCCCATGCAGATTCCCCCACACTGAAGCGCATCGACTATCGAATTGCTTGATCTTGAAGCAAAACACGCGAAATTTGTCACCAGTTTAAACAGACTGACCAATCGCCGATGCATTGGCAGGAAAAGGTCCAAAATTGGCGCTCTGCTTTTAGTGTAAACAGTCGGACCGTGGTACAGCACAATAGCGGTATTAAAACTTCCTTCAGAATGCAGTCGGGCCACTACCAAAGCCAGCATAGTAGTCAGCTTGCAAATAGCAGCAGCCAGCCAGAGGCAGAAAGAAAGCAATTGTCAGCAGCAAATTTCATGGCTACTGCAGCCTCACAGCTGCCCACTGACCTGCAGGAGTGCCTGTCTTGGCTGCAAAACTGTTTCCGCTATGACGAGCAGGAAATCTACGAGTCTCTCAAATGCATCTTTGGACCCGGAAACGCCAGCCTGACGGACATAATCAACGTTCTCCGGGATGGCATCGTGCTGTGCCAGCTGGTTGTCATCCTTAGCGACGGCGTCATTAAACGAAACGAACTGAGAGGGTTCCGCCTGATCACGCTCAACTCCGTGTGCATCTACCGCGACAACATCGCCGCATTCCTGAACGTCTGCCAAAATTACTTCCTGCTCAAGGACAGTCTTCTGTTCCAGCCTGACGACCTGATTGAACGAAAGAATATTGATCGGGTGATTTCCTGCCTTGCCTCGCTCAGCCAGTCACCCAAGATTGACCAGGCGCGATTTCCCGGCTTCAAGGTGTCGGAAAGTTTGCGCATCGCCTTGCGGCATTTGAGCTCGAGCACGAGGCAGCCAGCCTGGTCAGAGCTCTCCGAATCGGTTGAGCAACTCCGATGCAATATGGTGGACATCTACAGCGACCAGCTGACCCTGTCTGCCGAGACCGAGGGCGTGTATGGCAGCTTAGTTGACGACTACGAGTACGAGCTGGTCGATGGGGACGATTCCCGAGTGGGAAACTGGCAGCAGCTGCTACTAAGTGAAAGAAACTACACCCACCTGCTGGAGCAGCTCACCACCTACTCAAAGAGCCTGAAAGGGCAGGCAGAAATCTCCGCTGAGCCGGCATTTCGCTACATCCCGGCTCTCTACGATCTGCATTCTCGATTGCTCGGCCGCCTGGAGAACATTGCCCGAATCAGTAGGATAGCCGACCGGCTGCGCGCGGTGTGCGACTGCGTAGCTAAAAAGAAGCTCCAGCTGTGCACGGCCTATCGGGACTACTTGGTGAACATGCCGCAGGCCATCGAGTGCGCCGACCAGCTGCAGCCCTGCCTGAGCCTGGATCAGGCAACCAGCTGTCTTCTGCCTAACCACCCGCTGCGCGAATTGCTTCTGGCCCCTCTGCAGCGGGTGCAACGCTATCCGGACATCTTCAAAGCCTGCAAGGAGACGCGCGCCGCCATGGAAGACTTCATGGAGATTTGCTGCTACACGCAGTCTTACAAAGAAAACGAATCTGTTATTCAGGTGGGACATAAAAAGCTTTGCTCTATGGAGTTTTTTGTATCGGAGATGTAATGTAAAACGCTTGACTACAATTTTAAGGTTCTGGATCGAGTGCAAGCGGGCATTGTGAATCTGGATCCAAGCTTGCAACTGAGGGAATTCGGCAGCCTCCTGATAGAGGGAGAGATTCGAATTTCACACCTATCGTTCGATAAGTCGGAGAAGGACAGCCGCTCAGTCTACTGCTATCTAATCGGAGAAGTGCTCATCGTCTGCAAAATAGTCGGCGACAAAAAGTCGAGCAGTCGTCTTGAATTCCTATACAGCATCAGACTGCCGGAGAGCTGTGAGATCAAAGCTGAGGAGGCTCCTCGCTACAAAAGTTGGCGCTGGCTGCTCACCCTCCGCCAGCCCGATGGCGCCGCGCCCGGCAGTACAATGGAGGACGACCTGCGCTACCGCATGCAGCTGAAGTCCTCCCGAGTGCAGCAGGCCTGGCTGACAGCAATCAAGCGCGCTTTGTCCGTTCGCTATCCGCCTAATCACAACTCTTTCGGCCATAAATTCCACCCCATCATCAGCAAGCAGCCGGTGAGCTGTCGGGAATGCAACCGGATTATTCTAGTTGGCTACGGCCTGGGATACCGCTGCCAGGTCTCAGGACGCGTGGTGCACCGCGACTGCATTCCGTCGGCTCCGAGGCAGCGCAAATTGCTGGAGCAGTCTTCTTCTTCGCCACCGATTCCCTCGCGGTCTCCCATGACTGCAGCGGCGCAGTCACCTCCCAAAGCACCGTTTGCTCCGCCACTGCCAGCCCCACACGCAAGGCCCCTACCGGCCACGCCTGGAACGACACCGCCTGCGCCACCGCCACCTCCTCCGCCTCGGCCAACAGCCAGTCAATCGGTGCCAGCAGCCCATACAAAGCCATCTTTGCCCCCGGATCCGCCACGAAAACCGCCCAAAAAATGTCTAAGCGCTCCCGTAGCAGCCTGCACCGGCCCGGAGCTCATGTCCGACGATTCTGACCAGGATGATCAGCCGAGAGAAACGGCGGAAATCGACTCCTGCCACACCGAGGGCGTGGCGGCCGGCTGGCAAGGTCGGATGTCTCGCGGGGCGGCCTGGGCCCGGCTTCTGGGCGTCCCCGTGGGCACCTACTTGGTGCGCTGCAGCCCGCGGCCCGGCGTGGCCGAGCACATCCTGTCCTATCGGTCGGTGGAGACAGTCAAGCACAAGAAGATTTTCGAGACGGATGGCCAGTTTTATCTGGAGGAGAAAGCGACAAAGTTCGCCAGCATACGGCAGCTCCTGGAGCACTATGCCAGCCCGGCAGCGCTGAAGGACTGCTGCATTGATGTGAGGCTCGCAGAGCCAGTCTGATCAATTGAGCAGCGATAATAACATGATCTACGTGTGCTTCGATACTGACATTAGTAAGCAAGAAATTCAACATGTTGCGACTCAGTTAACGCGGTTGTGCTCGAGTTAAGACAACAAGAGGTTCTCAAAAATACGATTTCCATGAAGTGCCGATATTCTACAAATCTGACAAATCAATAATATTTTAGGGACAAGATTTAATTACCTGTAATGCCAAAAATTTGCGTCCTGTATTGAATAAATCTTATTTCTGTCACTATTCTAGGCGCTTTTCTGTGCGTTTATAATTGATGCTATGTAGTTGCTGACACTGAATCAGCCGTGGGAGCTGCGCCTCTCCCTACTGCACCTTAAAATTTATCAGTTTTAATTCGCAATTTCCTTTTTTCTAACATCGTTTTGAGCGCTGCGCGTTCTTTGTCAACATAGCTTGCTGCTCACGACAAATCCTGTTTTTTTCTGAAAATCAATTTTGTCAGACTTTTTTGCCACTGCGATGATTTTTGCTTAGAGCCTATTGCCTCAGTTCATTGCAATATTTATTGTTCATGTGATTTAGAGCTGGACTGTAAAATAAGTGAATAAAAGTACAGTATTACGAGTGCAAATCGTATTACAAAGCCGACTGCCGTGAAATTTGCATAGCCAGCCTCGAACTCTGAATGTCAGTTTCTATTTGGTGAAATCCAGGCAACGATCAGCCACAGAAGCTGCTCCTCCCTGCCCGCAGAAGTTCTTGCAACGGAAATTGTCTTCACGCCGAGCAGGAAGTTTGACTAACAAGAAACTGCTTTGACAGGAGGGGATGCTACGCTGTTTTAGTCTCCCATTTCCAGACACCTTCGCATCATCTGACACCATTGTTCGTCAGACCAAAAGTTCCGAGGCAATTCGATGGCTATGATTGACACAAGCAAGGACTTCTAAAGTAGAAGAACGCTACACTCCAAATATTTGAAGACCGATTTTACACTGGCGAGATTTTCTAATTTTTGTCTATGGCTAAAGCTTATTATTTCAGTGTATTTTCGACCTTCAATTTTTTTGAGTGTTGCGTCCTGCTAACAAAAGTAACTTCTAGTGGTCTTTGGACACAAGTTATAGGCTTGTAGAAGAAGAGTGCATTTTTTGCAGAACGTCTGAATAATTTCAACTGGGAGTAAAAGCTTGGTTCTTGCAAAGACTGAAGCGACCAAGACTAAGACTACGACTATAACAAAGACTAAAGAGTAGCCAGTTATAACTTTATAAATTTTATCTACGAGTACAACAGCGAGAATATTAGCGCTGAATAACAAGAGATCTGTGAGGGATCAGAAAAATACAAAATATCTAGCTATCTAACTACGCAGAATTATGCGATGGATTACTGTACGTCGAAATTTTATCCTAAAAAAATTTTGCGAGCGTATAAGTTGGTCAAGGCCTGCATTTGATTTAAACAAAACAGAGAATTTTGGCTTCTTTTAATTAAACGTAAAGTTGCTTTCTTAAGAAAATCTATAAAATATTTCTCCCATGCAAAGTTAACAATCGCGTCTGCTCACCATCCGGCCCCATCAAACAATAAATTTCCCCTTCGGGAAATTCGCATCCGCCTAATATTCTTTCAGGAGGTAACGCCGGTTTTATTCCCTGCTATAGCAATGTATCTCACTTAACCCGTACCCCTTGTCTATCTTGCTAATGCCTTGCAAGCGGAGATTCTCAGTAAGTAATCTCCGCGGCCATAGACAACACATTTTTTTTCAGATTTTAGGAGAATATGAGAGAATTTATTCTCCGCGCGCCTAAATATTCTCCGCTCCCTGTTTGCGTGAGATACACTTTATTATCACACTGAGACTCAGAGAATATCTATGGCAGAATCTCCGAGGCTTCGCCTCGGAGATTCTGCATAGATATTCTCCTCGTTTCAGTGTGATAATATTCATTTATTATGTAATCTCTACACAAGCTGCTGGAATAATTATTTAGAAAATATGAGCCTTTGGAAACTGCAGCTTTTTTCTGTTTGCCCACAGCAAACTACGAGTGAAGCCGTGATTGAAAAAGTCTCAAACAGATTTTAACTTCATCAACTTTACTCATAGACTCGTTCACTGGGGTTTGGTTCCCGTGCTTTAAATTCAGGAGTTGCACAAGTTGCGCAGGCTGTCGAACTCGGTCTTGGTGAGAGTGCGGTTCACAAATCCCCAGCACTGGATCCAGCCACTGTAGTGAGCAGGACCTGATCCGAAACAGTTGCCGATGCGCAAGCAGTCGTAGAAGTGGCTAGAAACTGGACTGCCACCGTTCCGACTCGGGGTCTCTGTATTGTGCATAGTTCCATTCATGTACCATTGATTGACGTAGTTCAGCACTGTCGTCCGGCCATCAAAGCTCACGCCCAATGAGTTTTTTCTCTGATTGCTGTCCATAGGAATGACCGTTTGCGAGTTCAATTGGGCAAATTGGTAACTACCGTCAACGAAGGAGGTCTTGACATGAATGCCCCCATTGTTCCTTGTATTCAGATAGCTGACTGGCGAGCTGGATGAGCAGGCGCTAAATGAGCTGAGGCATTGATCCCTGCATTTTCCAGGCATATTTTGGAAATACTAGAAAAGAAATTATTTTGAAAAGTAAAAAAAAAGTAATGTAAGCCGGAAGCATCCGAGCACAAGGCCACGGCCGCTAGCAAGATGCTTCAAGGAACATCGTCCCACAACTTTACCAGTTCGCAGACTTCTTGACCCAAAAATGCTAAAAAAATACTCTGCAGACGCACACACTGAAAGAGATACGTTAGCTCTACCGTTCTCATTGACATGCAGTAACTATTTCTCTTTATTTCTGGGAGTTGGTTCCCAACCAAGGTATGTCTTTTCGGCACGAAGTATAGACATGTTGTAGTGCTGCTACTCAAAAGATTGAGTGCATGAGCGAAAAACTTTATTTACCCACTCTCTTACTTACTGGCTATTGATAGCGAACGACCCTTGAAAAAAGTAACTGTGACTCCTTCCGACTTTGAAGTTGTGAAAGAAGTTCGGTGTCGATACTTCAATGTAGGAGCTGGACGAGCCAGTCAGGCGGACTCCGCTGATGGAGTTCTGCTCTGCAGCGCCTATGGGTGCGGCCGTGTAGGCAGAGCCAGCCAGGTTCGAGTAGCCCTTCCGAAAGTCGTACCACATCAGCACACTCGAAGCAAAGCTCAGGGCTGACAAGCTCGATGAGGCACCAGCAGGTGTTGTGTCGGGCTTGATGGTGCTCGATACCGGGGTTGTCGTTGCCGGTGGCTTAGAGGAGCTGGTTTGCTCAATATTAGTAGTAGTACGAGTAGTTCCCTGGGTTGGACCACCTGTCATGTTAGTTTAATATTAATTGTGCAATTCATACAGAATATATTTGCTGAATAGGGGGTTGCTTCTAAATCTCACTGGAATTTTTTTCGAGCTTCCGGTGGACGGCCACTCCGGACTCGCAGCTTGCAACTGACGACGTCTCCCCAGACAGACTGTAGCAGGCCTTGTGGGCGCTCTTGTACACGGAGAGGCGGCACCACGAGTCCAGAGTGCAGCGGAGCACGCACTCCATCTCGCTAGCGGCAGTGGCAGGCGCCGGATTGGGCAGAGCGGAGGGACAGCCGCTTGTCGCCAACTCGTACACAGCAGAGCGCTGCTCAGAGGCTCCAAACTGGGCACCCAGAAGCAGAAGGAAGCAGAGAGTCGTGGGAAAATAGCAGGACGTCATTTTTCTTATGATTTTGTTGCCAATCGGTGAGTTGATTGAAGAAACTGGATAGGTTTTGCGCGAAAAAAGGAGTGCTTTTATACTCTGACAGCTACCCAATGGGATTTAAATAGACGGCTAATTTCTGATTGGGCTCTATATTTTGGAATGCCTTGAGGATTAGACCCACCGGAGGAGGAACATGCTGCGGACTCCGGCCCTACCGGATCCCCCTGCGCGACACCGTAGTCCTACTGCCTGTGGTCGCCAGGGGTTAGCGAAATGGGCGGCAACGCCTCCTCGCTGTATCCGGACCTACCGGATGCCCCCTGCAGCTAAGTCAAGTAAGTCAAGAGGATTAGAGCACGTAGTTAGAAAGAAGGATGTTTCAAACCATGCTACCAAAATGGTACTATTTTTTATCGCAAATTAGTGCGGGCTATTAAATGAAAACGAAAAAATGCTATAAAGTGCATGAGACAAAAAAATTTTAATATATTTTTTTGTAATTCTGGTACAAGTAGGTTAGACAACCAAGACCTCCTCCTCAGTTACTTTAAACCAGTCCAAATTCGAGGACAACTTAAGTAGACAAATTAAACTTTAGCGTAACTTCAAGTGGTTCTTGTACGAATTTCGCCGTCCAAACGATTTTGTTACATAATTAGCTTCGCTGAACGAAAGCTGATTGTAATAATCGTCTCAAAGTAGTCATGTCGAGAAATGTAATAACGCTCTATGTAGGGAGTGTCGAGTGAAGTGTTTTTGACCTTCCGTGGCATCTAAAATTACATTTTCAGCTTGCTTTGAAAGCGGAACCTTTTTATTTGTTCCGTTATTTTATGCAAATATTTGAGCCTAGCATCGGAAGATGAGGTTAAAACTGGTTGGATGTCTCTTGATTCTGGGAAGAACTTTATCGAATTCAAGAGACCGAATTTCATCAACTACTAAGAGTTACTTGCAGGTTGGTTTCACTGTGGCAATAAACTGTGGCAAATATTAGCTAGGGAAGTAGGCAGTCAGGCACCTCAGGATGCTGAGAACCTTTCAAGCAAGTTTCTCTTGACGGCTGCTTTTAAATATTCACCATTTTCATTCATCGGATAATTTTTCATCTCACCTTACATGTCACTGACTTATTGGTCAAGAAAGTACCCTAGATGCCTTGAAAATAAAATTTTTATCGAAATAGTTTAGAGATTAGTCGACCGACTCATGCCCATAGAAAGGACACACGTTTAATGGCCCCTTGCCGTCAAGATTCGGGTCGCTAGCCTCCCCGATTTCCTCATGCTTCCACTCCTTAGGGAAAATGGTTTAGTTAGCCAAGATTCGTTCAGCGTTGCAAGAAAAAAATAGGATGTTATGCTCGTGATAGGAATGATCCTCGTTTTTTTCATAAAATAGCTTGCAAAATCAATATTTATCCTGGGTTAATGAATTAGGAGGTGGAGTGGAAGTAAGTCATAGGTCGTAGCTGGCTGCTGTCACAACGGCCGGTTCAGAGCAATAAAAGCTGGGGGAAAGCAATGGAAAATGAAAAATTCGAAGAGATAAAAGAATACTAATATCAACTTACGGCAAACAGCCCGAAAATCTTAAAAAATTAAACAGAAAGTTTAATCATTGCAAAGATAGATGCAAAAGGAGAGGTTTTGCAAGTGGAAAATGTTGTGTATCGCGTTATTGGAGTAGCTCGTATGTCGCTTGGCACTGTACATTGCATACTTCTATGGCACTGTACATCTTAAATCTCGCTTTCTAGCTCTAAAATATATATTTCTCAGTTTGAACCAACTAGGGCTTGCAATATCACGAGTCACGCCTAAAAGTTGACTCGCTTGTCTTAACTTAACAGAAAGAAATATAGCGCTACTCAAGGGCACAAAAGAGTGCATGCAGTTTTTAACTTTTTGCGGCAAAACTAGCTGCAAAGCAAAAATAAGCTGCTTTCAGAGGGACTTTACAGAAAAAATGCACCAAGAGAGTACTGAAAGTAGTATAGATGCGAACCTAGGTGATGCTCTGCGTGAAATTTCATAAAGAATGGTTAATAATCAACACTCTTGCCGTCGTAGTTCGAGTGGAAGAGAAAAAATGTGTTTCATACTTTGTACTATTTTGTTGGAGAATTTTTCACAATATATAAGTCAAGGACTACTAAGTAATAAGTAAAAGGTACTTTGAATAAGTAAATTGAATTGAAAGTAAATTGAACTTTACTTTGAAAAAGTAAAAGGTAAATAAAATGTGCCGCATGCCATGCATTCATCAGCTAATAGACGAGAAGCATGGCTGGCAAATAAAATTTTTCGCCTTGACCCCACTGAAGAGACAACTTAGTGAAGATTTTATAGGATTTAGCGAACAGTCAGTAAAAAAACAAGTTATTCCACTGAATTTTTTGGCACTTATATTTCTTTCTCAAATTTATTTTCCTTCAATAAAAAGCTAAACTGGAAAGCAACCTACATGATAAAAAGAACGCACAGCTATTTGCCTCGGTTCTATAGAAATGAGCCAGAAGTTATTGACATGGCACTGCCGCGATGAAGAGTAAGATAAAAATCATGATATTCAAAGTGCACACGCCTGTTTAATATTAAGAAGAACAGACGTACACTTTATTAAGGGTATATGTGCATGTCGCTAGTGCTCAGGGCCAAGCAGCGCCAATGTTATGTCTATCAAACGGATGGCTGCTCAGGCATTGGGGACCGGCAGGCCTACCCTGCCGGAGATAGCCAAGCCGACCTGCCTAACACTAGGACAACGCTGCCCAGGAAACGAGAGTTCGCTCATCCCACGCATTGAGAGGGAAGCCAGAAACTACGCACACACTTGTCTATTGTCTGCTTGAAACGTTGCCGAGCCAATCGTGAACGATGGTTCGTGGTTAATTTTAATGCAGATTAAAACGCTAGAAGAAGCGAGAGAGCGGAATGGGCCGGCCTGAAAGCTGACTTAGCAAATAAAAAACAGGTTTTTACGTACAACAGGGACCTCCAGCCAATCAATACAACTAGCAGGGGTAGACAGACAAAGTCAGGGCGGGACAAAACCGATCGCCTCTGCACGCATTAACTCACAGAAGAGCCATATCCAAACAGCGTACGACTTAGCAGGGGATGGGGGCAGGTAGAGCGACAGACACGCGGACGGGGGAATGAGTCAGCAGACAACGTACAAGCAGGACAGAGAGGGTGAGAAAAATAACCCGTGCGTCAAAACAAAAATACTTGTGATGGAAGCAGAAGGAAGCTGACAGTCATAGGAAAATTCCAGGACGCCATCGTTCTGATGATTCTGTTGCCAAGCAGTGAGTTGATTGAAGTAGAATTGACCCGTTTCGCACGAGCAAAGAAGCGTTTTTATGTCAGTAGAGCTACCCAATCGGATTGGAGCAACAGACCAAATTTCTGCTTGGGTGTCAGATTTTACAATGCAATAGAATGGATTATCCTTCAGTACTTTGAAGCATTCCTTGGAAGATTTCGTTTCCCAATATGCCGAATTTGGTTACATAAGTGTCTAGCATTTTTCATGTTGTTAAATTTGCTAGTGCTCTATTTAGGAAGTGTTGAGCGTTATATTTTTACCTTCCGTTACGTACTGAAATTTGATTTTCTAACTTAAACCAAGAATTAAAAAACTTTTTTTCGATTTGCTTCATTTTGTCGTAAAAATAATTGAGCCTTGCATCTGATACATGCTGACAGTAAAATTAACCAGAACCTGCAGCGGTATCAAGAAGATTCAATCGAGTAACGGAGTTTGAAATGATCTGAGTGGCTGGGTGCTTCTGCGGCCAACATTTAACTTTTATAAATTCCATAGACCGAATTTTAAGTTGCTTCTAAGAATGAACTGCACTGAGGTTTCAATCCAATTAGCTGTGGCCTATTTTAATTAGAGAAGCAGTCAATTTAAATCACTCAGAATTCAGCAAACTAGTGGCCTTTCGCTTTAAAAAGAGGGTTAGGGTAAGCCTGCCTTTACGGTGCCTCTTTTTGGTCCTTGGGTCATAATAATCAGAATTGCTGCGTCATTAGAGGACTTCTGTGCAAAAGCTCCTTGGAGGCGGTGTAATTTAAGACCTGGGGAGCAGAACGAATAGTAGTGAGAATGGAACATGATATATCGATATTTTAGAACCCGGTCAAAGCAATACGAGTGTAGAACGCAAAAGATTAGAGGCAGCTCACTTTCTCTTACGCTAGTTGGACTCCGACATTTCAAGTCACTTGTATAGAATTTTTAATGGTAGCCAAAAGAACAATAAAATTATTCCCAATATTTGCTTTCGGGTTGGGCGAGCAGGTCACGATGGCGGAAGACGTTGTTGCTAGCACTTGTGAGTCGGCGAGGTACCGTAAGTGATGATTGTCGTTGGGAGGAAAGAGCTGCATGCTGAGATCCGCGTGAGGAAAATTCACTCAGAAAGAGTGTTCTGTTAATCTTATGTGTTTCAAAGGATTAAGGATTAGCGCGTGCACATAAAGCCCTAAACGAAAACGTTACTTTCACTAAGACAAAGGAGAATATCGAGAAGATCTTCGCTGATAAACCCAAAGCGATGATTGCCAGGCACTGCTGTCAAGTTAATTGGCGAGCCGACGAGCCACAGGTTTGAATCAAGGATGAAGAAAGAAATAACAAAGAGTTCCAAGACAACCAAGATCATGTGCGTGCTCACGCTTCAGGAGGTAAAATGTACGTCTGTATGCGAGATATGCGACGCATGCGGCAAGAAAAAACACTTCCATTACTGCTACCGCAGCCGCAACTTCTGATTACGCCTCGAAGGAAGTGTAACTTGGACTCCAAGTCAGGAGTCAGGAGGTGACAAGGAGGCTTACGCAATTCTGGAACTCGGGCCGATAAGGTAAGGTTTCGTCGCTATCAATCCAGATCGTGCTACGACGCTTCAGTCACTGCCCAACAGATAAAGATTCGGCAACAGGGGCCTACACCGACGCCAGGGAAAGCGTTCGCCTGGCGACCTTCCACCCCTGGGTGCGAATCCGGTGGCCAGTCAAGAAGGGAAACTGAGCAACCGCCTCTTTAAGCCACTCCTCGGAAAACCATTCATTTTAACGCAGCGATGGCGCCATGTGGAACCAGGAGCGGCTGATCCGAAGCACCCGGCGCGACCAAGGGAGCGATTCAATCTGCTAGTGGACTCAACGCCAACAATGACCGTAACCTCCAAGCCTCCAACAGAAAAGCCGGGCCTTCTCCGGTTTCACCGCGTCAGGCACCCTCGGATGCGCTTAATGTTCTGTCTGGAGCTGATCGCTGAAGACTGCGACGTTGATATCTTTGGAGTAGGTGAAGGGGTCTACGAATTTTGCCTGCAGGCAGTTTGCCGGCCGACATTTGCCGGCCGACATTTGCCTGCCGACGTTTGCTGGCAAGACATTTGCCGGTCGATGTTTGCCTGCCGACGTTTGCTGGCAAGACATTTGCCGGTCGACGTTTGCCTGCCGGATTTTTGCCGACCGACGTTTGTCGGTTACCTATTTCACTGCAGTTTGCACTCGGTACATTTTGAGTTTTGCTAAAAACGTGTAAATTTACATGCTTATACATGTACATTTATACAAGACATGTACCACATTTATCTACCTAAATAAATGAAATATAAATTTAGACCTCAGACCTTTCAACAAGATGTACAGCCAACAGCATAGCTGTGGCTAGTTGTGCGGCGCATCCGAGGGCTGTGTACAGCTGCTCAGCCTGACGGTCTGGAGGGGCCGCAACACCCACCCTAAATTTACCCAGCTCAAACTGGTACCCGATCACAGCTGAGATCGGTTGTCTACCTAGTACTATAAGTATATCCTGTAACGTTTAGACGCACCCCGCGTTCACGAAAGAATGCAATCAAAACCCAGTATAATGCAAGTAGACTACCCGACCCGTCCCTTTCGGCCATTGCATCAAACAAAGCCACAGATTTTGCATGGAAAAACTTTGAATATAGTACGAGCGTAAGCTACGCTCGTATAGTACGTTCTGGAAGTCAATTGCTTCATATCCGTAATTTATGTGTGTATTACGGGTTTTTCAAGAAAAATCTGGTCTTAACTTACGTCTTTCCCCTCACAGCGCCTGAATAGCGCATTTAGCGATTTAAAAAACCATCAAAGCTTAACATGCCCCGCCTAGCTTGTCGGAATCCAGTGCCGTAGAACCGTGAGAGCTGTGAAAGATACCGATGTGTTAGAATTAGAGAGAGAATAGATTGCAGGTAGTATAGAAGCGAAAGTGAGCAACATACAGTAATTTCTAAAAAATGAAAAGTCCGTCCTTCTAGTTTAAGTGGTCCTTGAGTAATTCATGAATTTTATTGACAGTACACCAAGAAAATATTCATAAATTGTTAGAATAATTCTGGGCGGAAAACAACCGGCAGGCAAACGTCGGTCCGCAAACTTCGGCCGGCAAACGTCAAACCGCAGGCAAATGGGGTGCTCACCATTACCAATCCCCTCTAAGCAGATTCACGCGTTAAATTTGAGCTAACTGAATCTGGCCGTTTAAATAGTGACGCGCAATATTGATTGCTTCGGAGATTGAGAGAACCATTGCTTTCGGAGCTTTGTGACACTTGCAGTATCGCTTAGCGACTCATATGTCATGGCTATTACTAATTACTTACAGAAAGATTTTAACCTAAGTAACTAAACCTGGGTTGACAGTTCTATGCTCATCTATAGTAACGAGCGACCAAATTGGGAGAAATTTAATTTTCATTATTAATTAGTTCAATGTAGTTAATTCAAAATAGTTACCGCCAGCCGACTCTATCCGTATAAGATGCAAATGCACGCAGCAGTTCGGCAAAGTTAATATTTGCAAATAGCCAAGAAACCGTCACTGTAATTAGCTTTGTAATTCGACTCGATTGATGTAATATTTCACAGCAACCCTACGCAAAATCCAACACGGCCTCAGAGTCCTAAAGTCAAAAAAGACGAAAACCTCCATGACAAAATAATGGTCCCTAATATTAGGGAAAAGTTCTCTTAAAACTCGTTCAACCTGGTCCCGTAGAATTTATATCGTCCCACTCATTGCCAGACGGCCGTGCCGCACCATGATTTTTGGCGCTCTTGGAAGGCGTACTGGGGTTGCTAAGGGACCACTATCAACCACTCTAACTGAAGCGGATATCCAATCCATCCGAGCTCAGGGCGCTATTGAATCAGGGAAGTTGCGGGAGCGCGGATGGCAATGGAAATGACTTCGATTACTGTTCCAATTGGGAACTTATGATCTACTAATGCACTTGAATAGAAAAGAGAGCAGAGGTAAACTGAGTCTAAACAGTCTGATTGTATTACAGCTGGCGTTTTGAGAAGTAATACAGTACAACAACAACGACAAATCACGCTGTCAGATTAAAAAAAGCGGCGTCACAGGATGCGTCTCACGGCCTGTGGGTGAACAAAGGCCGGGCCGTCGGCGGACTCAGGGCCCAAGCTTCAGCCAGCAGAAAATCGACGAAACGCCGAGTCCCCACCTTATCTGGCCGGCAGCAGTCAGCAGCAGAACCTCCTGCACCGGCTCCGGGCAGTACGACTAGGCGCGGATGACGTGGCCTTTCATCTGGAGTCGCCGACGGCGCAGTTGATTTCTGATACGGACCAATAGACTGCCGCGTTGGACAACCGCTTGTAGCGGATCTGCTTCGACGGGGGCGAGTGGCTCGGCGGTCTAGCGCGTCTGCCTTGTGTGCCACTGGTCCAGGTTCGACCCCGCGTTGTAGGTTGACTATTTTCCCTAGCGCGGTTTCGCGTGCAGGGTCACATTATTTGTCACATTATCACAGTCATGCCCAGTCGCTGGTTGTGGGACGATGTCGCTAAAGCGTCAAAGTGCCTGCAGCCCTCCTGCAGATTTAGAGTTAGCTTTTAGCGCTTCTTCGACTTGTTGCTCAAGCGAGTCTGTCAGCTAAAGCACAGCTGCAGCTGATGGATGAGAAGTGATACAGTACAGCTGGAGTATGAGAATTGATACTACATTACAGCTGGAGTATGAGAATTGATACTACATTACAGCTGGAGTATAAGAATTTATACTACTGTACAGGTTGAGCATGAGAATGATAAATAAATAATGCAGCACAAAAAATGATCCAGTACAGCTGACGTAGGCAATATATTGGATGGATGGGATAAAATCCCACTAGCCTGAAGAACTCATGCCGATACTGAAAGATGCCCGGAGTTGGTTATGATGGTGAAAGGCGATTGGCAACTGGAGTGTTTAGTCGATGTTGGCCAGGCAGGTTATGCTGGTTTTGAAAGGAGGCTACTTAAACCGGAATATGTTTTGCGCGTTTGAAGCGCATAGATAAGAGCAATTATAAGAAATTAGAGCCATATAAGTGGGCTAAAAGTGTTAGTTTTGTTTTTTCTGAATGATTTATGTTTAAAGGGAGGGAGGAAGGAGCTGACTGTCAACTAAGGAAGGAGGCTTGGTAGCGTTTGAGTGTTTTGTCAAGCATTGTAAAAATGTTGAAAGGAACGCTAAAAAAGTGAATTGATGTTTTTAATATTAATGGTTGCCATGGTGGAGGTGGAACTCGCGGTAGACTGTTTGGGCAAAAATTCGAGGTGATATATGTTTTGGTATTGAGAAAAAGAGGGGCGACACGCGGGAAGAAAGACGGAATTAGTTGGTTATGCCGCAATAGCTTTTTCCATGGTAGAGATGCGATGCGAGGAGAGCGAGTCTGTCTGCCCAACGGTCACTGTTGCAGGTTAGACCAACCCAACCTCGCTGGTGCCTTTTGGTGTACTTGACCCCATTTATTTAGGGTACCTTGTATATGGAATAGGTCGGTCTCTTGTATTAGCCGCTTATACACCCTGTTCGAGTGCTTGAAGGATAGCAGCTCTGAAGTGCTGTGGAGGCGCTGCCTCGCTACTTGATCTTTGTTGCCATACCTGAAAATCGATCAAAGGGGTGTCTGTAGAAATTACCCGGAAGTAGGGATAGAGGGCTTTCTTGGGTATTCTTGGTGGATGTATGACAAAGCTTTCATAGCTACTCACAATACTTTATTAATATTTGGATTAGCATTAACCTCCCCCGGAGCTCCCTTAGGGAACTTGTCGAAGCCACATTCGCAAGGTTGCTGCGAATTCATTCAAAGATAGTCAAGTCTTTTCGCTTTTGCAGTAAACAGAAATTGTGCAGATACTGATGCACTCGATACCGATACTCGATACTTGTTCGACTGGCTACTCATAGACTCGTTGCCATCGCTATGAGTTAAATAAACGCTGTCAGCATTTGAGCCGCGAATGCAATAAACACTTAGCTCGATTCGCTATAAGCATTGCAAATTTTTTCATCTAAGTTGTGCCCGACGTTCCTGGCTTGTTTTTTACTTTTTCATGTTGCGTCGTAAATTCCGTTACTGAGACTTGAAATTAGTAAGTTTATGAACCTAATTTCAATAATAAACAATAAAAGTACGCTTTGATTCAATCGAGTTGCTCTGACTCAGTCCTCAATCGACAATGTCATTAAAAATATATATTCACTCAGCATTTTTGTTTTAGCGCTGTTTGCCGCTCCACCAAAATAGTCAATCAGACATAATGAACCTGCTCTTTTAAGGATAATAGACAAAACAATAAACCGCACAAAGGACTCTTTTAAAATCATATTAGTTGAGTTAAGTTTCATCCTTAAAGTTTTTTCAAAGTTCCCTCCCATGCGATTTTCGTTTCAAGTTCAGGAGTTGCACAAGTTGCGCAGGCTGTCGAACTCGGACTGGGCCAGAGTGCGGTTCACGAATCCCCAGCACTGGATCCAGCCACTGTAGTTAGCGGGGCCGGATCCGAAACAGTTGCCGATGCGCAAGCAGTCGTAGAAGTGGCTAGAAACTGGACTGCCAGCGTTTCTAATTGGAGCCTCAGTGTTGTGCATAGTTCCATTCATGTACCATTGATCGACAAATTTCATATCTGCGCCATCAAAGCTCACTCCGATTGAGTTTGTTCTCTGAGTTCCATCTTTTGGAATAACCGTCATCGAGTTAACGCTCGCAAACTGGTCAGAACCGTCTACAAAGTATGTCCTAGCATAAACGCCGCCAAAGCTATTCGTGCTCAAGTAGCTTACAGTCGAGCCCGATGAGCAGCTGCTGAATGAGCTCAGGCAGCTTTCACTAAAATATAAATCGCATCTACCTTACGAAGTGCAACCGCAGATTAAAAACAAACTCTATGCTCACCTGTCATTGAAAGTCCCTTTGAAGAAGTAGCTGTGGCTCCTTCCTACTCTAAAGTTACTAAAGAAGTTCGGTGTCGATACTTGAATGTAGGAGCTGGCCGAGCCAGTCAGGCGGACTCCGCTGACGGAGTTCTGCTCTGCAGCGCCCATGGGTGCGGCCGTGTAGGCAGAGCCAGCCAGGTTCGAGTAGCCCTTCCGAAAGTCGTACCACATCAGCACACTCGAAACAACGCTCAGGGCTGACAAGCTCGATGAGGCACCAGTAGGTGTTGTGTCGGGCTTGACGGTGCTCCATACCGGGGGTGTCGTTGCCGGTGGCTCAGAGGAGCTGGTTTGCTCCATATTGGGAGTTGTAGTTCCTTGGATTGGAGCACCTGTCATGTTAGTTTGGTATTCTTATTCAGATAAGTGACAGAATGCCTGCGCTGAATACGAAAAGTTATCTAAAGAATCTCACCGGAATGTTTTTCAAGCTTTGGGTGGGCAGTCACTCCGGACTCGCACTTTGTAACGGACAACGCCTCCCCAGACAGACTGTAGCAGGCCTTGTGGGCGCTCTTGTACACGGAGAGGCGGCACCACGAGTCCAGAGTACAGCGGAGCGCGCACTCCGTCTCGCTAGCGGCAGTGGCAGGCGCCGGATCGGGCAGTTCGGAGGGACAGCCGTTTGTCACCAACTCATACACAGCAGAGCGCTGCTCAGAGGCTCCAAACTGGGCACCCAGCAGCAGAAGGAAGCAGACAGTCGTAGGAAAATTCCAGGACGTCATTTTGGTGATGATTCTGTCAAGCAGTGAGCTGATTGAAGTGGACTATCCCGTTTCCCGCGAACAAAGAAGCGTTTTTATGCCAGGACAGCTACCCAATCGGATTGGAGCAGTGTGATGACTTGATGCTTGGTGCTCAGAAAGAGTATTTAGGATTAGGACTTATTATTTATTTCAAGAATCAAACAGCATAGCTGCGCGGACAAACAATTTTGAGAGAGAAAAATAAATTGATGGCTGGGTTAGTTATATAAGCAAAGCTAACTGTACTCGTAATAAAGATTTGGCCATAGACAATGGCAGCTTAACTGGAGCGGGGCTACGTCAAGCAGGAGACCAAAGGCCTGATTGGGTGTCAGATTTTACAATATGACTTTTGGGAACAGGAGCTCGCAGTACAAAATATATATCAAGAAAACATAGTAGTTCAACAATGGTATCTTCTTAGTACTAGATTGCATAGTAGGCCGATTTTTGCTGTCCTGGATGTTCAGATGATTTTTAAGCTAGAAAAATTTTGAGCTTAGAACCGATGAATATGATAAATATGTCGCTATAGTAACGATAAGCAAAATTTGCTTTCTTTGTTGCTTTTGATGGAGCCCAATAATAAATTAATATAATTGGCCAACCCCGGTGCAAATGACTTTTCATTCAGTATATGCATTCTGATTTAGTTCGAATGTCAAGGATTACCTGCCAAGTAGAAGATAAAGTAGAAATGCGATAAGCTTGATAGGCATAAAAATGTCTTTGAAAGCGGTTTTATGTAATTGACATGGTGGGGTTTCAAAACACCGTGTGGCGCCGTTTAAACTATGCTCATGATCATTAACTATCTCTGCTGTACTGAACGTGTCTGCTTGCTAAACTAATGTACTTGTTGCTCGTAGTGTCCACGTGCGGCACGTTATTCTGATTCATCGCTTTATGTGTACAGTATGTTGTGGGCGGCACGTTGCCGTCAGGCTTGTTCAATATAATATAAAGGGCAGAGTGGCCGTCAGATAGGTTTGAGTTTTTTACAGCTGAGCTATCTCTAAAAACAAGAGTTTGCTTCGTTACTACGGCACGACAATGGCGTCGCGAGCAGACGATCTGCCGCTGAATGACCCTGAAATGACGGAAGCTTGGCTACGAAGCTTCGCAGCTCTCAGCCGCAGCAAGAATCTCACGGACACGGCTGAAAATCGGCAGGTTACCGACCTCTTTCTAGCGAAAGCCGGCGTGAATGCTGTGCGAATCGTCAGTGTCATGGCAAAGCCCAAGGAGTTGGAGGAGATGAACTTCGCAGATATTAGAAAATTGATCATTGAGAAGACTCTCCCGAAGAAGAAGCTTGTCATTGCTGAACGATCGAGATTCATGTCAATGCGCCAAGAGCCGTCGGAGTCAGTGCAGATCTTTGCACAGAGACTTCGGGAGGCCGCCCGCTTTTGTGAGTTCGACAAGTTGAACGCGAGGGACAGTCACCAGACTGCCGAGGACGAGCTCATGCAGACGATGCTTGTCAGCGGGCTGCACAACGCACAGCACCGCAGCCGGATTAAGGAGCACATTCAAGGCTCAACGCAGCCGGTGGCTCTCGACAGCAGCGTCGATTTCATCCAGCAACTCGAGCTGATCCAACAGTACGGCGGCGCGGACAGTCAGAAGACAGGAGAGACGGCAGCCCCAATGCAGGCTTCCATCGCCAGCATCGACAAGAACAGGCGGGACGGACGAGCAGCCTGCAGCTCCTGCGGTATGCAGCACCAACCCGGCCGCTGCCCAGCTCGAGGCAAGACTTGCAACAAGTGCAGCAAGCGGAACCACTTCGCGGCGGTGTGCAAGTCTGCCTCCAGATCAGCCCACGAAGTCGAGGCGGCTGAAGCGGCTGAGGGTGGACCCATCTTTTCTGTTAGCAGC
The DNA here is from genome assembly GCA_950096795.1 of Macrostomum cliftonense. Lineage (NCBI taxonomy): Eukaryota > Metazoa > Platyhelminthes > Macrostomidae > Macrostomum > Macrostomum cliftonense. The sequence continues at coordinate 48,524 of CATNEM010000316.1, read as the reverse complement.
ACGCAGCAGCACAAGACCAGCAGCCTGAAGACCGTGCTGATCGACGGTCACGCTCTGGCGATGCAGCTGGACTCGGGATCGGACGCCACCATCATCCCGCATAACTTCTGGAAGCGACTCGGCGAGCCCAGGCTGCGGCAGTGCAAGCGGCAACTCCGACAGTTCGATGGCTCGATAATCAAGACTCTCGGCAGCTTCACAGCGGCTGTCGAGCTGGAGAACAAGATGGCCTGCGTCGAAGTCACGGTCGCGGCCTGCAGCAAGACCCACGGTCTCCTCGGCACGGACCTCCTGCGGTTCGATCTGGATACCGTCTGCCTCAACCACGTTGGACAGGCGCAGGAGACGCCCCTCGGAAAGCTGCGTGACTTCAAGGCCCGCATCCTGCTGAGGGATAACGCCCGGCCGAGCTACTTCGAGGCGCGACCGGTGCCAATCCACCTGAAGCCACTGGTCATCACGAAGCTCCGGAAGCTCATTGACAGCGGTGTTCTGGAATCAGTCGCGCCAGGAGGCAGTCAGTGGGCGTCGCCGATCGTGGTCGTGAGGAAGCCGAACGGCGACATCAGGATCTGTGCCGACTACAAGATTGGGGTGAACCCAAAAATCTGCGCTGATTCCTACCCCCTGCCCAACATCGAGACGGCATTCTGCGAGCTTGTGGGAATGTCCCACTTCGGCACTATCGATCTGGCAGACGCGTACAACCAGCTTGAGCTGGATGAGGCTTCAAAGGAAATTCTCACGATCAACACTCCGATCGGACTGCTACGCTGGACAAGGATGCCATACGGCGTAAAGACGGCGAGCGCACAGTTCCAGGCGGCTATGGAAGCAACAATCGGTGGTCTAGTGTCGAACCTGGTCATCTACCAGGACGATGTCTGTGTCGGAGCCAGGTCCGAGGCCGAGCTGGATGAGAAGGTCGAGAAACTGTTGCGCAAGCTCAAGGCGGCCGGAATGCAGATCAACGAGCGTAAGTGCGTCTTCAGGAGCACTACGATTTCATTCCTCGGTTACAAGATCTCAGCTGATGGAGTTCGGCCCGACTCCAAGCTGGTGGAAAAAGTCCAGCAGACGCGTGCACCGACGAATCACAAGGAGCTCAAATCGTTTCTGGGGCTCACGAACTACTACGCGCGGCACGTCCAGGCTTATGCTGAACGAGTTGAGCCACTCACAGCGCTGAGGAGCAAGCAGACGCCATTTAAGTGGGGCCAGGATCAACAGAAGGCATTCGACGACCTCAAGAAGGCTCTGGCTATGTATCCAGTAGTTCGCATCTTCGACGCCTCGAAGCGCACCACGCTGACAACAGACGCCAGTGAGAAAGCGATCTCGGCTATCTTGACTCAAGACGAGCATCCGGTCATCTACCTGTCTCGACGGCTCACAGCGGCGGAGCAGAACTACTCCAACATCGAGCGAGAGGCCCTCGCTATCGTGTGGGCGACACAGCGAGCGCGGCACTTTCTGCTAGGGGCCAAGTTCACCCTGAATTGCGATCATCAGCCGCTGGAGTTCATTTTCAGTCCAGCCAAGGAGATCCCGAAGGTCACGTCGGCGAGAATCACGCGGTGGGCGATCCAACTGGCAGCATTCGACTACGATATCGCGTACGTCCGCGGAAGAAGCATCCCACATGTCGACGCGATGTCGAGGCTCGATTTCGAGGACAAGCCGGAGCAACTGGAGGCGGTCGAGAGTGTCATCCACTGGACGGAGACTGACGTGCTGAAACTCGAGGACGTCCGGCAGGCAACGGCGACCGACTCAGTGCTGCCGGGCATCAAACGCCGGATCCGCGACAACGTCTGGAGCAACTGCACCGCGACCGAACGTCCCTTCAAGAGCGTGCGCCAGCAGCTATCCGTCGAGAATGGTGTCGTCTGCCTCGGTGATCTGGTGGTGCCGCCAGCCGCGCTGCGACCTCAGCTGCTGCAAGCGGCGCACGGCGACACCCACTGTGGAGCGCTGGCGACGCGCAACCGACTCAAGCGAGAGGCCTGGTGGCCGGGCCACTGCGACGATGTTGAGCGATACGTCAAGCATTGCGTGAAGTGCGCGGAGATCCGCGCGCCACCGGCCCGCACGACGCACTCCTGGCCAGCAGAGACTACGGCGTGGCAGCGCGTGCACATCGACCACGCGCACGTGCAAGGAGCCGGCTCCCTCCTCATCGTGGTGGACGCCTACTCGGGTTGGCCGGAGGCGGTGCTGGTCCCCGACCGGTCGGCTAAGACGACACTGCGGGTTCTTCGAGCGATCTTCTCGAGGCTAGGCGTGCCCCGGACCCTGGTATCTGACAACGCGCCGGAATTCTGCGATGGCGAGCTGCAGCAGTGGCTACAGCGCATTGGGTGCAACCTGGTGCACTCGCCGCCGTACCATCCGCAGTCCAACGGCTGCGCCGAGCGCATGGTCCAGACGGTGAAGAATGGGCTCAGAGCATTCGCAGTGCACCGCGGCTCCTTTGAGGCGTACCTGGCCAAGCTGCTGCTCAATTACCGTTCGACGGCGAGAAGCGACGGCCGGGGCAGTCCGTCGGCGCTGATGGGCCGACAGCTGAGGAGCCCGTTGACAATGACCTTCGAGATCGACGCGCCCATCGTTTATCAGCCAAGCTCCAGAGCGGCAGCCGAGCCCGCCCGCTTCGTGGTCCAAGCTGGGAGCAACACGGCGGTGATCGTCCGCGACAACAGCCGGCCGGTCCTTGCCCATCGGGACCAAATTCGGCCACTGCCGGTTGAGAGGACGGCCACGCCGGACCGGAGCGGACCGGAGACGGCGGCTGAGGAGACTCCGGCCGAGCACGACACCCCGAGGCCGGGCAGCCCGAGTGCCGCAATCGAGGTGCCGACGGCCCCGAGGCGCAGCGAACGCGAGAACAAAGGAGTTCCCCCTGAGCGGCTCACTCCTCGGTGGTGAGGGGATGTGGCGCCGTTTAAACTATGCTCATGATCATTAACTATCTCTGCTGTACTGAACGTGTCTGCTTGCTAAACTAATGTACTTGTTGCTCGTAGTGTCCACGTGCGGCACGTTATTCTGATTCATCGCTTTATGTGTACAGTATGTTGTGGGCGGCACGTTGCGGTCAGGCTTGTTCAATATAATATAAAGGGCAGAGTGGCCATCAGATAGGTTTGGGTTTTTTACAGCTGAGCTATCTCTAAAAACAAGAGTTTGCTTCGTTACTACGGCACGACACACCGAAACTTCACAACGCCGAAAAGTATAGCCAGAGCTTAGCTTTGTATTGCTTTTCGGCGTTGTGAAGTTTCGGTGTTATGAAGTTTCGGAGTTGAGAAGGAAAGTGCCTTTCGGCGTTCGGAAATTTCAATGTTGTACAATGTTGTAATCGCGACCCCGTGACATTCAATGTTTTCCTTTTTTCTTGCCTATACATGCATTGATTAGCTAGACGTTAAAAATGCTGCAGTTTACTTGACCGCTTAAGCAACAGAGATAGGCTTTCTTTATCAGACATTATGAGAGTCAACTTGCGAGCAAATCCATGTTCGCAAAAATTTTTTCGGGATCAAGTAGAAAAGTTTCAACCTGAAGCATAAAACTTCAGTAGTTTATGAACGCATGTGCATGCAAGCTTACTGAACAACCCTACGCAGTAGAATGTTGCGAATATTAATTTAATTTTTTCGCCATTGTTTATTCGTTTCCTACCCAACCTTCATACTCGTATTATGAGATGTCACTCAAACCGAGATCAATCACACTCTTCACACTCATCAATGCTAATTTATAACAGACTTTCATTCATAGGGAAATTGGTTGTGATGGATGCCTACAGCAAATAGCTGCAATTTTAGAGAAAATAGATCTCTGGCTCTGTACTTTTCCTTTTGTTTCAACCAGTCTCAAGCTTCTTTAACCGTCAAAAGCTCTGTAATGCAGCCCAATAAATGTACCTCGCTGCTATATCGCTGCCTTTCTTCCCCTACCCAAACCCAAACCAAGCTCTGATTGGCTGTCTCGACCTACCTCGTAAAAGTTGTCGGCCCAATCAAATTGTTAGGAGAATTAAACAACTGATACAAAATCATTTCAATTTACAATTTATCCTTTTCATTGGCATAATAAGCGAGTAAAGAATTTTCCGCGACTAAAAGATCTGTTAGCCCTGCAACACCGAATTAAATTTAACTCCGAATTCAAACCATCCATCCATCCATGCATAGAACTTGCAATTCGATAGCGCTTCGTGACTCGCCAAAATCATTTTTCTTGCGGTAGGGAGCACGTTGAAGATTTGATTTCAGAACCCTGCAGAGCCCCTATCTATGCCCGTCTTTGATGGCTCAGCGGAATTCGATGCCTCCCCCCTGATCGCATCACCCGATGGTCTGTCGGCGTTCGTTGCAAGTCACGAACATCAGAGCTACTTACTGAAGCCTAAAGACACAACAGATTTTATACCGGAAAATGACTTTGTTAATGCTTCTCTGTTAAATAATTTTTTCTCCCTAAAAATTCATATGATATGAGCCACATAATTCAACTTTAAATTGGTAAAATAAAGAAGGCAAAGTCAAGCAGCATTTTTAAGCTCCAGCCACAGCGTGTCTAGTTTTCATGTTGACTGGTTCTACTTCTTGTAATTAATTATAATCGATCACTAGAAATCGCTTCGATAGAGTTTGCATTTTATGATGTCTTGCCGTTTCCAAAGTAGAAACGGGTTTATTGTTGATCATTCCAGATGCTTCAGTAGAAGCTTGAGCTGGAAGAATGGGCAGGGAAGCAAATAAGTTTGCGCTAGATTCAATGATAAAAAATGCATTCTTGGCGCCATTCAAAGTACAAAAACAGTGCAAGTGTTCACCTGGTGTCCGAACTGCATGGCCACGGTGCCGGATGCGCCCACCAACTGGCAGGTGGTCACCAGGGCGCCCCGCGGCATGGCGGCGCTGTCGGGCAGGCAGAAGGCGATCGCTAGGCCCACTAGAGCGACAGCGCTGACGTTTCCAAGGCTCGCGGCCGTGAGCCGGACATCGCGCAACTCCCCCGAGCGGAGCTGCCGCGTCTCCCAGGCAAAGAACAAGCCAAAGAGCAGCTGAATGCCTGCAGAAATCATTCAAATGTAGGTGATAAACGGACTCAAAGCCAGCCAGCCGTCTCCTTTAACGCACCTTTAAATCCGATAAGGACGCCAAGCCAAATCATGGTGGACTGCGATCGGCAAACTGCCAGCTCTTTCCGCACAACGGAGCCAGTTGCTGCATTCTCCTGCAAAGTATTGAATAGTAAGCCCTCTTTGCCACATGCGTTCCGATTACGGGTGCAGTAAATATCTAAAGGCACATTGAAAAGCTCACCAAATCCCACAGATCTATCACGGCCAGCTTCAAAGGGTCAAAAGCCGACCACGAGAATAGAGCCACAGCGTCAGAAGTCAGTAGGAATGCCAGTAAGCCTGGCAGAACGGACTTTCGGTAACGCTAAAATACATAGCCAACAATTTGATGCTTCATTTTCTTATCTATTTGCTTTGCGTACTTTACTACAAAAAGTAAAAAAGTCAACTGCAAGACATTTATGCTGACAATTAGTTGTTTTGTGTCCTAAAGCTATCAGCATCACTCTCAAGAGCAGCGTTGGCTCGCAGGATCCGCCTTTTGGTGACGCAGTGCTCGAGCTGTGCAATGGTTGATGTTCTTCGCCTCCCCCAAACTGGACCCCATCTAGTGCCGCTCTGCGGTCCGCTTAGCAGCCCCCTGAATCCTGCAGCCCACCCTGTCGGCCGAATTCCCCAGTTAGAGCTCGAGCTTGCGGCTATCCCAAGTATTACTCCTGGTGGCTCTAGCCTGGGGAATAGTGCCTCGACACTGACCCCAATACCCCTCGTTTACCTCAAACGCTATCGTGAAACAGCTGCCTATAATGTGTTTTCATGCAACAATTCAGCATAGCTCAGATCAAGCCCGCTCACAGCCCCAGAGACGGCACAGCGCAACTGCCACATCTCGGACAGCATAGCGCCGATGGCAAACGATAATCCGCAGCACAGCAGGGCCGCCTCAGACCAGCAAAGAGCGCAACTGGCTCCAGAGAACAAGTTCAAGGCTTGAATGATGCAGCTTGCATGGCAAAGCAGGCATCCAGCAGAGATGCAGAAGATTGTCGCTCTCGGATTGCTCATCCTAGTGGCGTGGATCTCAGGGTGCAGGACGTTCAGGCAGACAGATGCCACGCTGAGGACAGCACCCAGACCGGACAGAACCCAAATGACGATAGCAACCGGTGCCGACAAAGTCAGACGTCTTCGCTCAAAGATGGGGCGATCCACGGGAGGCGAGGATCCTTAGGTCCGTTTTTTAGAAGACTTTACAATCGCTAATTATTTCTTGTACTTGAAATTCACATGCTAACTAAAATGGTGCTTACCGGCGAACCACAGTTGCTTCAGCCACGACATTGTCCCCGTATCGGGGTCAAATGTAGCGACCAGGTCAGCGGTATTGTCTGAAATTTTCAGATAAATGCTTAGCGGTGGACACAATAGAGATGCATTGTTTAAGGAACAAATGGGTCTCACTTCTGATCTGGTAAATGAGTAGATCCGCTATCCTGTTATTTTTTTCATCAAATTTTATTGGACCCTGAAGTTAAAATTAATATCATTTGTTTTCCTATTGAAAAGTTGCTGAAAAAATTTGACTTGGAACCGAGACTAAACGCACTGAAATTCCATCGAAATTGGCCGACTTCAAATTATCTATTAAAGCTTCTTTGAATGAAGTCTTTCCAAGGTCCAAGTTTCCGTCAGTTCTCGAGAAATTTTCTATCTGCAAGGTCGCGTTGATGGCCATCGCTGCCGTCAGGAACGCATCAAGCTTTATGTCGAGTCCCAGGATTGATGACGACACTACGAATGCCTCCTGGTCGGGATAGCTGCTCAAAAACCGTTCCAAGAGGTCCGGCGAGGTCTCGAATGGTTCGGAAAAGTTTATAAGATATAACCTAACTTTGGCCAGTTTTAATTCTCGGATCATAAAAGCCAGAAGCAACGCGCACCAGTCCGACAACACTGGGTGGCCGGCGGTAAGCCGGCTCGGTCACTGCACTGCCGAACTCCAGTGAGCCTTCGAGCGCAGCGGCGGCCTCGCTTTTTACGCAAGCGGGTTGCCTGGCGAACAGCCGCTGGGTGTAGCCCAGCTGAATCCAGAAGTACTTGGGCCCGTACAGACCGTACTTTGAAATCTAGATATTAGCGAAGCCGACTGTTTTTTTTTGATAAAACTATATTTTGAGAGAAAGCCAGCTTTTGATCCTGCATGAGCTAAAACTTCTCACCAAGCATTCGAGCCGTCTGTCCGGCGGCTCGGCGAAGACAATCCGGATGGCAATAAAAATCCGAATGTCTCGCTCCTGCAATGGGCGAATTTATCTGACACTGTCTTCGGCGAATTAGATCGATGAAATGGATTTATAGTCAATTTTTTATCGAAATGGTAGCTATGTTTTGCTCATGGGCGGAATCTAAATTAAAGGAACTCACTTTCAGCTGCCGCAGCTGTTCAGTGGCGTCAGTGGAGTAAATTACTTTCTCATACTGCGTGATGTTGTAGGCGAGCAGCTTTGTCTCCACGTCACGAACCAACTGTTGCAAACAGTGCGGGGTAACACTGGAAGTTCAACTAACTAATTAAAATGAAAAATGAAACTCAAACAGGAAAAACAAGCCGTGTTTCAACCAAAGTTCAACAAATTTCTGTTTACGTTTAATCTACGCTCGTAGCAGTCATGATTAACAGATTCAATTTTAAAAGTATGGACTTCTAAAATTCAAAATAATGATTTCAATTTTACAAAGAAGATCAAAATTCTCAAAAGTCACACCGAGACAAGGCTGATCGAGTCGGACACCAGCAGGCCAATTCGAGTCCAGCGGTACCTCAGCAGCAGCTGCACCGTCAGCTCGGCGTACTGGCTCTCGGTATAGCACAGGCGGAAAAAATAGGGATAGGCCTTCTTGTTGCTGAGAGCCGAGGCCGGCGCTGAGGTTCCAATCTTCGAAACGTTTACCGTTAATGATTTTCAGTTAACTTCTTTGGAACTTGTCAGTCAAATAACTCTGTATCGCACCTGAGTGGCATAATAATACTTGGCCAAGTCCGCCACTGATTGAGCCTGTTGGGTCAGGATGGGCCCGATGATCAGCGCTTTCCGTGGTGGTGTCAAGAAGCCGTCTATAAACTCCTTGGCTGCACTGCCTGTGTCCATCTGCAATCGGCTTTATTGCGCTGGTTTCGCAAATTTCACGCAGATACGCTAGTGAATTTAATCAAGATTATGCAACCGAATTCACCTACCATTTTCGGATATCGTTCCTCATATTGTAGTCGAAAACCGGGGAATAGTTGCGTCATACTGTTGATGTAATCAACTGAGAAAGCATTGTAGAATGTCATCAAGTTGCTGGGACTCCTTAAGTCGTAGTCAAGGACGAGCAGGTGAAAAACAGTTCTGTTATCTGCCGGGACACTTCCGGTGGTCGAGCACAGTAATAAAACTATCAGCAGTGAAGACAGCATCTTTTCCACCGATCATAGCTAGGTGTTGAATCTTGCTTGAATTCTTGAAGCTTGAAGTGTTTGACGTCATATAAACAGCCAGAGCCAGTCAGCGCGTAGTTTTAGGATGCAAATGCGTGTGCAACTCATTGGCTGAGCTGCTGAGCTGGGCCAGCCCAACAATTTTTTAGGGCGTACAGAGAAAACAGAAATAAATAATCGAATGAAGCTACTATTGTCAATTCGCCAGTAGGCAGTTGAAAATCTTAGCTGCACAGTGTAGCGGAAAAGTGCATCCAGCCTATTTGTTTTTCATATTTTCTAGTCACATTTGAATTGATTAGCCGCCCCCTGTTTAGTTGCAAAACACTGTACGTTATATCATGTCAATGCGCTCTCATCTCTTCAACCGGAGGCTTAGTCTACCCCCGAATTTATTGATCAGTCTCAACCCCCCCCCCCAATTACGCAATGTACATCGTCAATCCTCTGAAAGGCTGTTACCCCGTTTTTCTCGCAATAAAGGCGGTCGCTTGCTGCGATGACTTAAAACGTAAGTGAACAGTTAATTAACAAATAAACTGCAAGCTCCAGAGTTTTCTGGCCCACTTAAACAAATCAACTACACACAGAAAATACTACATCAGAGTGTCGATGAACCAGTCGCCACATCATTCATCATTCATCATCATCATTCATCATATATACTAAAATCCAAAAGTATATACTTAAGGCAATGCATAAGGCTTCGGCTTGGCTACGCTATTGCTCTGTCTGTAGACAACTCGAGTTTCTGGCCGTTCAGTTCTTAAATTCTGCAGCTGATTTTGTAAATCGTTAATTAAAGTTCTCAACTCAACGTCTTCCGCGCCAGCGCCTTGCGCGGCGTTATCTGCAGCAGCGCCATTTTCCGCGTTCATCCCAGCATTTGCAGCATTATTTTGGTCAGCCATATTGGGTTGCACGCGAGACAACTTTACGTTATATGTACTGGCCTACTTACAGTAGAAACTAAGCGCACGAACGAAATGTACTATTATACAGTATAATGCACGATAATTTGGGAATTAATTTCAACCTAATAGGGTCCTAATGGGAAAGCCTACCGGCCACAGATCCGCCAGCTGGGAAGGGCTGTCGGATAAGCTGCACCGAGGTGCTGGCAGGTTAAAAAAAAACAGCTACGATCCTGGTTGGATCGTTCCCAATAAAGTCCCTAGCTCGTCTAAGAGCGCTAACTACCACCACCTGATTAGCTAGAGGGAATCCCCAGGGGCTCCAATTGTAATTTTGTGGGTTAAAAGGGATCCACCAGTTCGTACCTGGTGTGTTACGCCTAAAGTTGGAGCAGATTAATTTATAGGCCTTTTAAAACTATGATCCCTAATAACCTAGGTCGGTGTCCTACTCTTTTATCCCTCTAGTTGCGGCGGGGTGAAATGAATAAGATGAAAATAAGACCAGGCTAAACAGCCGAAATTGCGTTGTAAATGTTAGTAATTAATTAGTAATTAGTTGATGGTAATAATCCACTGGCAGCGCCCTACGGTCCTCTGCCAGCTAGTTTACTGATAAATTCGGATTATAACAATAACTTCAGTCCTTAAAGATTTAGCGGCACAAATAATATTACAAACGCCAAAATAAATCGCAGCTTAACACTTCTGCACTATATAAATTTAGCGACGCAAAAAGTAAACAAAACTCGCAAAACAATATGATACTAAAATTTACCGCGCAGATGAACAAGATTGAAAAGTACAAGAATCCGCCAGCGAGACTAATCCTAAGCTGAATACCCACGCCCTACTCTCACCCTGAGAATCTCTGAGCAACTGTTCAGCCTGGAAGCGACGACTTCTATCGCCTCCACACTTTGCCTTGGCGGCCGTGCCCCGTCGGTAATTGCCGACGTTGGATTGGGTTGCGTACTGGGAATGCTCAGAAACCTCGTCTAGCCACTCTGCAATGCACGCCTGCTGTTCGCCGAGCTCAGCGCAGACAGTCGCACACTACAGTGAAGCCGGCGCTTCAACGTGGAGGGGCCAAAGAAGGAGGCCTAGTTAAGAACTAGTGAGAAGTGATGAGGCGGGGCTCGCTCGTGACTCCAGATAGACTCGCAATAACAAAATAACGCAGCACTAATGATGAACGAGCGAGGGGGGGGCGGTCGGACGGTCGGTCAAAAAAACACGAGCGAGGGGCGGTCAAAAAACACGAGCGAGGGGCGCAAAAACGCAGAGTTATATAGTCTAAATTTCCACTCTCATTTCGTCCCCGGCTCAGCTGAGGGGTAGGCCGCGCATGGTCGACCCCGCGGCTTAGGAGCATGCAGGCCCCGCGTGCTGAGACCGGTCAGTAGCAATAGGCCGTGCAGTGAAAAGGCGTGACTGGCGGACAATTTTGATTGGCTCACGCTTGTACGGCGGGTTGTTTTGTAGGCCCGGGGGGAGAGAGAAAACACGCGGCTCGCAGAACGCGCAGAGGCGGTTTTATTGGCCGGGCCGCTCTCACTGCCAAGCCGGGTCCGACTGCCGTAAGTCCTGGGGTGCGCTCAATCGGGCCAGGCGTCCTTTCGCCAAATATGCAACGGTTGCACTTTTGTGACTTTTAATAACTCCAAATTGAAAAACAATAATAATAATTGCGCTAACTAGAATAATAGAGGCAGGGGAAAAGATGCTCACACTACACTAAGGAAGGTTTTCGTCTGCTTCGAGGATGTCTTACTGCTCAAGGGGTATTTTATAAATGTTCGGGTAGTCTGCTTGGGGACTTTTCTGTTTACTTTGGGGTTTTCTGACTGCTCACGGAATTTTCTCTTTGATTGGGGGATTTCTGACTCCTAGAAGGGGATTTTCTAACTTCTGGGGGGACTTTTCCGTCTGCTTGAGGGACTTTCTACCTGGCTGCTGGGGAAAGATTTTCCGACTGCTCGCAAAAGTTATTTCTTTGTTTAGGGTATTTCTGACTGCTCGGGTAGAATTTCCAACTGCTCATGAGATTTTTTTCTGCTTGGGATTCTTTGTCTGGTTGGGGAATTCTCTGTCTGTGGGGGGTCTTTTTTTACCCGAAGTTTCTATATGATTGGGGGATTTTCTAACTGCTGGCAGGGTTTTTTACTTTACTGCTGGGGGAAGATTTTTTGACTGCTCTCAAAAATTTTCCAGCTGCTCGGAAAGATTATCTAGCTGGTTGGGAGATTTTTCAAGTGCTCGGGGCAATTGGCTAATTGCTCGGGGAGACTTTCAGTAGATTTTCTGAATACACGGAAGGATATTATGCTTTTAGGGAGACTTTAATTTTGCTGCAAAGATTTTCTAGCAGCTTAGGGAGATTTCCGTTGGGTACAGGCAGGCCCAAAAAAGGGTGCTGGAGTTGGCTTAGGAGACTTCTTTATTTTTTCATTGCTTTCCATTTACCTGCTAGATGAGGTTTTTACTTGCTAAATCAATATTAGTAGAAATCATCACATGGAGGACTTGAAGGGTGAAATATGTTTTGATGGAATTCAAGCTGGTGGAAAAAAATTTGGATTGGAATCACGAAGGGGCCCTCAAAGGGGGCTGGAATTAGCTAGTCTACTATACTAATGTCTAATGTCTGTGTGTGTGTGTGTGTGTGTGTGTGTGTGTCTGTGGCAGCTTTTTCCGTAACGATGTAGAGCTCGAACGGCTCAACCGATTTTGATCAAATTTGCTCCAAAATATTGCAAATTCTTCGAGGATGAGACGGTGAGAGTTTGCAAGCTCTGCTTCAAGTGGAAGGGGATTAAATATTCGAAAAACGAGTTTTTCCTATGCTTTCAATGCGAGGCCAACAAAGGTCAAACTCGGCACTGTCAGAATGATGATTTTATTTTAGATTGCGTCAGAAAGTTTTGTGCTGAGTTAAAATTCGCGGGCCAATAATTCTCAAACTCTGCACTGTCTAATTTTTTATTTGTAAAGGTTGCGTCATAAAGCTAGAGTACACTGCTCCAAGTTTAGCTAATTTTTTTTGCGCCGGTAAGAAGAGAATATAAATTTTCTCACCTAGCTAGAGTACACTGCCCCAGCCCTAGCTTAATGGTTGTGCACAAGGGCAATAGAAAAACTGCTCAAGCGATCTGTGTACATTTTATTAGCGATTGACTATTTCTCGCCCAGCTGGAGAGCCAACATTGAATAAATTGGCTTAAAAGTGTGGATGCTTGAGCGAAATATTTTTATTTAAGTAGCCGTGGGACGTTCTGCATTAAATTTGCCAATCATGTCTCGAGTCATTAAGACTGCACTGTCAAAAGTGTGATTTAAAAAATTTGCGTAATAAAGCTAGAGTACACTGTCCTAATCGTTGAGAAGTGGGGGCCACTAAATGGTCAAAATTTTCAAGTAAAAAAATAAATTTCTCACCTAGCTATAGGGTTTAACGATTAAAATGAACCGTTTACACTCGGGCACAATGTACATGACTTTAAGTATCGATTTTCACATGGTAAAAAGGGGGTTGACGAAGGACGCAAGTTGACTTGTGGATAAATTTCACTGTCTGGAGCAAGAACCGTTTTGTAGTTAAATTCATTTATACAGCATCTTATCCAGGAGTCACAATTTGTTAAAGATAAGTATTTGTCTTTTCTTCTTTTCAATTTTTTAAACTTTTCATCCATCTGTCCATCTGTCTATCTGTCTGTCTATCCTTCTGTCTTTCTGTCTTTCTATCCATCTGTCTATCTGTCTGTCTATCCATCTGTCTATCTGTCTGTCTATTCATCTGTGTCTGTCTATCCATCTATCTCTATCTTCATCACTTACTAATGGCGAAACGCGGGGCAAAAAGTTCTTTACAGAAAAAGCGTGATGCAAAGAGGCGCCGTCAAGCTGAGAGGACTGAAGAGCAGGATCAGCGGCGGCAGGCTGATCCAGAAACTGCTCAGCAAAGGCGTTCTGCCGAGACGGCTGCTGAGCGCGCTGCCAGACTGCAGGCTAAGCGAGAAACAGAGCAGCAACAGCGCTATGCCGAGACAGCTGCTGAGCGCGCTGCCAGACTGCAGGCTAAGCGAGAAACAGAGCAGCAACGGCGCTCTGCCGAGACGGCTGATGAGCGCGCTGCAAGGCTGCAATCATACCGGTTACGTTATGAAGCATCTCTAGAACCGGAACAAAATTTCAGGTAAGGAACTGCTGTCTGATGATTGCATGGCATAATGTACCATATTTTAGCTGTAAGCCGATACATTTTTTGGTTTATATAATACGAGCTTCAAATATTCAAAGCATTCCACAGTACACACCTCTTTTTATCATGAGTCGTGTTTGTATTGTGTTGTTCATCATAGTATCTAGCCACTGTGTCTATTTCGTTAATATTATAAGCTGCTAACAAAATATTATTTTTCTTTTATTTTATGCAGCCAAGAATCACTACGGAACAGTTTGCCCCTGAGTGAAACTCAAGTCACCAGGATTCGTGGTGATGGCAACTGCTGGTTTGCTGCCGTAGCCGACCAGTTGATTGGCTCGCCCATCTGCATGGACCAAATGCAGCTTCGAAGGACCATTGGTGAAAATGCGAGGCCACTTCTGGACGCCCAGGCCGCAACGCTTCAGGCTATCGGGCTGACCGTGGACATCGTGTTGGCGGAGACTCAGCAGGATGGTGTCTATGTGCATGACCACATTGCGCCAATACTGAATCAAGTCCTGGACGTTGATTATGCCATCTACCAGTACGCTGACCACAATAGGGACGAATTGCAGTTGGTGCAGCAAGGCTCTGCAGCTGTTAGACCTGCAGCTGCTGTTGTGAGGCTGCTCTATAATCGGCACGGGGAACATTATGACTCTCTGCGCGTTGTGCCTGAGGCTGGGTAAGTGGTTTGCGAGGTGCGGCTGGGGTGGAAAAATTGTATGATTTTTTAAATTAATATTTTAATAATATAGACTGAGATCATTTAATGCATGTCTGCATGAAAGTAAAAGAAGGGGTGATGTCGGGAGATTTATTTTTTTATTGCGTTTATTTTTTTTCGTTTATAATAATGATAAAAAGTATATTAATTAATTACTTTTTCTATGTGCAAGACGTTGTACTGTACAGTAATTATATCAGTTTTAACTTTTAAGCGTCCAATGACAGTGATTTTTCCTTTGCTTTATTGTGCAGAATCGACGCCTCGGCCAGCGAGATTCCCCGTTTTGCTGGTGGCGCTGGGGGCGGCTCTCAGGTGCCTGATGCCAGTGTCGCGTCTGATGAGTCAGAATTTTCAGACGGTGAATCCTCAAGGTAAGCAGCAATTTTATGCTTTTAAGTACACTAGCACAAACAGAAATTCTGAACGCATACTTTTCTGGCTAGAAGCTAAAATGTTATGGTGTGGAAATGCATTAGCATATATAAAGAGTGCACTAGAAGCTTATCATTCTTAGCGCCGAAAAAAGACCATTAAAAATGATTCTTTATTGAGGCGTAAATTGCTTGAGAGGAATGAAAAAGTTTTGGGCGAGTTTGTAATTACAGGGGAGCTGCTTAATTAGTCATTGAAGTTCTTCCTGTTTTTAACAGGCCGGAGCCGCAGGCCCACCAGCTTGGCCGCATGAGCAAGCCATGCAGTCACTGCAATGCCATTCGGTGGAGCAAAGAGACGCCAGGACTCTGCTGTGCGTCCGGCAAGGTGAAGCTGGCCGCAAAGACCGTGCCGCCACTTCTGCAGGACTTGTACATCGGGCGCCACGCTCTCAGCGGAGCCTTTCTGGCTAACATCCGGAGCTACAACTCCATGCTGCACTTGACGTCGCTGAGAGCCAACATGCGCTTAATGCGGGGCTATTGTCCGAATTTCATCCTCAGCGGCGAGCTTTTCCACATCATTCCGCCTCTGTATGCCGGGAGTTCAACGCCTCGAGGGTGGCAAGTGTACTTCACCGACCAAGAGCTGGAGAGCCGCATGAGTCTCAATGAGAAGCTAAATCGAGAGCTGATGGCAACGTTGCAGAAGATGCTGCACGAGTGCAATGAGTATGTTAGAAGCCTCAAGGCTACAGCTCAGCGGATTGCTGAAGAACCTCAGCTGGCTGATGCTCGGATTGTGATTTATCCTGATCGGCGACCGGCCGGTGAGCACATTAGGTGAGTTTCCATAGTAACAAGGCAAAACTTAATTTTGTGTGCGTACGTACAGATCTGTCTTCTGTGCGTTAAAATTATGCAAAATAATGTGATTTAAGGGTGTGTTTAACTTTAATGAATAACTGTTATTTTCTTCTTTAAGGCGCTACAATTTGCCTGAGGCAAATGAGGTCGCTATCCTGATTGCCGGAGACAATGCGGAGCAGACGGTGACGTCACGTGACGTAGTCATCGAGCTCAGGGAGCCCGAAACCGGAACTCAGCGGCGGCATTTCACAGTGTCTGTAACGCACAGAGCCTACGATCCGTTGCAATACGTGCTGTTCTTGCCATACGGGCAGGACGGATGGCACCCCGAGCTGAAGATGGCAAATGGCGGCAGACTGACGCCCCGCAAGTACTACGCCAGCGAGATCATGGTGCGACCTGGCCAGTTCAATGCGCTTCACCATGGCCGGCGCCTGTTCCAGCAGTATCTGACGGACATGTGTGCTAAAATTGAAGGAGAACGACTTTCGTATCTTCGCAACCACCAGGATGACCTTCGCAGTGAGACTTACAGCGGTCTGCGAGACGCCCTGTTTGCCACAGATGGAGTGAGCAGAGATGCTGACCCGAAAACGATTGGAAAGCGAGTTTTCCTGTCTTCCAGTTTTGTTTGCGGGCCTCGCTACATGATGGAGCGACTTCAAGATGCGATGGCTTACGTGCACAAGTTCGGCAAGCCGGACCTCTTTGTGACGGCCACCTGCAACCCAAAGTGGAAGGAAATCAGTGACGAGCTGCTGCCAGGACAGAGGCCTGAGGATCGGCCTGACATTGTCGCTCGCGTGTTCGAGCTCAAGAAGAAGGCCCTGATGGAGAGGCTGAAGCAGCAATTTGGACAGGTAGCTGCGCATGTCTGCTCCCTGGAGGACCAGAAGCGCGGTGAGTGGAGTATTTGTCAATAAATTTTGCTTAAATTGCTTAAAAATTTGTTGCGTAAATGATTGCTGTTAACTGAATAAAAAAGATTTTTTATTCTGTTCTTGATTGATTGCTTTGTATATTATTTCGTCACAAATTTATACTGTGTAAAATTATTACAATGGTATTCAAATTATTATAATGGTAATAGAATGGCGGGCATAATTATCCCTCACCTAAGCATAAAACGAATTCCATGCACAACACAGGGCTGCCGCACGTCCATATTTTGCTTTGGATGGCCAGCGGTAACCGAGTGACGCCTGACCGCTATGACGAGATTGTTTGCGCGGAAATACCGGATCCTCGCACTCAGCCAGTGCTGCATGAACTGGTGAAGAGCCACATGATTCACGGTCCATGCGGTACTGTCAACCCGAGGTGTCCGTGCATGGAGAACAACGTCTGCACAAAGGGCTTTCCGAAGGAGTTCCTCTCGGCGACTCTGGTCAATGACCTGGGCTATCCTTTCTATCGAAGGCGATCCCCAGAAATGGGAGGATTCGAAGTGGAGAAGGAGTTTAAGGGCCGGAGCATTCGGATGGACAACTGGTTCGTTGTTCCGTACAATCCCAGCCTGCTGCTAGAGTTTGCCTGCCACATGAATGTGGAAATTTGTGCGACCGTCAAATCCGTGAAGTACATTATAAAGTACTTGCTGAAGAGTGGCGATATGGCCACGTTTCAAGTGAAGCAAGGAGACCAGTCGGCTCAGGCACCGTCCAGTGATGGAGCTGAGCAACCGCCAGTCGTTAAGGCACGAGATGAGATCGCTGATTATCTGTCTGCACGGTACATCGGCCCAATGGAAGCAGTGAATACCATTTTGGGCTTTGAGGTGAGTTTTGCTTAATAATTTAATTAATGCTTTGCTTTGATCTGTTGAATGAGTATTGGAAATTAATATTCAAAGTCTATTTACCCGCTAATATTAGAATGTAAATTATTTGTAAATTCAATAAATGATTGAGCTGTATATTTTGTAAATTTTTTATTTATAGCACCAAAATGATCCACTTGATGATGTATCATGATTTCAACTGCAATATGCAAGTCGAAACCTTACATCATTTTGTACAGGTGCACAACAGATTCCCAGCCGTAATTCGCCTGTGCGTGCATAAGCAAAATGAGCAGCTTGTGTACTTTAATGAAGCGAATGCCAACGCCAGGGCACGGGCGCCAAAGGACTCGACACTCACTGCATTTTTTAAGCTGTGTCGCTCCGACGAGTTCGCCCGAGGCCTGTTGTACACTGAGGTGCCGTCATATTTCGTCTGGCACCAGAGCGCTAAGCAATGGCGCCGCGCAAAGCGAGGCACGGTAGTCGAAGGACATCCCGATGTGAGGAAGAACACCAACATCTCGCGGATGTACACGGTCTCGCCGAGAGCAGGCGAGCTGTTCTTCATGCGGCTCCTGCTACTGCATGTCAGGGGGCCTACCAGCTATGAGGCCTTGCGTACAGTGGACGGAGTGCTGCACGTGGATTTCAAGGCCGCCTGCATGGCTCTCGATCTGCTGCAGCGAGACGACCACTGGCACAGGTGCTTGGCAGAGGCTGTCCAGTCCCGAATGCCCAGAGCTCTGAGGCACCTGCTGGCTGTCATCCTCATCTGGGGCGATCCGCAGGACGGCGAGAATCTTTGGAGTAGCTTCGCAGAAGATCTGTGCGATGACTTGCGGTACCGTCACTCGGATCTGAGCGCCGAGGAAGTGACGGACCTGGCTCTGCGTGAGCTGCAGACCATGCTGACAGCCATGGGAGGCCACAGCCTGCCAGATTATGGACTGCCTGCAGCTTCTGCGACCCCACAGGTTGGACCAATGCAGTTCGACACTGTCGAGCAGGTTGAGATCATGGAAATGCAAGTTCCGCGGCTGACTGAGGAGCAGCGGGCTGTGTACGATTGCATCACTGCTGGCGTGTCGGCTGGCTGCGGTGGCCTGCATTTCATTGATGCGCCTGCCGGAACCAGAAAAACTTTTCTGCTTGAAGTGCTGCTGGCGTTTGTGCGAAGCCGAGGCGAAGTGGCGATCGCTGTTGCTGCCTCCGGAATCGCTGCAACTCTGCTGCCAGGCGGCCAGACGGCACATTCAGCGTGAGTTATTTGTTGATGAACTCTGTCGATTAAAATAATCGTGTATTTTTTATGCAAAGTATGAGACATAAAAATTTTATTTCACGTGTTAATTTGCGAGAAAAGTAGGCATTTGATGTTAGCAATAGTGTCTATTATTATATTTTTTGATAAAAATAGTTCATAAAAAGCATTAAAATTTGCTGTGCAGATTCAAGATTCCGGTTCGGCTGGTGCGCACAGACAAGGATGTCTGCAGTGTTGGGGCCCAGTCTAGACAGGCTGCCATGTTTAGGAGCGCGCAGCTCATCGTTTGGGACGAGATCTCCATGACGAATAGGAAGGATCTCGAGACCGTTGTTCGGACCCTGCGGAACGTCCGGAAGCTAGACTCTCCGTTCGGAGGCATCGTGACTGTGCTTGCTGGGGACTTCCGCCAGCTTCTTCCTGTTGTGCAGAATGGCACCAGGGCCAACAACGTCGAGGCCTGTGTCAGCAGGTCAAGTCTGTGGAAATTTTTCCGGCGGCACAGACTAACAGTCAATCTCCGTTTGCTAACTGGGCCTGATGCTTTATTATCGCAACGCTACTCGCATTTGCTTATGCAGGTGAGTATTTTGAGCATTGCGTGATTGAGTATAATAAAAAATGGTAAATGGCGATGTGTAAGCATTAAATTTGCTTTTAATAATCATATTAAATTACCTTTTTTCGTTTTTTAACAATGCTTAAATTGTTCTGCCTTCTAGATCGGTTCTGGTTGCCTTCAGGAGGATCTTGACGGCAACATCACGCTTCCCGCAGAGATTCTGCTGCCACCCCAAGCGACTATGAAGGACTTGATCAATTTCGTGTACCCGTCCTTCGAAGAGTCAGAGAATAGACGGCTATTTCGGAAGCAGAGCCATTCTAGCGCCGTACAACGAGGCAGTCGACAGCATTAACGACGAGTGTCTGGCTATGTTTCCGGGCGCAGAACGCGAGTACATGTCAATTGACAGCGTAGCTGACGATGATGCAGCAACCCACTTTCCTCCTGAGCTGCTCAATCGTCTGGATGCTCCAAATCTGCCCAAGCATGTGCTGAAGTTCAAGGTCGGGATGCCTGTTGTTCTTCTGCGGAACATCAATCCTCCGCGTTTATGCAACGTAACCCGCCTGATCATAGTGGCACTGGGCGATAACGTGCTGCGCTGCAAGGTGGCTGCAGGCCAGTTTCTGGGCGACGAGGTTCTGCTGCCCAGAATCCCGCTGCAGCCAAACAACGCGGACCTGCCAGTGTGCTTTAAGCGGTTGCAGTTTCCAGTGAGGCCGAGCTTTTGCTTGACCATTCACAAGGCTCAGGGCCAGTCTCTGGAGACCGTTGGTGTCGATCTGTCGCAAGGCTGCTTTGCGCATGGTCAGCTCTATACCGCGCTATCCTGAGCGAGAGACGCTTCTAATGTACGAGTCCTGATCACTGGGAACAAGACGAGGAACATTGTGTACCCGGAGGTTTTGTCCAGCCAGTAAATTCGATTGTTGATCAGTGATGTAAGTTTCTGACTCTTAGCAGTTTTGCAGTTCTGATTTTCAACAGTGGCATTTCATGTAGAGAAGTTAGAATCAGGTAGAGAAACACCTGATAACGTATAAAATCTTGTAATAGGGTACGTAAGTAAATATGAAATAGTGATAAAATATTGACTACTTTACTATTAAGGAAATAAGAAAGCAAGCTGCAAAAAATCCAGGAGTCACATTTGACAATCAAACTTTTTACTCCACCGTGTACAAACTTCACAGTTCGTCGGTGACCTGCATCCGGAGGCTGCGCCGCCTGCGGAGTCATCATTCATGCTAAGTGTGCAAGAAGATGAGCGGTCCGGGATGTCAGTGGCGTCAGCTGACAACGCCTCATTTGATCCGCATACCGGTGGTGCCTGTAGCTCAATGAATTACGGCGAACCAAAGCAGTCATAATCTCAAGATAAGCTGTTATTTGCTTTTGACGTATATTGACGATTTTTTACGAATGCAGCAAATGTAGGCGCGGCCCAGTTTAAGACAGACGTGGAAGCTACACTTTGCTAACAGGATTTGTATTTGAGGTGCAAGAATTTTGCCATTTTGAGTGTATCTACTAGGCATGTATAGCGTTAAAGTGGACTTGTGCCGGTAACTAGCCCTGTCTAAGTAGCGCAGCGTTAGTATTTGAAAGACTTTCTTCCCAACCACATGGTCCTCCCAAGCACTAATGCTTTTATGCACGCGCACCGTAGACAAAATAGCATGATTCAGGGACTCCCATATCCCGGCTGCAGGAATAAATTTGTGGAAAACTAAAGTAGCGTACGTGTGGCTCACTTTGGGAAAGTACCTGCACCTCAGATACATTTGCTATTAGCTGCAATGCAACGAGCAACGAGGTTGTAGGGCGCATCTTAAACGGGGAGCAAAGTATTTAGTCTGCAAATCTGTTGGGTGGGATTGTCCAGTTATGCAAGTGAATAGTTGATTAAATATCCACTGTTTTGAAAATCCAAGATTTTTTCGTCCTTATGGATGGATCTTTAATAACTGAAACAGGGCAATTTATTGTCAGGCCTCACCCCATCAGTACCAGAATATAAGTGACCACCGTGCCAATACAGTTTTAAGCTCCCTAAAGAGGGCGTCTTAGTCTTGGAGTGCGTCCAATGGCCCGGTTGTTCGTTGCATTGCTAATTAAATGAGTGCAAAGACTGACACGAATGTTTCGTTGCCTGACTACTCTTTCTTTGTTAAGAAGTATTGCGCTTTTAGTGAATTCGTCTCATGAGGCATGATGGACTACTCTTTTTTAAAAAGAATTGCCGTTTTAGCGGAATTCGTATTCCATGAGGCATGATTGTTGACTACTCTTTTTAAAGAAGGATTTCCGTGTCAGTGGAATTCGTCTCCCATGAGGCAGGGTTCGGTTAGACAGTTTTCGTCTCGTGCCTTCGATAGCCAATGTTTAACCATGTTTGATTGACTACTGCGCGTTGAAGTAGCTTCCGCAAAAATTTGGCAGCAGGAATTTTATAGCCTTTGAATCAAATGCAGCTTAAATTTATTTGTGCTCTTAAAGCTGCAGGTATGAGTTGCCGGGGGATAATTCCTTTATTATATTCGGAGTAGAGCTCCGTAGTAATTTTTGTACAACGATGATGACATTA
Source organism: Macrostomum cliftonense (assembly GCA_950096795.1). Classification (NCBI taxonomy): domain Eukaryota; kingdom Metazoa; phylum Platyhelminthes; family Macrostomidae; genus Macrostomum; species Macrostomum cliftonense. Next base: position 26,654 of record CATNEM010000316.1, on the reverse strand, counting down.
CGAATGAATGCTGAAGAAAAAACCAGCTTCTTTGAGTAATCGCTGAGTCGAATGTAATAATAAATTATATTTTAAATATTTTTATATTATAATTTGAAATTATATAGTTAAATAATTGTGTCATTTTATAACTCAATAATAAGGTGCAATATTTTTAGAAATATTTTTATGATTCAAATATTAGGCATTTTAAGTATTATAATTAAGTATTTTAATTTCTTAATATCACATTACTGTAAATTTAAATTTCTAAAACCCACAATCCGTGCATTTCCTGCCCTCCTACAAAGATTTACGTCACTTTTCAGCGATCATACCTGTATTATGGTAATCAATATCTATTACCACACAAGCGGCGGCAGCAGCGGCGGCGGCGGCAGCGGCAACGGCGGCGGCGGCGGCGGTTACCGCGGACGGCGGCAAAGTGAGCTGTGTTTGCTTTCGCCTACCCTTAGAACTGATTATTCCTTTACATGTTTCTCTGTATTGTTCGATTGAACCCCTCCGCACAATTGCGACCTTCTCCACAGTAATATGCTTCTACTGTGGCCGCACGGGCCACAAGCTCGCCACATGCCGCTTACGCCGCCGACATAGGGCGGCAGCAGCGGAGGCGGCTGCAGCGGAGGCGGCGGCTGCAGCGGAGGCGGCGGCGGCGGCTCATACTACATGGACATTCTAGAGGAGGAAATTTAGAATGGACACAAAACATATATTCAATATTTTGCAAAGAAACGGTATAAAGCATTGTGTGCTACTTTTGTTAGTTAACGCAAGTAGTGGTGTCAGGACATTTCTGTTACTAAAAAATTAGATCACGCCTAGCCTGTACCTGTAATTGCACCTGTGCAGTCACAAATTATTTTGTCGTTTCTTAAGAATTTTATATATTTGATGACTGTTACAAAAAAATTAGATCCCACCTAGCCTGTACCTGTAGTTGCCCCTGTGCAGTCACAAAAGATTTTTGTCGCTTTTTTGAGTTTTATATATTCGATATGTTATTGCAATTCGGTGTCAACATTTTTCTCCCATTATCTGGTTGTTATGTTTATTTACTTGCCTAGCCTTTTGTTATTGTGCAGTCCGGTAGTGCTGTGCGTATGATTTTCTGTGTCAGTACCTGTTTTGAGATTTATGCGTAGCAAAATAAACAAACAAACAAACAAATTCACATTAATTATATATAATTATATTTACTTACTGCAGCCAACCAGCCACATTTTTAAATGAAGTCTTTTTGCAACTGACTCAAATTACGAGTGTATGATCGTTAATAACTAAAATATGTTCAGCAGTTAGTGAACTCCTTAGTACGGTACCAACTATAGATGCAGCATGGGACTGTGAGACTAAGTAATTAAGATACCTCTCATAGGTATCCGACAGCTATGGAATCAATCAGCTTTTAGACTTGTGTGCAGCCTGAGATAAACATCGATTTATTTATTGCTGACCCGAGCCAACAGCCGACGTCATATCCTACCTGCATCATTTTGCTAGACATACAGGATGCAGCTCATATAAATATATGTGAAAAGTGACACTTTTGCGTTAACTGGCAATATTATATTCTCGTATATTTTCATTTTTTGTGACTTTTATTTTTCAGGTGTCAGTCTTGTGGTGTTGATAAAAGTAGAATTTTTTTAATGCATTGTAGCGGTTTGCTTTTCCCTGTAAGGGGGGTAACAAATTAATTACTTTTACTTTGTTGTTTTTTAAAACTTTTTTGAAATTTTCAATATATTTAATAATAATAATCGATAATAATTATTCACCAGATTCGATCTAGATTTTTGATGCGAATATTTGGATAAAATAGTTAGCAGTTTGGATTTTCGGATCGACAAAGATCAGTCTGCTCCTCGGTCGGCTGCTGGCCGCTCCGGACGGCGCCACGGAGCGCTCGGTTGTGACCGACGGCCTCGCCTAGCGTCGCTGCCTGCCATTGTCGCCAACTCGACGTCGATCGAAATCGGCGGCGGCGGCCGGTGGCGGAAGCTGCCCAATAAGTTGCGCTGAGTCAGATGACTCACCAAGATGAAGTTTTTGTAGGTCGTGCAGCTGTCTGCCAGCCGCTGCAACTGGGAGGAGGTGGGTTGCTTTGGAATTCAATTTTTTGGTTGATCACAGCGCTTATCGGGTGTCACTGATATTGCTGGCTGTTTTAATCGTTTGACATTAAAACTCTGTCTCCGGGGGGATTTCTTATCTGCTCGGGGAGCTTTTTAACCCGAAGAATTTTCTTTTCTGGGGACTATTTGGTGTATATATAGGGGAAAGTTTCTATTTGATTGGGGGAATTCCGACTGCTCGAAAGGGAATTTCTAACTGCTGGCGGGGTTGTCTACCTTACTGGTGGAGGGGGGGAGTTTTTTGACTGCTCTTCAAAAAGTTTCTAGCTGTTCTGAAAAAGTTTTCTAGCTGCTTGGGAGATTTTCAGTATATTTTCTCAATACACGGAAGGATTATATGCTTTTCGGGAGACTTAAATTTTGCTGCAGAGATTTTCTTGCTGCTTAGCGATTTAAAATGTCTGTCTGCGCCCCCCCGGGGGGGGGGGGCACCGAAGAGCTAGTCGGCTTCCTAAAGCCTTAGGAATAAAAAGTTTTAGAAACTCATTATGTGACAGCGGTTGCGGCTCATTGGATGATTTCGGGTACACAAGTTCCCACTACAGAGATGGAAAGCAGTGTCCCTGCGGCAAACCCTAGCTACCCAATCACAACACAGCTCGGTGGTTCAAGTGACTCAGTCTGTACGAGCGTATACGCAGGTCAAACAGCGGTCAATGATGTCATCAATCACGCGATTGGTGCGTGATGCAGGCACTATATATATAGACCCATGGGCCAGGTGGGAGAAACGTAGGTGGCTCTGCTCGTCTCTTGTTCAGCTGGATCATCCCTGCTGAGAAACCTACGTCATCACCCCCAATTTATCTCCCTATCTCCCCTTCCTGCTTGATCCCTGACTGCATCTTTTCATAAGTACTCAACAGAAAGATGCCCCTTGTGCAACTGTGAGCGACATGGACTTCGACCTTGTTGAGGCAGCTTAATCGTGCCTGACCTCCTCGTCTCGGCTAGGATCGGCAAATTATTTACTGTTTACCAACTTGCTATTGAGGATTACTCCTAGAATATTTCTAAACATTTGGCCCGAATGCTCGTTTAGCTAGTTGCCTAAACAATCCATTAATTCAACAAAAATCATTAAAATTTGCTTATGTATTGTATGCTGATTAGCTGCTAGCCTCAAATCCGTCATAATAAATCCCTTTTCCCAGACAGAATCTGGTTGCGAGTTGGTCACAGTACACCTTACATGCTGAAAAGGTAAACATCAAGGCGAAATACCAAATGTGACTTTTCGCAGCCCTCGAAGCGGATTTTTAGATGAAGTACCCATCGACAAATCAGGTAGGGAATGATGCTTTGAGTAAAAGCGGCTTCGCCAAAAAAGCTGCATTGAGCATCTTTTGAAATTACGTGTATTCTTCTTAATTGAACTTCGTTCGCGTGAATTAATTCGCAGAGGTTTGTGTGTTGCAAGCCTGCCAGCCTTCTCCAGCGGTAGAACAGCTCTGCAGAGTCAATTAGAGCTGTGAACTTAAAGTCGCCCTTTTTGCTGCGCAAAAAATTATTGTTGGCGAAAAAATTATCTAAGAAAAAGTTTTAGATCAAACCAAGTTTATATTGTTCAATGAAATCAAGGGATGCGTCTGGCTCAAATTAACAAATTGAACCTTTTGAAGGAACTTAACAACATTCAAATCAGGGTCCAAGGGTTAGTCAGTACTAGAAACTTAATTAAGATTAAAAGCAAATTCTGTCTTAGCATTTTGAAGCGCATGGAGACAAAATGAAGTCCTCGTATTTATCCAAAGTCTATATCAGTGTGAGCAAGTGTGACCGATTAAGGCAGAGAATGGTTACTTGCGTGGGACCATTTGTTAAAAAGTACGTACAGGCACCTTGGGCTGTTTTCAATCTACTACTTTTGCTTGCTTCTTTGCCCTTTTATAGAGAAAGTAGCCAGCATGTAATATACGATGTTCTCATTCAGAGTTACCTTCCTGAACACGCTAAATGTTTGTTTATTGATCAAATTCAAAGGCCAGGAGGCTCGATACACTTTAATATTCGGGCTGTTAGTTGATTTTCTGCATCCCTGAATGAATTCAGTAGCAGGGCAGCAAAATTGCGAGGATTTTAGAGGAAATCGTACATTAATTCATAGTCAAGGTCAGTAAAAGATTATTTAGAATCGTGATTTCTTTTCGAAAATTAAAAAAAAAGTTCAATTAATTTAAATATCTTAGACAATTTTTCTGTCTTGCCACCTTGTCATTTAGCTATTGACAGCAGAGGATATTTAACATGAATTTCTATATAGTTTTGCAATTAACTAACTGTTCAACTTTCCAACTGTCCTTCCGTCCTTCCCTGCCATGAAAGATAAACTAGCTGTTTTCTTTTCGACAGCTGTTTTTTTACTTAACAATGGTGGGCGACTGTTATTAAACCCGTCATTACCCTGGTGGACTGACTGCCCAACGTGCGTCTTTTGGGCGCAGAATTGCCGGGTCTCAAATCGGGGGCTCTCTTTCGAAGGCCCCAGAAAACTGGGTAATGACAAAACGAGGTTATTATCCATCAGTTTTTAACAAAAAACAAGCAATTTTTTGAAATAACGGAGAGCGGAGGAGAAAATCGTCTAAGTATATTTTTACTTGGAAAAGTAATTGCCCCACTGACTCCAAAAGCCCATTATTATTTAATTTATGCATCTTTAAACTTCTGACGACACGAGAAACAACTAGACAGTTTGAAGCTGTGCGACTTGAAATTACCAAGGGTAAAAAATGTGCAATTTTGATCAATTGTCTGTTACATTTTTTTGACAGATTTAAAAATTCAAAATCAGTTTTTATCTAGCTTCAGTGTGCAATCAACTAAACTAAAATATTAAGCGGCGTGCATAATTAGTTTTTGTTATATTTTTTGCCTTCTGAGTCTCCGATTGCTCAATGGGGCTCAAGCGGCTGTGGTATGATTTTGATTTCCGGTTGACTGGAAAAAAACGGACTGATTGCCCGGCAAAGTGTTACTCAGGTCGTCCACCTTTGATGGGCCGTGCTTGAGGATAGCATAAACCTGTCAAAGTTGATCAACAGTGCTCATTGAGTCATTCTGATGAACAGTGCTCAGACACAACCAGTGGATCTTATTGATAAGCACCGATCAAGGAAGGTCCCACCATCATACCCTGATCAGATAACTCACCTTGCTGCCAAACACTATGACAACCACAGTTGTGCAGCAGAGAATGATGCAGCCATTGATGAGCAGAAAGCGCAGGTTGATCTCGCTGTTTGGCAGGACAAAGGTCATTATAACACCGATGGCGCCCATAACCAGGGTGTTGTAAACGCACACTCCGATTTTCTTGGAATCGTTAAGGCTCTCCACGTGCACTAGACGCGTCTCCCAGGCGAAGAAGAGGCCAAAAATAAGAAGCAGACCTGGTACGTGAGTATTTAGGAAAATTATTTGTCATGTTAAGAAAAACAGAATAGAGATGGCTCCTAAGTGGCAGCTCTCTGACTGCAAAATTGTAAACGCAAGTTTGTCACACCCTACGTATTAGCAAGACTGCTTGTACTCTCGTACATTTAAAATGAATCATATAAGTCCGCTGGTTTGCATTTACAAAGGTCGCATAGAAATAAACAAACGACTGAAAAACCTTCGAGATTAGCGCAATTTACTTTTGATGCCCAGAAATATGCCAGTCCACATGATGGAGCTTTTGCAGGCGCACTCCTTGAGTTCATACAGTTCAATTGTACCAGAGCTGACTGACTCCTAGTTGAAACCGTTGAGTTAAAGAAAAATTTATTGAAAAAAGGTAACGAATAAGGAAAAAAATGAATGTAAAGCAAACTTACCACAACGTCATACTGGATTATGTTTACTGTGAGCGGGTCGATGGCAGCCCAGACGATGAAGACCACAATGTCTGCAGAGACAATTACCAAAACCACCGCTACAAGGTGCAGGTCTTTGATTGACTGAAATAATAGTTTAACCAAGCCTGTACATCAAAGCTGAAACATTGAAATCTCAAGGTCAGGGAGCTACCAGTCAACCAGCTCACCACGCGGCGCAGGCTCTTGCTAGTGAAGATGACGTGCACTCGCCAGGTCTTGGACAGCATGGCGCCGTAGGCCACCGAGTAGCCGAGACACAAGCAGACCGTCTGCAGCCAGCAATAGGCCGGCGACTCGCTCCAATGGCCCGAGACGGCGCTGAACACGCTGGACATGTAGCACAGGATGCAGCCGAGCGCCATCAGGTTGTTGATGTTCGGGGAGGACATCTTGATGAAGCGCAGCTGACGGAATGCGAAATTAATCCCGATGGAAGTTGCGGTGATGACGATGCCGGCGGCGCACAGGAAGATAATCACGATGGCGTTGGCCCCGGGCACCACCAGCCGGTGCGTCACTTGCTTGGGACGGTCTCTGGGCGGCTGGCCGCCTGCAAATAGTTAGGATTCCCAAAACCCCTTTCATAGTGTAATAAAAACTATGCTCCCTGCACTTACCTGCGAAGACAAGCTCCTCCAGCCAAATAATTTTTTCATTGTATGTGTCCAGTTGGGCCACCGGCACTCCCTTGAAGCCTGTAAACAATCAAAGAGCAATGTTGATGGATTAAATAGAGTCTGCACAAGATCAAGTCTATAACTGCGTATTATGGCACTTCAAACCTCTCATCTGGTAAGTCATTGCATTGGAAAGGCGGTCCCCGTTCTTGTCCAGCTTCACTCGCCCCTGGCATGGTAAAAGTTGAATTTTGTGAAGTCTAGGCTCCTGATAGCAAACCCCGCCCAAAATGCAATCAATACTTAGCTCGTACAGTCAGTCCATTAAAGTCGATATCTCTGATGTTTTTCAACAATTCAGTCTTGAACGGACTGCTATCGAGATCCAAGGCTGTCGAATAGGAGTATTTGGCCAGCGTTTTGTTCAGTGCTAGTGTCGCGGCCGTCACAGCGTCGACTCGAGTGGCAAATGAGGTGATTGTGACTGCAGTATCGTTCACCAGGTGGCGGTTCCTGGCCAGGAAGCTCGCATAGAGCTCACCGATCGGCTTTCAGCGTGCAAAAAAATGAAAAATAAGGATTAGTTTAAGACTTTCGGACCAGTTCCGTTAAGTTTCGTAAAATTCTTTTAGGTACACATTAAAATGATAAATTTATTCCAATAGGTTTAACTCACCACCTGACCGATGCCTGTGCTGCTGTCAGTCACGCTCAGGTCAGGAGCAAAGTAAAGCGAGCCCTCGGCTCCTTCGGCCAGCATCTGGCTGCTGCAGGTGTCCAACAGGTTGGGCCCGAAGGTTCGCGTGAATCCCAGCTGGATCCAGAAGTAGCGCGGACCCACAGCGTTGTACATCTTGAGCTGTTTGGGAACAATTGTGAGCTTTTGTGCCTCCGTTTGTGACAAAATTTATCTTAAAAGCTAGCTCGCGAAAATCGTTTGATAGCAAACAACTATTTTTCTCAAATCTGTAACACTGTCAGCCGATTTGACTCACCAGACATTCAAACTTGGTTCCAACTTCAACGTTACCAGCGCGAACCACAACGAAAATCCGAATATTCATGTCCTGCAACATTTCAACATAATTAGTTGCTTATTTTGCTATTGAATTTTACCTACTAGTAAAATGTTACTCACCAGAAGTTTCTTAAGAGCAGCTTCCGGATCCAGCTGGTAGACGGCTTTGCCGATCACAGTGATATTGCTCTGGGCCAGTAGGACCTCCAACTGCTCAGTAATCTGAAAATGAAGGAGCTTGATTGTAGAAACCATGCATTCTAATTTAGTAGAAGTTCAGTTGGTCTGTTTGTTTGAGATTGTAACTTTACACGACAACTTTCGCGTAACTTCCTTCCCTTGTGCGCTTAGTTACCAAACTTCGCGCGTACCGACAAACTTACAGCGGACACGCCATCATAGTCGCTAGCCAGCAGGCCCACATTGCGCCAGTTGTAGCGCTTCAGAATCTGAACCATGCCCACTAGGTAGAGACTGTTGGACGTGCTGACACGGGAGAAGTACGGGTAGACTGTTTTGTCGGCCAGGGCCGGGGTTGTGGCTGACGCTCCGATCTAAAATTTGCGCCGAGAAGTCGGTCAGGCTTGTTGCCGGAAGCAATCAGGTAGAAATTTTGAGGCGAGGTTACTGCCCTAAACCAGGCGATTAAGGATGAGATTGTGCAGCAGATAAAAGCACATACGAATGACAAAGATTAGAGCGGAAATTCTCTCTAAAGAAAGATATCTTCGAAAACAGCGAAGCTTTTCTTGCTGCATCAGATCAAGCGAAATAAGATTTTTCACGGAAGAAGCAAAGATTTGTCAGCGCTAGGCCATCGCAACCTGGGGCAGGTAGTAGTAGCCACCGGCCAGCTCGGACAGAATCACCGCCTGGTTGGAGTAGGCCGGCCCGAACAGCAGCGCCTTGTTCGGCTCTCGCAGGTAGCCGTCGACAAATTTGCGCAGCGCGCTGCCCTGAAACTCCTGATGATGTCGGTAAAAATGTATGCAGGAGAGCTTTGACCACCCAGGCCCGCCAAACGACCTCTTTCCATGAAACAGTGGGTAGAAATAATTCCCGATTATCTGACTCCTGAGCAACCAAATACTGTACACCGATACAGACACGCAAGGGTCCACATCTATCCAAAGCAAATTTTGCGAAAACCCACATAAAATTTTTCCCAGTTGGAGTCGCATCACGGATGTACCACTCACCCCAGACATTGGGAGAGTGTGTAGCTTCTAACAATTGCTAAGTCACAACAGATCAACAAATTGGGACAACGAACCCGATTCGCGCAGAAAAATGACGTATCAATTCGGAAGGTGAAGTTGAAGTCCGGGTGCAGCGTCACATTGTTGACATAGTCGATAGCGAAGCTGTAATATTCCACGTCGTACCGGATCGTGTCGTTCTCCGAGCAGACCACCATGGTGTGCACAGTGCTGCGGTTGTCCGCCTGAGAGCGGGCCATTGTAGCTAAACGCAGTAGTAGCAGCAACAGCAACTGCAACAAGTCACGCATTTTCATGCAGTTTGCTAATTTGTTATTAAAAAATGATTTTAAAGACAAACTTCTTGCTTCTCTCCGGCTGGGAGCCGTTCATAGTCCTTTTTTAGCGGATAATCTGCATTCCCTCATCGCGTGACTCGGTTCGCCCGCGATTCGCCGCTGCCATGGTAAATGGATAAACACTCGATTTATCCCTGTCCTTCCCCTCCCCATTTCGTTAATGGCTGCTCAGCCAGGCAGAAATGACAGTGTCGGCTAACAGATTCCGTAAATAGCTCGAGCTTTGCTTTTTCAATGTTGAAACTTTACATTGTTTTTGTTTGATAAAGCTAAAAAACGACCCTGTGAACTTCGAATGCAATCTCAAAACACCGAATTTTTTACTATTAGAGTAGATAAAAATAAATAAATTTAGACACCCGACCTTTCGATCAGATGTGCAGCCCACGGCACAGCCGCAGCTAGTTGCGTGGCGCATCCGAGGGCTGTGTACAGCTTTCAGCCTGACGGGCTAGAGGGGCCGCAACACCCACACTAAATTTACCCAGTTCAAACTGGTACCCAATCTCAGCTCTGGGTGGACTGAAGAAATGCGGGATAAAGTGCCTTTCTCAAGGGCACAAATTGTCTCCCAGGGCCGGGACTCGAACCCACGACCTTCCGGTCATTAGGCAGGCTCCCTAGCCACCAGGCTACAACTCCTCTTTCCTCCTCCTTACTATTAGAGCTCTACTACTTTGACTGTTTCAGTGGCTGCGTACTGATGTTACCACGCATACATGTACATCTGGTTCAGCCTGCCAAAGTAGGACTCTCAAGACTTGTGCTTAGGCCTTGTCACGTGATGGATCTTATTTAGCTCTACGGCGTCTAGCTGAGCTTATGACTGCGGAATAAAAAAAAGCTCAAAGATCGTTTTTCAACTTTGCAAGCATATCCGCCAACAATGCTTGGAATGAAGGGGATTAAAAGGCCTAGTTCTGCATTGCCGCCAGCTTAAATTAACAAAGATTCGCTGGTAAATTATCAAGAGAAAAACATAAATCAAAATCCGATTATAACAAAAAATCGTCTTTCTAGCTGAATGCCAATTTCACTTTGACATTTGATCAATCGATTTTTAAAGCCGCTTGTTCAACTAGAGATGAAAATTTCGGGTCTTATTTTGTTTTACTTAGATTGGGACAGGTGCAAAATGACAAAGGCCTCATAAATTAAGCGTTTGTACAAAATTTTTGGTTGTGAAGAGCTCGAGCGATTTTTTCCATTCAATGGAGTGCCGGTCTGTCATCGCTGTACTTTGGACCAGAAATTCTGTTTGTTAAAATGCGTATTCGTCTTTTAAAATAATATTAAAAAGTGGAGTGTAGAAAAATAGCAAGATCAAACAATTTAGTTATTATTATTTTTTTAATTCCCTTTTTCTGACATCACTGATTCAATCTTTACTTTTCTGTAGGCACCACAATGTCTAAACGAATTCTATAATTGAGGCTCTATTGCTTAAAAAACAAAAATAATATCGGACGGAGACTGAAACAGAAGCTCAGCATCGCTTAAGCTTTCACGCACTTGCAGACTGCATCACCTGACAGGCAGTGAGGGGCTAGGGATGCGTGCATTTTAATTGTGAGAGTAGAATGCAAGACGGGGCTTTCAGGACAGTAAGAATCGCCCTTTTCTATATGCGCCTATAACTAAATTAAATATCCCCAGGCACTTCAGCAAAAATAGGGTACCTCCCCTTTTTGACCAAAAGTCACCAGATCCCATTCACTAGCCTAAATTTAATGTCCCCACAGATCCGTACCTTTTTCCCCAATGGGTCATCTGGGACAGGGAAAAAAACCTGGGACAGTCATAAAAACTCGTAACATGCTCAAACACCCTTCTCAAACACTAAATTAAATATCCCCAGGCACTTCAGCAAAAATAGGGTACCTCCCCCTTTTAACCAAAAGTCACCAGATCCCATTCAATAGCCTAAATTTAATATGTCCCCATAGATTCGTATCTTTTCCCCAATGGGTCCTTTGGGACAGGGAAAAAACTGGGACAGTCACAAAAACCTCGTAACATGCAAAAAAATCATAATCCATAATCCATTATTTTGTTTATCCCAGCGAGTTCAATGCACCTCCAGCTTTCATCCGGAGACATTAAACCTAAGCCTCATTCTAGCAACTTGAACACATTTAGGCATCAACTCAGGGTACTCACCCCGAAAAAAAATTATAAATTTTCAATAAAAATGCTTCCAACCGTCTCTCCTGGATCGTACTATGTTAAGCCTCATCCCAATTACAAATCTAAGTACCAATGCAAGAAGGAATGCAAAGAATATATGAAAAAATTCTGGCCTAAAATTGAACCAACCATCCCGAATCTTAACCGCATGATTAAGATTCACTGGCATTATTTGCATGGAGTAACTATTAAAGATTACGACAGCTACTATAACTTTTCAGAAATTATTAAGCAACTGTAATTTATTTCATTTTTTTTTCTCTCACATCCTTTCAATAATAATTGTCATTGCGAACTCTTCACCGTTAAAATCAACAGCTTCTCCATCTTCTGTCTCAAACTGTAGCACTATTTCATTAATTTCTTTGTTACAGAGCACAACTCTTTTTACTGGATTGGGTTTCTCAACAATCATCTGTCCACCAGCAACTGAGTTAGAAATGTTGTACAAAATATTTGATCGCTTTCCCTTGAAGACCCAGTCCAGACTGAGATTGCTTCGGATCAAAATGTTCAAACTTTTAACAATATCCGCGATATTTTCAGCCATGAATAAACCGCGTGCTGGCTGGCGGCTCAACATAACCGCCCCCGGCGAAGGAGCGGTGGGTGGTGCTGCAGTTTCCGCCTTGTAAACTTTCTTTTCAAATCCCAACTCCCGATACCAAGTGCCATCTTTAAACTCTACCTCTGCGTCTTTATGAACTTGCATGACCACTCTCATTACAGTGAGATCATAGGACAATTTAACAGGAAATAGTTTATTCTCGGGTTTGCTAGCATCAGGAGTTTCAAAATGCCCCCTTTTGGTAAAAACGTTCTCCAGAAAGTAGTTATAAGTGTCCACGCTCTGTGTGCTCACAGGGAATTTAACTGGAAATTCTTTCACTTCGCCTCCAATTTGTTTCCATTTGTAATAAAACATGTTATTCTTTTCTGTCACGTTGGGGACATTTGACCAGCCAGTAAAGTCATTAAGATAAACATGGTAATTTGCCTCTGGGTCCAGACGAATGGGTTGCTCAAGTTTTTCAATAAAAGTTCCACTTGAATCTGTAAGTCGACCAGTTATTGTAATTGGGATACTTTCCTTCGAATGCGACACGATATTGTTTAGTCTTTCAGCAATTGCTTCCATTTTTTTACAAAAAAAAGTATTTTAAACCTTACTCGAAGAATTATTAATCATGTTCAGCTTAATTTTCCTCTCAAATGCATAGATGATAAAAAGGTCAACGGGTGTTGCCTCACTTCTGTCGATATTGGTCACAATATTCACCGGACTGTTGTCAGTAGGCATTTGCCTGGCCGACACGTCTGCACCGAAAATGGGGAAAAGAGTCTTGAACTGCCATGCCGTAATAGCGATTCCGTTGTTCTCCTTAACGGCTAAGTCAACCAGCTCGCAGTAAAATTTACTAATTTTGTTTGTTGCAAAATCTCCATTCTGTGGCATTGCCGGGTAAAGATTATCACTGATTTCATGCTGAATTGTTCGCACATTTCCATGTTCATAACGACTAATAGTTAATGGATCTCTCAAACTGACAATAATGTACCTTGGGTTGCTGCAAGAACCCTCCTTAATACAAATCTGTTGCCTTCTTTCATTGCGTTCATCCCTGCACATGTAAGCTGTGTAAGCAACATCAATGTCTTTTTCAATAGCCTTCAAATATTCAGCTTTCAGTGCTGTCTTTGGTTCAATGAGTTCCAAGTACAACTCAACTCCCGCTAGCTTAACTTCCATTCTAGTATGCTCAGCTCCTGTCCAAACACTCCTGTTGCGATCGTCCCTGGTAAGCCTAAATGTGTAACTAAAGTTGCTGGTCAGGCGATTAAAAGTATTGCAGAACCCGCTCATGAATCTCAAAGGTACAAATATATCTACATTTCTATACTGAGGATTCTTTGCGCCATCATCAGCACCCGCCAAGGCATAGTTATATCTCCCCTTTCTTTTTGCAAAACCTGAATCATTTACGTCTCCTTTCTCCTCATTAGGGATGAAGCCAGCGCCGCTACCAAGTTGAATAAAATCTGGGTTTTCAATGAGACAATGAGTGTCATACACTACACCAAAGTTGGCAATTCTCTCCAGCTCTGTACTCCCGTTCGACACGCTAAACTCCTTAAACATGTCGGCCCAGAAGTTGCTGATTAGCGTGACATCAGCGTCATGCTTGTCAGTATTAGCACCAGCAGCATTTGTACCACCTTTAGTCTTGTATTGGAATGTCATGTAAAACCCGCTCCTTAGACTGTGAACGCTGACCAGAGATGAACACCCGGTGTCAGTGAATGTTAGCGTTTGACCGGGGCCCAAATTAGTTTCATTCTGATTTTCATGACTGGGGACTCTTACTTGAGTCGCTTTGATTGTGCTGTCATCACTCAAGATAGGCTTGTTGATTTTATAGAAAACTGGCGTCAGAGGATCGTTCATTTTTTAGTTTAAAAATTAAAATAAAAAAATGAAGCGAAAAAATTCTCATTACATCTCTGACTTGGAGAAGCTTGCAGAAGCTGAAAAACGAGTCACTGGGTTAATTAACAAAGAGCAGCAGTCCTACAATGAGTTTATCCAAGCCGCCACTGAGTTTCACAAGCCGGGATACACCGAAGCAAAGAAATCAATTGAAACAGTTAAGAAAGCTGTTGATGAGATTCAAGAGAGTCAGTTTCAGAATACGCTGAATAAAATTCCACCGGCCTCACAAGATTCTCAGGCTTTGCAAGAAACATCTCAGCAAAAACTGAAAGTAACAGATAACTTCTTTGGGCCAGTAGAATATGAAGGCAAACTCGTCTTTGGTGTTAGTGTCTGGCGTAAAAATATTTCTAATGATCCTGTGGATTATCATCTTGAGATAACGAAAGAAAGTATTGGAGTCATCAAAGAAGGCGCGGCCGGGGAAGGAGAAAACACCTCAAAGAAAGTTGCTTTCACCCAAGTATTGCTCAACTTCATGACTAAAAATCAAGAAACTATTTCTGCGAAACAGCTAAAAAATTATAAAGATCTGGTGACATTTGCTTTACAAAGAGACATAGACATCCTTAAAGTCCCTGATATACTCAAATTTTTACATGACAATGGGGTCAACCTGAACAGCTTTAAAAAGTATAAGCACTTTAAACAATGGTTTGACCTGCCCGATCAGCTAGAAGTCATAAATTACCAGGAACAGCAAAAACAACTCTCTCAGCAACAAGAGATGCCTCAGCAACAAGAGATGCCTCAGCAACAACAAAGCCCTCAAAAATTAACAGCAGAAGATGTACTCTCTCAACTTGAGACAGCAGATCCAACTCAAGTAGCTAATTACAAAACGGCAAATCCACAAGTATGGAGGCATCTAGAACAATTCTCACCAGATAGAATGCAGCGAATTTCAAACAGAGTTTTCACACCAAGGCAAGACATTAGATCACCAGAAACATCACCAGAGACATCACCAGAGACATCACCAGATACATCAGCTGCAAGTACCGGCACAGGGATGCCTGAAGTCTACAAGCGAATAGTCGTTCTCCTAGGAGCAGCAAAGACAGGTTTAAAGGATGAGAATAGAAAAGAGTTTGTTCATATTCTTGATAAAATGCTAGAAAAGAAGTACATCGATAAAAGAGCAAGAGAACTTTTACTTTCAAGGTTCAATAAAAAATAATTTTTTTTTCACATAAAAAATGCCACTAATCTTCGAAAAAGACGTCCCTAAATACTACGATGAGAACGAATTAAAGCTCATTAAAAGAGGATCTGGACTTTTTCCAGCAGGTCATTATCCAAGAAAAGAGCGATCGGGTAACGGTATTGCTGATTTGATCGCCCAGGGGGCAAAGATTTTCAAAGTCATCAGTGAGAACAAAGAAAATATAAAAAATGCTGCCGAGGCGGCGGGAAGTGTAGTCACAGCTGCGAAGAAGATCAAGGACACTATAAATGATGTTCAACCACTCGCACCAAATTCATTGGCACCAAGCGCTGTTAGCATTGATCCATCTGTTTATGCTAAGATGAGAGCCGATCTTAAAAAAGGCAGCGGTTTTAAATACGACTAAGGTGCTTTCTGGGGGTACAAGACGTGTGGGGGTACAAGACTAATAGCAAAAGACATATATAAGTAAAAAAACCACACACACACACACACACGCACCGGTTATGGACCCAGTGCCAGAGACACTAACGCTGTTAAAGTAAATTTGGGAAGGTTTGTGTTCGAATCGCAAGACGGTCTGCCACGGTTGCCTCGTTTCAAATTTTTTATTTCGTGTAACAAAGTTGTCCAGGATTGTTTTTCATGACCATATGTCTTTATCTGTAGCGCCGATATTGCGTCCATAAGTGCAGAAAATATAAAGGCCGAATGTATTTTTACACAGTTGCTTTCTACTGCCGCGTCGGCGATGCCCTTACGGTCCGCGGCCGTGAACTCAAGGCGATTTGCCATTCGGCGTTCCAAGGCAATTGTCTTTGATTCTAGGGCATTTGTCTGCGGTTCCAGGGTATTTGTCCTTATTTCCAGGAGATTTGTCTCCGATTCTAGTGCAGCGACTCTTGATTTCAATGCAGAATTCTCCGATTCTAGGGCTTGTATACGTTTTGATAGGTCACTAAGTTTTGCGTTTTGCGAGGCGTCTTGTCTTGTGATTTCGTCTGTGTTGATGTACCTAGAGTCTAGGAACGACAGCTTGTAAGTGTTGGAAGGTTGATTCACGACGCCAGCGAAATTCATGTTGTTTTTTTTTATTTTAATTTTTACTTTAAAATGGATTTTTCAAATGACTTCAACCCTCATTGGACTCGGAACCAAATCAAATTTACTCATAACGAGGCAATTCCTAGTCACTTCAGATGTATTGTTGTTGGAGAATCAGGCTCAGGGAAGACATTCAGAATCTTTAACATGCTTCTGAGACCAGGATTTCTTGACTATGACACACTGCACATCTACTCACCCACTCTGTATCAAGATGAGTATAAGATGTTGATTGCAGGTCTACAGAACAAACTAAAAAAGGAGCATATCATTCAGTGTTTTAATAACCAATCCAAGCTGCCCAGTGATCCAGAAATTGTCGCCAGTGAATATGCTAGCCATATCCCAGATAATGAAAAGTGGCACGACATTAAAGTGTTCACATATGGAGACCCGCAAATTGATCCTAAAACTAAACTTCTCCCTCAGCCTGATGAACTGGAAAAGGGAAGGAAGCACTTGATTGTCTTTGATGACTGCATGACAGGGCCCCAGAAGCAAATTGAAAACTATTTCACCAGGGGTCGTCACAACAACTGCAATGTAATCTATATTACCCAAAACTGGTTTGAGTTGCCAAATAAAACTATTCGTGGGAACTGCAATCTGATCCTCTTGTTCCCAACCATACCGCAAGACCGACTGAAGAGGTTAAGTAACGAGGTGATTGCTCCTGCCCATTTTACTAAGCCCCCATTTGATCGAAAGAACGATGGCCGAAAGGTAGCACACAAGGTATCGCAGGAAGAATTTGTTAACCTATGCTTTGAGAAGTGGAATAAACCTTATCAGTTCGTGATGATTAACAAAGAGAAAAGAACAGTAGCGTAATTTAAAAAAAACAAACAAAAATGTCCATAAACTTTGCTGGTGAATCTACTAGTGGCTCCACTACACACTCGCTTGCTTTCCTTGACAGGCGCTACATTAACGTTGACGAAAAGATCCCAGAGATCGGACCGATTAGAGACCGCTTAAAACCATTGGAACGGTCAGCACACCATCATCAAATAAACATTGAAGACTTGCGGGCAAAAATAGCAAAGCTGACCGCCATCGTGGAGACTCTAGCTCAAACTCTCAGATCGGAAATCAATGCAAAAGACATTGCTATAAGAACAGCGATTAATAAAAAGCGAGACATCCTTGATTCCTATTCACAAGCAGAGACTGATGCCTTATTTACCGCTTGGAGAACAACCATTAATCAAAATGTTGCAAAAATAAAAAAGATAGAAAGAGATGTTGCCACGCATACGCTCTATCTGGATAGAATTTATAACAAGTGGGGGAAAACTTTGAGACGAATTAGTCGCCTGGAGCGACAGCACAATCTCCCTGACATTGACATTGAAGACGCCCGATCGTAAAATAGAAAAAAAATTTTTTTACCTATAAAAAAATGGCCGAAAATGATTCTCTGTATGACCCGCAACCAAATATAGCACCTAGTGCGCCTCTCTATCCTACAATCAATACTTTTACCTGCAACTCTCAACAGTTCCGACTTGTAGAGATTCAGAAAATGCGAATGGATATTGAAACCGCCCTTATGAAAAACTCTAACAAACTGAAACGCTTCAACAGCCAGTGTCAAGCTTTCGAGTATATTAATATGGTTCTCGGGTCAGTGTCAATTCTAAGCGGATCTGCAGCTGCTGTTTCTACACTTCCCATCATCACCGCACCAATCGCCATTCCACTTGGAGTTATTGGGGCCTCGTGTGGTCTCATTTCAGCGGTTACAGGAGCTCTAACTCGAAGCAGACGCCAGAAGCTAAAGCATCTGCAGGAAATGCAAGCAAAACAGAAAAGCATCCAGTCTTCTATCACCGGGTATATTTCAAAAGCAATAGAAGACAAGTTCATTTCAGAAGACGAGTTTCAAAGCATTCAAAAACTTTATGAGCAGCTCAATGAGCAACATGTACATCTGAATAGCATTGATGACATGAGCCAATTGAGAAATGATATCGAAACTGTCTTCAAAAACTATGCAATCAAACACGCTTCAAAGAAAAAACTAAACATTTAAACCTAAAATGATATCCCTATAGCTTTTCGAGTCTTAGTCATTGCATATAAAACAGTCATACACAGCTCTCCGCAAATATCACTGCTAAGCCCCTGCAGAATAAGTCTGAGCGGTAGATTTTTGGAGCTCCCATATATTCCCTTAGCTCATCAGGAACGCCCGTCCCATAGCTATCAAAGTAGTAGTACTTATGCTTTCTGTTTGGATCAATCACCCAGCAAACCCAGTGAGACCCTGGTTTTTCAGCAGTGTCAAAGTTCATGATGCCACATTCTTCGATGCCAAATTCTTTTTTGGGTTCTTGTGGGTGGTCGGATTCAGGTAATGTATCCTTCATAAAGACGCCTCTAAAGTTTGGGATTTCTAGTTCTTTTGCCAACTGTTCCAGAAAAAATATTTGTCGTCATTATTTTTTGTCATTATTTTTTTAAATTTAGTCTACGTTTTTAAACCTTATACTTCAACCTACGTTTTTAAACCTTATACTTCAACCTCCAGTGCCCAAATGGAAGACTCGTAACATTGTCTTGAAAGACAACCCTCTTATTATCTGCCCCTGACAGGCCAATCTTTTTCTGGTTTATGGTAAAAAATATTATGGTTCTTCGACTGAAACTTTACAAACTCATGTGTAGTTTTCTTATTATGTAACAGGGCATCTCTGTAGGCTTCTTCATGTAGAGAGTTCTTAACTACATGCTTTGGAATCCCCTTGGACTTCTTAATTACTTTTCCTGATTCATTGCTTTCATCGCTTTCATCGCTTTCACTGCATTTAACAAAATACGATTTTGATCTCAAACCAATGAACTCGGAGATAACATCACCTGCCTCTACATCTTTCATTTTACCAATTACTTTTTTATTGGATGGGTCGAACACTTGATCACCTTTCAAAGTTTTAAATGATTCTGGGTACTCTGACAAATCGTAAGGGTTTTGGGGGAGGCGGTTTTGTTCAAGCATGTCCTGATAGATGTCCTTAGTCTGAATGTCTAGAATTAGAGAGTCGGTGTCAGTGTAAAGAAGTTTTAACCGATCCCCATATTGTCGTTTCATGTCATAGAAGAAACTGTACATAAGACGCTTCGATTCATCAAGCACAGTGACACCTGTAAATATAGGTTTGCAGAGTGTTGCTTTTGTCTTATAGAATAGAACAGCCCCTAAGTAATCGTTGAAGACGTGAAGTTCCTTAAAAGTCGGTTTAGAAATATTTCTATGAATGATGTCACGCTCATGAACGGTGACGAGTTTTAGATTCGTGCGGTTGCGCTCATTTTCAAGAGTCTTGCCGTATACAGAGTTGTTTGCTAGCTTGAACAGATCCTTGTCAAAGTTGTTGGTTGCTTTGGCCCTGAACTGGGTGTTCTTTTCTATGTAGGGTTTCATCCACGCTTCTTCTGTGAATTTGAGGGCCCTATGTACATTTGTGACCCTACAGCCTAAGGATATGAAGTACTGTAGCAGCTTATAATGAATTTTGTAGCGAGTCTTGTTGTGTAGGGTTTTGGGTGAGTTTTGCTGTGTGTTCTTTTTCTGTAGACAGGTTCCACGTGCCATCTGGGTGCTCGATAATCTTCGGGCAGTTGATATTCTCCGGGAATGGCGCAAAGTCAGAGAAATGATCATGGAGTTCATTGGGAATTTCTACGTCAACCTCGTAAATCGCAGGTATCGAAAACGCTGGGTTTATTTGTGATACGGGGAGCCACTGGAAGTCTCTCACCGGTAAGTCTTGACTCATTGCCCAACCATAGAGATTGTTGGCGTCTAAATAAACGATATAATTTGTGGGTTTCGTTGGGTCATAAGATTCTAGATATGGATTGTTTGCCTTTCCATATCTGTTCACACAGATTGATATGCCGCCTCTTTTCGCTGTGTCTATAAAATTGTACATGTCAATGTCGGTTAGAAGTTCAACATACCAGTCTGGGTTTTCATCCCATTTCATTTTAAGTAGAGATTCCCAGCTGGTAGCAGGCAAACTTACATAATGTGCGGGATCAAGTCCATATGCTGTGTACCAGGTGTTTCTAAAGGTTTGAAACACATCGGCCAAAAGAAAAACATCTGTGTAAAGATAAATCATGTGGTATTGAAAAAAGTTTTGGCATTTGAAATGTTTGTAGACTGCTTGTGCGTGCTCATAGTCTTTGTCAGAAATTCCTGAGTTTTTTAGCTGCGAGAAGAACTTTTCTTTTGGTGGAAGTTCACCTTCAAAGACGTGCGAGATGTGCGAACCAGTCACATACTTTTAAGGGTAGAAACCTTTCTTTCTGAGTAGCTTGAAAGATTCGGGATCTTGTTTTGCTAATATTTGTGCCAGGATTTTTGTATAAGTGCATTGCTCATCTGTTAGATTTTTACTTAGGTCTTCTAGTCGGGCTGCTAGGAACAGATAAGTATCCTTGATTTTAACCAAACCAGAACAACCACTTAGTGAACCGGACGCCCCCACCTCTGTTATGTTGAGGCATTTAAACTTTTCCTTGTTCTCAGCTATGCAGTCGAGGTGAATGCCCTCTATTTCACCTATTCTTTCAAACGATTAGGTGCAGGTCATATGAACGAGCGTTATGTAGAAAAATATTTAAATCGTGGATGTTATTTTTTAGCTTTAGGTTGCAGGTGTTGTGTGCGGCACCTCTGAAGCAGCCGTCGAAGTGCGAATGGTCTCTAACTTTGGATTCTTTAAACTGTCTTCAAATGGTTTTCTGCATATGTAGCAATGGGTTGCCGATTGAAAATTGATCTCATCCTGTTCGGTCATATTGATTGGCACAGGTGGGATTGAGCTAAATGTTCTACGTAACTCTAGCATTCTAAATATAAACTGTTTAACACATTCTTCCCCGAAGAAGTGGTTATACTCGATGATATCAGAATTTCCAATGCAAACGTATGCTACTGAATTTGGGACGTGCTTGCCGTTAACATTTGAACATTCAAAGTCGGCAAATACAATAAAGGGAAGTTTTTCCATCTTGTGATAATTTTTAAACCGTAAATACTTCTGGTTACCGAAAGGAAGAGAGCAGTTAGTTGGATGGTCCTCACAGGTGAGTTCATGCTCTGTGAGTTTTGCCTCCCGACTTTCTTTACCACCACAATAATACTTAAGACACAATCTGCAGATAGATACGGCTTCTTTGTGGTTGGTCATTTGCTTGTGAAGGAGCCTGGAAAGATCTTTAATCCAAACATAATGGGCCTCAGACTGTAAGTTTCCAATTATTAGAAGATCGACTTCTATGCGCCTGGCTGCTGGGTGTCGGGTCGGGTCTTCGTCTAGAATATTCTTGCTACTCCTAACAATTTCAACTTTCTCTTTGCTTTCATTCCACTCGAAGACGGTGATTCTGATTTTATTATTAAACACTTCCTCTAGTTTGGGGATTTGGGAGACTGCTAAACCTCCTTTCCTCAAATAATATTCCTTTGCTGATACACTTGGTAAAATACTTGTCAAAGTACGTCTTATAATGTGAAGTTCTTTCAGGATGGGCTCGATCCTTGTCGTACAATAATGCTGACAAAACCGCCCACAAAGCGCAGCAGTTGTCATAGTTCTTCACGTTGATACAAGCCTTTTTATTGGCGAGCTTTGTTGGCAGCTCCAGGTAAGAAGAAGCTTTAAGGGGATCGAATTTGAAAATCATAACTGAAACTTTTCGAATCCCAGTAACAACCCAACCAGAACCTCTTGATGTAAAGGCGTCAATCTTTTTACTAACTTCTTGTAGAAAAGGGTCTGGTGAATCGGTTGGACTAAAGGGTGAAGCCTTAGTGGTCATGTAATATTCAAGATGTTCGGTGGGTTTCGTAGGCATATAAAATTCCAATAAAAACGAGAGCTGAAGCTTGAAGGTTTTGCGAGTTTTAAGTGTGTGATTGATAACTGATTGAATGTCATCTCTGAAGTCATTTATGTCAGGTGTCGTTGTGTTGGATGTTGTTGTGGATGTTGCTGTGTTGTGTTTGGCGGGAATGGTGTACTCTATGTAGTGGTCTGTAAAAGTTCTCTTTGCAAATTGAATGTCTTCTTGGTTCATCTCTGACTCAATTTGGCGGATTGTTCTTTCCAGGTCATCCTGTTCCTGTTTATTCTGTGGGTATTTAGGTACATTTTGCCCTGTGAGAGTTTGGTACTTGTTAACTAGGTTGCGGCTCTTCTGTTGGTGATCAGCTGCTGGGTTTTTTACTGGGGTGTACTGATCTGATGACTGTAGTTGCTTTATTACTTCTAATTGTTTCTCATAGCTGCCTAGGTATCCTGGGTCTGTATTGAACTTTTGCTTACAGAGTTCTTGAAGATATTTGCTTTTGTCCTGAAATGAAAGATTTTGGCTTCGCGAAAAATCTTTAGAAAAATAAGAGTTTACAGAATCTTTTGCTGGATTTGCTTTCGGCATGTTTTTCTATCAGTTTAAAAAAAATTTTTTGGGTGGTCACCCTTAGCTTTTGCTTGAACTTCTCTGGGGCTAATAACTTTTGATTAATTTGAGTATTACTGATCAGATCCCTGCTTTTATCTTTTCACATCCGGAGCATTGTAAATCCTGCTTTATGCAATGTCATTATAGCTTTTAGGACGTCGGATTTTGAAATGTTTTCGTTTTCCCAAAGGCCGCCTTCACCTGCTTTAATTGTGACTCCCTTTTCTCTGGCGATTTTCTGCATCTCTACCTGGTGAGCCCTGTCATTGCCCGCTTTCACAGCCGTTGCAACACCTCCAGCAACTCCACCTGCTGCACCAACTGCACCCGCAATTATTGGAATCAGTGCAGCGAGAGGCAGGATTCCCCCAGTCTTTTCATCTGTAATGCTGTGATTGCAATCTTTACAATGGATTTGCTGCTGTAACGGATCGACTTTCACTTTCATACCCTTAATAGTTACAAACCTGGTTGTTTGGAGTCGATGATTTTGCTAATTTTATTAACTGTTCTGGTTTCGATCATTTTTGTACGTATTTATTTTTTAATTTATTTTTCAATTTATTTCTGTGTCACTTGGAATGACGAGAAGTTCTGCTCTGGCAAATGATCTTGTAGGGGATTTAGGATTAAAGGCTTGAGACAGAAAATAGTAGTCACCAGTTGCTGTTGTAAAGTGCCTGTCTATTTTATGTACATCTAAACTGAAATAGGGGTCAGTTGCTCGTCTCTTTGTATCCTTTTCTAATTCTCCCGGCAGGTAAAGGAATCGAACAAACTCAGAATTTGTGAGAATTTCCGGAGAATAAACTCCTGGGAGCTTTGGATAATTTTTCTGTTGTGGATTGGGAGATTTAAGCTGAACTTTGTCTTGTTGAATTGCAATTGAAGGTTTTAGGCCTGTCATGCGAGAAACTTCATTGTTAAGCTGACTGATTACTACTGGGAGTTGGTCTTTCCATTTGGTGTAGTATTGTCCGCTCTTCAGTTTGAGTTCCTCTGCTGTCTGCTTAGTAAATAGTCGCTTGGCTAAAGTTAGATTAAATCTTTCTACGAAGGCTTGATCTCTGTGAAGCTCGGTTCTACCGTAACGAATTTTTGTATTATTTTTTTGCATTAGAGTTTTAACTCGACCCATGAATTCTTTACCCGGATCGGTCATCAATGTTTCTGGGAAGGTTAAAGGTGAATTTTCGTAAATATCTTGAAAAGCAGTTGCTACAACTTCTGACTTCTTTGTTTTCAGCGGTCTTGCTTCTTTATAACGCGAAGCTACATCAATGACAGTGAGAGCGTACTTATACCCAGAATCGTTTGGGAGAAACAGAAGATCAGCTTGGTGCGCCTCATTAGGCTTATAGATGTTGAAGTGGGGTCTTGTAAATTTAACAGGTGGGAAATAGACTTGATAAACAGCCTGTTTAGACAGCCATTTTTCTACTATTTGTTTTGGTTCTTTACTGAGTTCTGTTAATTTGGAGACGGCATTATTTCCGATAAAATAACCGCTGTCGTTGTAATAGATTGCTTGTAATTTGTTCTCAGTCATTATTTTTTAATTTAATTTTTAATAAAAAATAAATTAAAATGCCCGACATTCACGGAAATAATTGAAAAGCTTCCGAAGCCAAGCAAAGGGTGGACAATCCCTGGATATAAGTATTGTGGACCTTTGAACCCTCTTGAAATTCAGTTAGATTCTAACAATGTGCCTAATCCGGGTCATGAGCCTGTAAATGAGCTTGATGAGGTATGTATGGAACATGATATTAAGTATCGCGACTTCCCAAATGAAAAACACCGATGGGATAAAGAAATGTTAAGAAAACTCGATCTCATGGGACCGTCAAGCGGGTTTAGAGAAAGCATTGCGCGCAAATTAGTAAAGACTGTCATATCTGGTAAAAGCAAAGCTAGGGCTGGGGGTTGGCGCTTGTGCGGCGGGGAGTGGGGTAGGGTTTATACTACACGCGCCAAATATAGAACTAGGAAGACTACTGAAAGAGCTTGGGCTAGAGAAGGCGTTTCTTCCTTAACTGAACAGCTCCGTATATTTATTGAGGCGCTTATTGGTCTGGATATATGCACGGTACGCTGTACGCTCTAAAAATTGAACAAGCCGGGGAATTCCGTACTCGTTTTTACTGGCTTTCACATTTTTCCATAAATATGGAACTTTCACATTTTTCTATAAATATGGAACTTTCACATTTTTCCATAAATATGGAACTTTCACATTTTTCTATAAATATGGAACTTTCACATTTTCCATAAATATGGAAACTTTCACATTTTTCTATAAATATGGAACTTTCACATTTTCCATAAATATGGAACTTTCACATATTACGCATTCACTGTGTAAAAAAACGAGTACGGAATTTTTTTAATATGCAAAAAGAAGTGTAACGGAGTTACTGTTGAGTTTTAAAATCATTAATGCGATCTCGACACATTAGCCTTTAGCTCGGGACGTGAACATGGCAAGAAGCGCACTGTGTAGCAGGTTTGCAGCTTTGCCTTGAAGTCAATGTCGGCATTCGCAGCGGCCATGATGTTTTGCCATACTAAAGCAACGTATTGTAGCTGTACGGGGCATAGCGCAAGGCCGGAAACTCTGTACATAAGCTTATAGAAGCTCTTCATCCGATCGATAAATTTCACGTCGCACTCCAGTTTGACCGCCAGCTCGTCTCGTGTTGTGTCTGATTCCAGCAGATGTTGAATCACCTCCGCCTTCCTGAAGTCAATGGCGCATTTGAGCTCCTCTAGCTTGTCGCCAACTTTACACAGGTTTAGAAAGCAATTAACTCCGGTTGTTGAGCTCAAACTGCTCGTGAGCAATCCTTCGATCTCTGGATAGCATGTTTGCAAATCGATTCTCTCGTTTCGAATGTTCGCCAACCATTCGCGCAGGCTTTCCAATCACGACGCTTGCAGCGTTGTCACGCTTTGTTCGTTCTTCCCCGTCCTCATCCTTCGTCTTGGCGCTTGCTTTATTGTTTACTGCTTCTAGCAGGCTATAAAACATTGCTCTGATTGCAGGAACTGGGGGGGGGGGGGGGCCAAGGGCAGGGAGGTAGTTCCTCTTTTCCATGGGAAATCCATGGAAAAGAGGCAGGGAAAGAGACGGAAAAAAATCGGGAGCTTGGTGTACGCTGCGACGTGAAAGCTGGTGTGGACTACGTAGACTATGCACGCGAGTGGGTCAGGGGGAAAGGGGGAGAGCTTTGCTACTGCTCTTTCCCTAAAGCCCGAGACAGCTGCCTCGGCTCACATTACTCGCCCTTCCTTATGCTGTACTCTCTTCCCTAGGAGTAGGTGACTGACCAAAAGTGGCGACCAAATCGTTTGCAGTTTTGGTCGCTACTTTAAATCATTACTTTTCCGAGGCAAATTACAGTTGGCTTAATAATTTCTGAAAAGTTATAGTAGCTGTCGTAATCTTTAATAGTTACTCCATGCAAATAATGCCAGTGAATCTTAATCATGCGGTTAAGATTCGGGATGGTTGGTTCAATTTTAGGCCAGAATTTTTTCATATATTCTTTGCATTCCTTCTTGCATTGGTACTTAGATTTGTAATTGGGATGAGGCTTAACATAGTAAGATCCTGGAGAGAGACAGTTGGAAGCATTTTTTATTGAAAATTTATAATTTTTTTTTCGGGGTGAGTACCCTGAGTTGATGCCTAAATGTGTTCAAGTTGCTAGAATGAGGCTTAGGTTTAAATGTCTCCGGATGAAAGCTGGAGGTGCATTGAACTCGCTGGGATAAACAAAATAATGGATTATGGATTATGATTTTTTTGCATGTTACGAGGTTTTTTGTGGCTGTCCCAGTTTTTTTTCCTCTGTCCCAAAGGACCCATTGGGAAAAAGGTACGAATCTATGGGGACATATTAAATTTAGGCTAGTGAATGGGATCTGGTGACTTTTGGTCAAAAGGGGGAGGTACCCTATTTTTGCTGAAGTGCCTGGGGATATTTAATTTAGTGTTTTGAGAAGGGGTGTTTGAGCATGTTACGAGTTTTTA